>OZ007526.1:7268909-7518909 GCA_963931895.1 Eupithecia pulchellata | reverse complement strand
GGCGGCGTACGCGCGCGGGGGGGAAGGAGCGCGCGCGCATGTCGGCCCCTCACGTGGTGACGCGGGGAGCGGGCGGCGGGGGGAGCACAAGGTATCGGCGGTGTTGTCCGCCGCAGCCGGTGACGCGTTGAATATCGCTGACTCGAACGATGACACCGACATATTTTGCGCTCCTCGCTGCTTGTTCACGTTGGACTCAGCCGCAGGTGACCTAGTTACCGAGGCCGCACGAAATGATGCAACCTCGGAGCGAAGTTCACTGATCTCGGCCTGCGACTCCTCCAACTTCCTGTTGACTTCGACCAGACTTGCTTTAAGATTAGTGACATCCTTCAGAAGTCTGGTCACATCGACGTGGTCGAACGTCACGGGAGGCAGCTTGTGCAGCACCTTCGCGACGAAGTCGGGCACGTCGTCCGGATCTGTGCTCTTGAAAAGCGTGATGATGTCCTGCACACTTTTCTCTCCGCCATCCCTGCGACGCGAGGGCATCTGGTCCAGTTCCCTAGCGCCTGGAAGAGCAGCGCCTTGCCACTCCAAATATCCTCCTGCTTGAAGTTGGACTTGCAGATTTGCAGGATGCTGACCTCGTCCATGGTATCGATGGCGTTTTGAATAAACGCCAACAGCTCGTTGACGATGAGTGGTTTCGCACTCATCGCGTTCGCGGGCAGCGCTGGTGAGCGCGCGTATCAGGATATAATATTCGAGACAGTGCAAGAACGAGGCACGACCGTTTCCGAGCGCGCATCGCACTGCGATTAAAATAGTACTTATAATAAGTAAGGGAACGTTTACGCTGTAGTACGTAGTCTACCTAATTATATATTTATTATTATTATTTATGGTATCAATGCTTATACCTAATTATAAAGAGAAAAATTGTGATTGTTTATTTGTTCGAATTGAATTGGCTCCAAAAGACCGCTTTATACGTTAGAATTCTACATCATCCCTTACGAACATAGTTTATAGAAAATTTTAAAAAGTTAGAGATCCGTATGAAAATTTCAATACTTTAACCCGTAATTTTGTGCAAAATTTGTAATGTTTGTTTTTTTTTATAAAATACCTGTGCGAGACCGTTGCGGACCGCTAGTTATTAAATAAAATTATAAGATTATTTGCAGTTACCTCAATTGTCTCAATTGTAAGTTCTCGTTATAATTGTATTATGTTTGTACATAACGGTATTACCAAAAAATATATTATAGTATTGTAAAAAATATTATAATAGTTATCCTGTACCTACCTACGCCGTAGATGTCTACGGCGTAGATGGCCTACGACTAGATGGTCTACGCCGTAGAAGGCCTACGTTGTAGATGACATACCCCGTAGATGTCTATGCCGTAGATGGCCTTCGCTATAGGTGACGTACGCAAAAATGGCGTGTTACTTTGACAGCCTATGCAGGTATTTTATTCGCTCTATTTGATGATTTTTAAATAGAGATGAGATGATTTTATTTTTATCTAAAAACCAAAGTTAAATATTGCGAATAATAAATAGATTACTAACTTACAGTAACAACACAACAAGATTTGTTCGATACGCCCGGATTGGGTATCCAAGTCGTGACAAACCACAAAAGTGGCATTATTAACTCCACACAAAGCTTAAAATCGAAGTTCTGTTCCGGATGTGTTGAAATCCTTACAGCTACCCGCACAACGAAGCAACATGAATGTCACGATGCAAAATGTGAGACTCGCTATGGCAATAATTTGACAAGAACAACTGCAGGGATTTAGTTCTCACAGTGTCTTTCGTAGTTTATACTCGGATCTAGGCACCTAGATATTTTTTGTAAACAAATGGTCACATAAGATAAAATATATTGATGGAAAATATTTAAAGACACTGGTTTTCATTGGTTTCATATATGGTCATTGGAGCAAATTGCATAACTCCAAGATAATTTTTGGTTCTGACTATTAGTCGTCTCTTGTCCGTTTTTAAATACGACATTGCACATTTTCCCTGTGTATGAGTTTATGTCTCTGTGTGGGAATATTACGCTGTTTAAGATTTTGGTTTTTATGTTTACCTTGTTATTTTCTGTTATTTTTCATCTTTAATAAGTTTTCAAACATGTCTTTGTTTGTAGAAATATATTCGATTCGTAGAACCGAGTAAGTATTCTATTTCCGTAAACAAATGGGTAAGAGGGTAACGTTGCACGTTAAATGGGCTCTTTGTTCTAACTTCAACGAAAAGTTCAAAAGATTGAGGTCAAGTCGACTTCACAGCATTAGTAATTTATGCAAAAATAATAGACGTTTCCTTCCTTCACATACCGAGTCTTTGATAAATTTGACAATTCACGACTTAAGGTAGTACCACACTACTTTGATCTATTGTTTTATATTGTGTCGCGACAGAAACACATAAGTTTCATACATTTAGTATGCTAAGAGACACATAATTACAGTGACGTGTTTCTAACTGTTATCGTAAACGGTCATAAAGTTAACAAGGGTCAGCCTTAAAATGCATTTTGCCAGCAGGAAATATAAATGGATCTGCATGTGGGCAAACATTACTGAATTGGTCAGCAAGTAATGTTTCACTGAGCAACCTTTTAATTTTAATATAATGTTCCTACAGAACATATTAGTAGGAGCACCAAATCGCGATTCGGATATTCTAGAATTTGACACGTTACTACATTGATTTATACTTTCTAATATCACAGCTAGGAATTTTTTATTTACTATTGGTGGCTTTTGTATCGCTGCGGCCATGATTGGCCTATTGTGATCGATATAAAACCTAGGATACTATAATTTTATGTACCTACGTGTGGTCCTGTCTTATTAAAGGTTGGATGAAAATCGACACGAATATTGAGCAAAACGTCAAGGTTTTTTAGGGTATCGAAGCTTCTCATTCATGCACAGTAGGTTATTTTCAGTGTTGACAAATTACACATAATTTAATTACGTGCTACTGAATGAAATTGATAGCTATTCAATTCAATAGAAGGTACCATAGGTACCATTTTCGTGATTTCCGGTCTAAACCACGGCTTAGACTTCCGGCTATAAACTCTCAAAGTTCGGGAACCGCCTACAAACTTGCTGCTTTAGTATACGTCCTGCCAAAAGTAAAGCCTTTGGCCACTTGAGGCGCAATTACATTTTTGCCTAAGCTTAAAAAAACGCCGTCTGCATTTTCGCTCGTTTGCACTGAATCGAACATTATCTAGAATTCTAGATATTTTTTGTAAACAAGGGATTATAAAATCGAAGTCATATTCAGTGAAAATCCCTTCATGTTTATTAGTATCATCGGCGTGTATTTTTTGTACATATTATGTAAAATTTCCATTCGTACTTCATCCGTTTTCAATCTCTAAATAAACCTATTTCGCTGCTTTACTTTTTACGTTGTTGTCATCAGGTTTAAAAAAAACTCATTCATACAAAAAAGCATTTTTAACAAAAATAAAATATATTTTAATTGAGGACTGACAACAGTTAAAACTGTGAAGCGAAGCAAAATCATAAATTCTTATTGACTTAAAATATCTTGGATTATCGAACTAAGTGTATAAGTAATAGGTAGTTAAGAGTTAGTAAGACAAAACGTATGTATTAACCATGAACTTATTTACATTGAATGTCAATAGACAATCATCAGGGAAACATAATTCATAGGCTAGAAAATATTCTGTAACAGTAGGTACCTTTAGTCGTCCGGGCAAGTAAATTGGTAATGTTCCTGACTACCTATTCCTACCAGCAAATAACTGAAATTTTTCAGTTCCAACAGGATTTATAAATATTAAACCTGTAAACCTGTTCCCCCTTTGTACTTGTTTCAATGAAATCTTCTTAACTTTTTTGTACACAGAGTTTTCTAACTACTGTAAGCTGCTGAGCACATGCCGGTAAATCAATAATTCTGGGCACAAAGCAAGGCAAGGTTAGTTCGCATCGTCAGTGACATTATTCTACAATTACTACATTTGGTTACAATCGTACTGAGATTCTAGAAAGTCTGTTTTTTATAGCTGACTAGCGGTCCGCCCCGGCTTCGCGGTATTTAGGAAAATTTCAAAAATTATACACACACGAAATTAATTATACGTTGGGATTCACAGTTTTCATACGGATCCCTTACTTTTTTAGCAGCATTGGGCTTTTTGACTTTGACTCGCACTTTATTTTTTTATATGACTTGCCACGTGACGTGTGACGAATTGTGAAGTTTATGACACTTCATAACTGACACTCGTCACAGTCGTAGTGATAAAAAAGAAGTTGAATATACAGCGCACTGTTTTTTATTGAATATGTCATGCGATATGTTCATCAGGGAAACTTTAGGATTTTAATAAGCCTATTCAATTCAAACAAACAATAAAATCTTTACTCTTTATAATATTAGTATAGATAGACCTGCGTAGGACAGATTCGTATTCCGGCAGATCCGCTAATCGACAGGACAGTGAATTGGGCCGATTCTTGGGATTCCACAGATTGGCTTATACGGCAGAAAATGAACAATTGTGCACAGAATACACAGATAATGATCACTACAAAAGCTGAACTATTCAAACTAGAACTGTATCACGAAGGTCTAGAAGACACCTATTCACTCCAGTCTTGAAGAGACCCAGGTTGTAATTAGCAGAAGAACAGAAGCAGGCAGCGAGTTAAACACATTTGGTAACTATTGTTTTATAAGTGCCCTGAGGTCATAACGAATAGGTAGGTATAATCTGGGGCCTTATTCTCTATGAAAGGAGATTCCTTGCCCAAACTGTGTGACGTCATAACGTATTCCGAACGTAAACGATTCCTAAAAGTGTCTTGGTGTGGAATCGAAAAATTGTATTAGGGAATACATTTTTTATTAGCCACAAATCTAGTTGACTAACTTGTCTAAAGAGCGCGTTTATTTGACAGTTCAAATAAGAACAAGAATATTTATTTCAAAACAATTTATAATTTATTAGTCTTGTGTTACGGCAAGGTGAGAGCTCAGTACCTCGCATGGCGAATCGAGCCCGAATCGCATTGTTTCGCAGTTGGGAATGAATAATATGGCATAGGGAATACGGTTTTGTCTGATTCCACGCCACTGTCTTGTGGTATCTGTGTAACGCGTTTGGATTGGCGATAGTGAATAAAAGCCCGATGTGTGGAGTAGGCGCAGTGTGGGGCAACCTCAAACCAAATTGAGTCGGCCGGATTAGGCAAAGCAGAGCCATTGATATAGCGCACACTTCTATACCAGTAAACGTTAGACAAAGGCCTATACTAAAAGTTTTCATGATCAGAATAGCGAATACTGGTAGCCGTTTGTTAGATAAACGGCTACCAGTATTCGCTATTCTGATCATGTTATATGGATTAACAAAAAAAGAATACACACACGCACGTATCTACAAAGATTCAGAACGTGAGCTTTCGCGGTCAGCTCGCGTTATAAGACTATTTTGAAGTACCTATCGTTAAGGTAAAGTAACGTAGGCTAACATTACGTATGATGTACTATTTAGTAAACTATGTCCTCATTGCAGGCATACCACTTTTAGATACTTGTAACAGTTAATAAAGAACCATGAACAAACAAGATTTATTTTTAATAATCTTATAAAACCAACCCTTACGTCCGCCACACCTCAATTTTAGCGTGTGCGTGTGGTTTTTATTGCGATTTTGGTTGGCCGTTTATCTAAAGAGGTTTACGTATCCCGTACCAAAGTGCTTAGTTCCCATGCTAGTCGGAAATTTGGGCCCATGTGCGGTAGCACGTCTGCTAACTTGGAATGTGCTTAGATGAGCTAAACAGCTCAACTTTGTATCGCTGTTTATGAATAGTCGCTTCTTATTATGCAAACGGCTACGTTGCATATCAATGAAGAGCTTAGAGGAAAAGCTTTTGCATTAAAATATGTCGCATCGACCTTTCAAATAATTTTTAATATCGTGGAAAACAAAAGTAGTTGTGTGGAATTTATAACACAATTTCTGCTTACTTGCGTTTGTATAAGAAATTATCTGCTTGATTTCTAGCTCATGCTGCGTAATTAATAATGCTCAGAAATAATTTTTTTTTTTTGTTTTTCTTTACCATTTGTAATTAACTTTACCATTGTATAATTAATAATGTAGGTAAGTATGGTTGGAATGTATTTTCAACTTTTTATTTTACTATGTTAATTAAGCTTTATAAACACATAAAAGCAACTTTATATACATAGTTAGGTATTAGTAGGTGGTATTATTAGTAGTTATTTTGTTTTTCTATGTTTATGTTATGTTATTTTAGGTATATTAGCGACTTTTTATGTGCTAAATAACACAAAATAAATAAAATAAAGTTATATGTTGCCTGTTTATTTTTACACGACTTGATACTTTAGTTTATTTTTAAATAAGTTATATCTAATGACTATTTATAATAATCTAATGATTATTATGACTTATTATTATTATTATATTAGGCTATGATAATTCATAGCCTGTACTCGTCCACTATTCTAACAAAATAATGTCCATACAAAAATATACAAATAGGTACCGATTTTGCAACAGCCCTGTTCTGTTGCAAAATCGGTACCTATCGATATCTATAGAGTATCGATCTATCGATATATGTCCAGTATATGAACGTAATAAAACAATCCAATGCTGTAAATCAAATGATAAGATAATAAAGACGTTAATCAAATTCTAACTAATTTCAATAATTTACGTTTATGGCATTAAATCTATGCACGTGATAGTGTAGGTACTAGGCATGAAGACCTAGGTTTCTTAGGTTACACACACACAATATAACATCTACCCACCAACATTAAGTATATACGCAGATCCATTAAGCATCAACGGTGGCAACCCAAATATTACCTACTAGCGGTTCGCCCCAGATTCGCACGGGTATTTAACAAAAATTTAATTTTTCATGCGGTTCCCTAAGTTTTTTGAAAATATTCTATAGCCTATGTTCATCAGAAAAAGTATAGGATTGTAATGGTGAAAAACTTTTCAAATCGGTCCAGTAGTTTCGAAGCCTATTTAATTCAAACAAACAAACAAATCTTCCTCTTTATAATATTAGTATAGAATACTTGCGAACATATTTGTCAAAAACTTGATTGATATCAGATATTATCACACGGCCCAATAGACCTCTCTGGCAGAAACATACGATCTCATTTTCGCCATCACCCGACGATATTTTCACATAATGTGCTCCACGACCGCTATCTCACAAGATTTATCTTGATGGAAGAGAAGCTGAAACTTTTGCACTTACGTGTTCGCGGTGGTGCAGAGTAGATAAATATAATGGTTCACATCACATCACCAGCCTATAATAGCCCACAGCTGGACATAGGCCTGCCCTAATGAGCACCATAGATGGTATTATTCATCATTTGGGGGTTATTGCCCATAATCCCCACACTGGGCATGCGGGTTCGGGATCACAGTTCGGTGGAGTTGTTCTGCTGAGGGCTCTGCTGCCCGCCCCCTGGTGTGTTTCCCATAGTCGCCTCTTACGACACTCACGCGAAGAGTTGAGGTGGTGAAATTCTATGCCGGTAGGTACCACACAGCAATAAAGTGATAAAACTTTTGAAACTATCATGGTTATTAACACTAAAATCATTTTTATAACGGGTTTATAACGGGATATTTACTATTATTATTATTATTATGATTAGAGGTTAATTTCATGCGCCATGTTGTTCCATGATCATGGCGCATGAAACTGTGCCGAAATATTGGAAAACTCAAAACTCTAATCATGGTAAATATCCCGTTATAAATGACTTTAGAGCAATAAAGTGGATACCTCATCCCAATTCTGATAAAATAAAGATTCAGATTCAGATTGATAAAATAAAGCATCTAGGACCCAACCAATCGCGGTATGCAAAGCTTTTCAGATAAATAGATAGATAATACTTTATTATACCACACAAAGAAAGAGAACATTACAAACAGACATGCTTAGAGTAGAGGAAGTATAAAGGGCGGCCTTATCGCTGTATGAGCTATATCATCCAGGGGAAGAGATAGCTCATACAACCTTGGATGGACTGGACATGAAGGAATAAGGCACCTAATTAAAAAAATGAACGAATACTTACAATAAATACGTAAATGCCTATAATAATATGTAATGTACTTCTTAGCCTACAAATACTTTATAAACTTACATAATACTAATGTACTCGATGATGCTAATGAAGGAGTTTTTTGAAACTAGGTAGTTTTTGCTAGTCTGCTGCTGTCCAAGGGGAAGTGTTCTTGAGTGGAGACCGCGACTCGGTAAACGTAGTCTAGGACGCCCTCCGGCAAGGTGGGATGACGATCTGCGAAAGACTGCTGGCAGATGCTGGATGCGACAAGCTGAAGACAGTGCGCTCATTAGGGGAGGCCTATGCCCAGCAGTGGGCTAATGTGGGCTGGTGATGATGATGATGATGTCCAAAGGAAAGAGCTTAGTAGCTTGTACAGATTTCAGTTTGCATACATTACAATCCACTGCCAGAGGCTATTTACTGGGTATTGGTAACTTGTTCTTTGAAACGGGAGTAGGTAAAGATTAATTTAAAACGAACTAAGGATTCATAATACTACTGTCAATGGCCTTAGCCTCTTTCGATGGGTAGATATTTGAATTAAAATGCAAACAGAGACCTTATCACCAACACAACAGTGTGTGTAATCGCTTGCTGAATACGACCTAATTAAATTTCAATCTTATGCCCCAAATCAATTTCTAAAGCCTCTGTCCTATCAAATACAGACAATGGCACTGAATCTACGTGCCGTCGTGTAATTTCCGACACTGTACTATTTACCTAGGCTAAATATGTATACGGGCATCGCTATGTATTGTAGTTTATTCCCATATAGCTAGAAGCTATTAACTGAACAGTTGGTACAATTATTATTAGCTATTGTTACACAGATTATGTGATAATGGACCGATGTGGCGTGAAGGGCGAAGGTACGCCTTAATAGGAGGTTGCGGCTCCGATTCTCGCCTTGGGAGAAATATTTTTACGATCTGCAAATATTTGTTCCGGGTGTTCTGGGTGTTTGTATAATAAAATATAAACATAGCTATTTTAATTTTGTATTATGTATATGAGTCATATCTGGTACCAATAACATATGCTCTGCTTAGCTTAGGGCTTGGTGATACTGTGGAGATTGTCCAGCATTATTTATTTGTGTTATTATTTATTATTATGCGTAAAAAGATAGATATATAAATAATTATTACATTTTGTTCACAAACATAGACGGCATAAAAACAAAAATAGAAAATAGACAACCAAAACTTATAATTTCTAATAAATAAGGAAGGTGTCGTTAGTGAGTACCTACAATGCACAACAGATCACATATCGTAAAAATAATAAAATAAACCAAAATTAAAAATTTTAACAAAGAGTGAGTGGACGAATCATTATTTCAAACATTACCTAATAATCACTAAAATAAAGTAACTACACTTTCTAGTGGGTACTGGGTAGGAAAAATAATAGAAAAATCGCAGGTGAGCAATTCTTCTCTGCTATATGTAAAAATGCTAATATAATGTCCACACAACGTACCTATCATCTTATCTTAACCGACCAGAGTTCCAAAAAAACTAGAGTGTGGGCAGCTCACGAGTAAATATTTAGATAACAGAAAGGGATGAACGCATGTATAAACTTATATACAGACACCCGTTGAAAAGGTACCCTTGTTAATAGGCGGTACGGTTGCATCATAAACAGATATCACCCCGTCATCCCCAGCTTACAAACCCCGTAAAGATACAGTTATGCCTGTAATACGAGTAACATCCCTTCCGCTAGCTCACTAGTTATAGTTTAAGACTACGGGTAATCGTAATTACCGCGAAGCTATTCAAAAGTTCAGAACTAAGCAAGATAGTTTAAATTGTAATGTACTTCGAACATACTAAGTTGGGGACTACCATCACTTAACTGGAACAGTAAATGTTCGTAAACAAGTCCAAAGTTGTGTGGTTTAGTTCGAGTCGCTGGGTGTTTCGTATTGTGAGTATTCATAGCTAAGTGTGTGTAATGGGCAAAAACTGGTGTTTCCAGCGCCGGAATTTCTTGTTATATTGATTCGAAATTTTAGAAGCACGTTGGATAGAATCACAGGCATTAGTGCATATTTAAACTGATAGACGTGTGTCGCTGGGCTCGCCTTGTCTCATCACCCTGAAGGTGTTAGCTGAAAATCAGTGTTTGCTCATAGAGCAATATTATCACTGAGCTATTACCCATTTGCATTGCTACATACACATTTTTTTATTTATTGATAAACGATCCTTTGTATTATACAGCTTTATTTGTATAATGTAATGTTAAATTATCTATATATATATATATATATATATATATATATTATATATATATATATATATATATATACAAAACTAATGTTAAATTATCCTACGTTAAGCGCATAATTATGTAATTAGTGTTTTCAACAACATCACAATTTGTTAAGAACAAATTTTAACAAATTGTATGTGGGTGCTATAAGTGACAAATAAAGAATTTACTACTACTACTACAAGAGTACCTATAAAGGATCACAGGGACTAGACGGCCTGTGATGGTCCGAATTACTTGTTATATTGAAATAATTGATTCGAAATTTAACAAGTATAAAGGATCTTAAGGAGTAGAGCCCTGTGATCCCTCTATGCGGTAAAACGATCATTGACCAAAAATCGTCGATTTTCAGATTTTTCATAGCTGCGAGCTTGCGGGTTCGATTGTCACTTCTTCGGGAATATTTGATTTGTACGATCTGAAAATTCAGGATGTTCTGGTCGTTTTCTATGTATAACAAAATAATATATCTATGTACTATATAGTATATTGTTATCTTGTACCCATAACACAAGCTCTGCTTAGTTTGGGGCTAGATAATGCTGTGTGAATTGTCCAGGATTATTTATTTATTAGTGATTAATAATAATATCGATCCTTGGGGGACTCCTCTTGAGACTGGGCGGAAGGTTGACCGCAAAAGGGATCCACTTGATGACCTCAGCTCAACACATTGGAACCTGTGTGTAGGGTAGCTAGAAAACCATTTCACCACATTTGCGGCAAAACCATAGAAAGCAAGCTTAAAGAGTAATAATGGTATATTTATTTAATCAAATGCACGTGTAAAATCACTAATACCTAGTTAACAATTTCAATGTGTCGTTTGTAAGGTTTACTTTCTTATGCCGGCCTAAACTTTGTTATCATAATATCTTTACTTTGTTCAACATACCTACAAATACAATATCGATATTGTCTTTCTGAGTAGACGCTGACTCTTAATACTTACTGAGCAGTTCTACTATTCTACAGTTTTATTTCCTTCTATAAAGGAAGAGGAAGTATTAAGAGGTTTCCGTACCTTCGTACATGGCTATAACACAATAAAAGGCCTACAGCAGTTCTATTTTTAAGTAACAAGTCGAAGTAATCGATAATTGGAAGCCCTAAAGAAACGAAAAACAAACCAAACAGGTCATTCAGTACGGTATATTCTCGTCTGCGCGATTTAGAGGTCCTACACTTTTACAAGCGACATCTTGTTATAAAAGCCGGAACTATTTTTTTAAAACATCATAAATTCACATGTCAGAGACCCCTAAATTGGTAAAAGTTTAATATTTAATCGAAGTCCAAATAAATACCAGTAAATACTACATATTTAGCGCCTTGCACGGGATTTCTCTTATGAAACGCCTTGCAATGATTGCCTGATGTCATTGTCAGATTGCTATGGTTCAATTATAAGCAATTTAAGTCAGGATAATTCTTAAGGTCCATTTCGTGATCCCGACTAATATATGAAGTTTTAATCACTACATAGTATAATAAATATAAAACAAAGTCGCTTTCTGCTGTCGTGTCTGTCCCTATGTATCCTTAGATCTTTAAAACTACCTACGCAACGGATATTTATGGGCTTTTTTTCAAAGATGAGAGTGATTCAAGAGGAAGGTTTATTTGTATAAAATGCATTGCGTCCCTATGTGTATAAAATGTTATTTTTAACTGCTTTATAATCTTATTAGAATAAATAATAATTTAAGAGTCACATTATATTTTTCCAGACATATTACGCACTTTTCGGTTTCCCTTTCAAATCTAAATCCAACACCACCATTTTGTTAAAAACTTGAACTAGGTCTGTCCTAATACTCGACTTGATTTGTTGAAGCCTACCACCTCCCGCGCCAGCAATAAGCTTCGCTATCCTTTCTGAAGGAGCCTCGATATTAACTGAACACACTATTTTATTCTCCTCCTCGTTATCTTCATAATATTCTAGCTCCATCTTCAGGTTGTAAGGAATCTCTTGGTGCAGGAAGTCAAGGAACTTTGCTCGAACTGCCTCTAATACGATCGTTTCGGGCGTTTGGTCTGTTATCAGCTCAGGTGCGTATTGAAATCTAGCAGATTTCGCGTTACTCATAAGGTATTGCTGGAAAGAACATTGGTTTATAAAAATAATTGCATAACCAACAAAATACCTTTATAGTAATAAAAAAGTGTTGATACGTTTTTTACGCACTCGAATGATACCGTACTAGTGCGTAATAATAATAATACGTAAAAATTACAGGCTAATGTTTGCGAATTGAAAGTACGGAATCAGTAACCGTGTTCCATCCGATAATCGCAAATTATAAGCCAGACAGCAGTTGATCTGAATTTCATCAAAGGCATGCAAGTCCACGGCTGGACGAGGATGAGGGCACCTTATGGATGAGGGCACCTCATGCCTCAGCGCCACCTCTTGGAACTGCATTAAGCTCAGGTTTTGTTATTTGAAAAATACAAAATTAATTTCAGTTTTCTATCAGCGGCTCTATTGTCTAACTCAACTGGTAATTGTAATCAGCTTCAGTTTGGCATTTCAAACCTAGCCTGGACTTCGATTGTTACTTTCGTATTGTGTAAATAGCTAAAACGGAAGACCAGTTGAACACCTTACACATTACCGACAACATTCTGACTGAGTCTACAACTGGTAATCAGTTTGAAGTTCACTGGTAGTGGATTTCAAGTTAGACAATAAGGCTGTAGGTTTTGTTATTTAAGAAATACAATAAAAATTATTTCAGTTATCTCATCAGTGCTTAATAAAGTGTAAGTGTACCTTAATATCTGGAACTCCTTCACCATTCAAGGCAGAGACTAGGAATACATCAGAGAATTTACTAAAACCTCTGTTGAATTTGCTTTTTTTATCTGCACCAGGCATAAGGTTTCCTGCTATGTGACCATTGCATAGTTTTCTTATTATTGACAGTATCTGTGATTTGTTTGCTAATTTGTCAACCTAGAAGAAAACAAAGTTCTTAATTATTTTATTATTTATTGTTAGTATTTTATACTAACAAGACACAGACATGACAGACATTTAAATAAATAGATAATGCTAGACAATCCACACAGCATCATCTAGCCCCAAGTTAATCAGAGCTTGTTTGATGTGTAATAGATAACTGATTTATGTACATAATAATACATGTATACCAGAACAGAGATAAATATATTTATCATGCATAGAAAACCACCAGAACACCCTGAACAAATAATTGCAGATCATAAAAATATCTGTTCTGAGGTGGGAATCGAACCAGCAACCTCCTGCATCGCAGCGTCATCCACCATGCCACAGAGCTCGTCAAACATAAACATGGTTATGGTACCTCTTAACTTAGAGTGATTGTCATTTACAATAGCTTAGAGACTAAGCTATTCATTAAGATCATCATCACCTTATTGATGATTAAGAAACTAGGGGTATCCTCAAGAGCAGTGAGCATATTTAAGACATCTCGGTGGAGTGCCTCTTTTGCGTATCTGTTTGACACATCATGGACTACACCAATAACATCAGCACAACGGAGGCTTTTGTGGCAAGCAGACATCATTGATTCCGGCAATTTGTACCTGAAAATAGACATCATACATAAATAAACATGATTTTAGCCCTAAAATATTCACATTAACACGTAAATTATAGGTAGGCATAAAGTTTAATAGGAAAATAAATGGACTTGATATATTTTATGGACTAAGAGTGAGTTCTACACAATTTTATAAGAAAGAAATAAAAACATAAATAATGCCAGACAATTCCCACAGCATCATTTAGCCCCAAGCTAAGCAGAGCTTGTGTTTTAGTTACTAGATGAATGATATACATGATACAATATTATTACACATATAGATATTTTTTAGAAAGAAGGTGTCAAGAGTTACAGGTTCTGCTTAGATACTTCAAGGAGCTGGGCTGGTTAGGTTAGGATAACCTGTTCAGACAGGAGGTAATGCAAAATATACTCCCATGCGCGATGTCAAAACAGATCTCAGTTCCCCACTTAGAATTATAGTTGGAATTAGAGGTAAGAAGATCTGATTTATCATACTTTTTTTGTTCGACACTAGATACAACTCCTGGTGTGTCCAAGAATATTATTTGTGTATCATCTTCAAAACACATGGCTCGGACCATCTTAGTGGTGGTATGAACTTTGTTAGATGCTGCACAGATCTGAAAAAAAGATCAGGTACACTTTGACTGCTGGTCATAGCAGTTAATGTTTATTATGCCTATATGATAATTCTTCATGACATGTGTAACATGCTGTCACTCATGATCACCATCCAGTTGTATTGAATGATGCATGACATGCTCTATCGTTAGGATATTAGGCTCTATCTAAGCTGATCTAAGTGCTGGCAATTGATGATATTATTTTATATCCATTTTCAGACATTGCACCGCCTTTGCCACTGCAGAGAAATCGGAAAAATACCAGTTATTCTTGTGCCAGTGGATTTTCTACCTATCACTTAACTTACCTTACGTTCGACAATTTTATTGATCAAGGTGCTTTTTCCTGAATTCGGAGCACCAATAATAGCTACATTCACTACTTTTCCCACATTTTTAGTAGCATGTTCCGGTTGCGATGAATAAAATAAAGCTTTTATAAAACGTGTTTTCGAATAGGTTGTTGTTCGCATGAAACTAAACATAGTTGCCATTTCCTTTTTAAAGAATATGGACCTATTTTCGAATGTAATTCAATTCAATTCTCTGAAAATAAACACAAACAAACATTACAACTTCTTCAACTTAAACTTTTGACTTCTCTATTAGAAGGCACCGCTTGCTTTTCGCTACGAGACGTCAGTGTCAGTTTGTCTTGTTATCATCAGAGGTCTTCAACATTCGACTCGACGTTGCTAAACATTGTCAAATGCAGGTAAGAAACAAACTAGAGATTTTTTTTACTGGCTTCAACGTCGTGAAGAAAAATTTCTTTGTCACGTGCTGTCGCTTCGAGGGCCTTGTAGCCCTCTCGAGCTGGGCTGCGTTCAGAGGCTCAGGGTGCGGTTGTTTGGTGTAAATTTTAACTCATCCGAAGGTTCAGAACGAGTCTCAGACGAAGGAATAGAAGAATCTGTGATCTACGATGACTGACGTTGACATTCGATGATATTATCAGTGTCATTCAAACACTTCCCTGAAATGTTGAGGCACCGTTTATAGTAAAACTTTAAATTTCTTACAATAACCTTAAATTTTCTCGGATACGGACGCGTCATGCAGTATAACGGTGATTCTGTTTATAACATTCAAAATATTTTTCGACAAAATTCGTCCCTCCACTTAACAACAGCGCGCGGCGCGCGTCGCCGGCGCCGCTCGGTGGCGGCGGCGGCGCGGGGTGGTGCTCCTACAAATTAAACTTACAACAGCTACTGCATACTACAAAATAACGGCACTCATTCCGCTAAGATTCAGTTTTTTTTTATACTGTCACTTGACCACCCTAAGAAGTAACAAAAATTGTCGCGGTGGCTCATTCCGCTCGCTCCGCTCTGTAAACTTTTGGTTATGTTTGCCAGACTACTAAAAAGTTACAAAATTTGGCGGTTCGCTTCGCTCGTTATTCATTCTGTAGTACCTAGGAGTTATTTTGTAGGAAATCTCAAAAAAATGGTTCGAAGCTTTCTTTTCTTATCAAAGCTAAACAAAAATTGGTTAACTCCACTCGCCAACTTTTATCTTCTCAACCAATTTCCAACGGTCGCAAACACCAAAAAATGTTATGTATGACTCATTGCGCTCGCTGCTATATAAGTTTTCATACTAGTTAATAACCTACATACCTCCTTTAAACTTTTTTGACATCCGAAAATATAACAAACCGCTTGAAGTTTTTATGTTTCGTCTTTTTTGTATTTCTAACATTTGCCTTTTTTGTTGCTGTTGCACCACACCAAACTCCAAAATTACTACCTACCGCCAGTCTGAAATATTCGGGGCTCGCTGTCTTATCTATTGTGACTAGGTAAGTACTAGCATAATATCCTTAAAATCTCAAAAAATTCACTCGAGTCTCGACTCTAAGATTCGACCTAGACAGGCGAAGTGCCCAGAATGCCGACAGCAGCCACATTATGTGGCGATACTAAATAATGCGTTGTCCGAAATGAAAGCCAGTATTTAGATCACCTGTGGACTTTAATTTGCTCTATAATTATTAATCATGGTCCTCATAAATAAGACAAAATACGATGAGCCCGCAACCCCGACAGCACCGAAAAGTGGCAAGGCAAAATCCCCTTATGCAAAGCAAATCAGACAATGTTGCCATCAACGATAAAAATTATTCCATCTGTCCAAAATTGCATGCAACCCCCGCCCCGCCCGCCCCAGTGCACCGCGAGTCCGCGACAGTGTTGCCAATGCTACGGCAATTACCGTGTTCTACGGCTTTCAGGCCAAAATATCACAAAATGCACGGCCTACGGCTGCAACCCTGTAGCCGTAGCAGATTCTACGGCTATTCGCAAATTCTACGGCAATTGATTAACTCTGATGCGCGAAATTACTCACTTCTCACTTACCCAAATAATATTTGACAGGAGATTGAGAGGAACAGCACTTTAGGATTGTCGATTTTTAAACATCGGAGTAGCCTATTATAATTGATTACTAATCCAAATATACCGAATGCCAACATTGCAAAGTTGTCTATGGCTGTATGGACTTTGTTACTCTTTCTACTCTATAAGTAAAATGGAATGTCTATGGCGTGCAGCTATAGACGGGGATTTCCCAATTATCATATAACAAATATTGCATCCTTTTTTATTTTTGTGGATAAGTGATACAAATGATTAGCTAGCTCACAGAACACTATTACTCTCACTATTACTTGCTATCATAACTCATAAGTTAAACACGGAATCAGACACGTGAACAATATAAAAACAAAGAAGAGGAACAAATTATTTACTTCAACTATTAGCGGACTTTGACAAAAGAATGCATTAAAAGTAACAACAGCAAAAATGATTGCAGAACTTTTGAACCCACCACCTCAATGTACCAAAAAATTAAAGACAAGCAAAAATATTTCTTGAATAAGAACTTTAAATCAAAATTAAAGCTATTCAAAATAATTATTTGTTGTTATTTCTTCAAACAAATAGAAAAAAAACAACATTAGCCAAATGGCGCATTTTTAAGGTTTTTAATGTTAATAACGTTTAATTATCATTAATTAAACGTTATTTACATTTTTTTAAGCAATGACACGGCCCACCGATGATCTTTTTCCATAGAAACACGGCTTTTTTACTTAATATACACGGCCGCCTAAAAATTTTCATTGGCAACACTGGTCCGCGACCCCAACCAAACCAAAAAAGTAGCTCGGAGTTTGTTTAGTGTTCTTGGACGTACTTAGCGCAAACTTTCTATTTATTAGAAATAGCAGTTTGTAAGTTGCCGGCATGATTCTACTCAGGTAATTCATTATTCGCTACATTTTCCCCTTCCAATTATGTTATTTTAAATAGCCACAAAGTCCATGAACTTTTGTTTTGAAGTTATTTTCCTTCATGCCAAAAATAATCATTTAAATAAACATAATACACACAAGACATTACCTATTAACTCTACACAATAAGATGTTTTACGCAGCCTCATAACTAATTTTTAACAAAACCTAATGGTCTACTATAAATATGCTAAAATAATACATTAAAATTCCCATATTTCAGAAATGTCAGAGATAAAGTATAAAAATCAAATATTGGCTGCAATTGATCATTTACGTTCAAGAAAATCCCGACCAGATGTTAATAGGATTTGTAAGTTTATGCTAAAGTGTTACAAAGTTTCCTCCAAAGAAACAAAAGCAGACTTAAAACGGTGCCTGAAGGAGAAAAGCATTTACAAAGTTGACTACAAAGATAATGTAAGTTATAGAAACGCTGCCAAGTGGAGAACAAGTTCAAGATTTAATAACGGTGAGTTCAATATTGTACTGTGTCGATTGTCCAGCAATTATTTATTATTATAAACATTTTTAAATTTTTCTTGTTCTTGGATTCTTATTATATCAAATAGTTTTGTATGTCTCTCTGCTGGGCAAAGCCTGGTCCCTCCACACACTTGGTCTTATTTATATGAGTTTTATTTATTAAATAGGTACCTCAAAGGTCTGTTTTGGGCACTTGTGCCATCTATTCTTCATATAAAAACTATGTTATGTTTGTTCTTATCTTAGTATTTTTCAGAAATGTCATCCACCATCTCAACCAGCGAACGCAGAGTTATTACTTCTGCTATAGCAACTCTCATATACGAAGATCAAAGTTATTTAGAAAATGGCATTGCATTCCAAGAACTTGTGAAAGCAGCATTATCACAGGAATCAAAATACCCCAAGAAACACTTGGAGTCCATAATAAATAAAGAGTTAGCAACAGGAAGTCTGATCCGTTTACCAAATGGAAATTTATCTTTGGGGCCAGCAGATAATGATGGAGACAGTTCAGATAGTCTTAAATTTGAATATAATGATAGTGTCACTAAGGTAATTTCAACACAGAATTTAAGCACACTCAGATTTGATTGAAAATCTTTTATTATTTTGTATTATATATTTAATTAAGTAAAAAAAATACTACTAGCTTCTTTTTCTAGTCTTGGGCATGGAGTCAAATTATCAAAAGTATGTTCATCAATATCTCTGTCAGTTACAAATTTTGAAAATTCATTTGCTATTGTTTATACAATAATCCTGAAGTGGTCCCATCAATTTTATTATTTAACTTAAAAGTAGGCAAAAATTAAGTGTCAAAATTGAGTTTTTTCTAAATAATCAAATTATGATTTTATAATTACAGATGACTTCATCAGCCAACTCTTCATGTAGATCATCTCCTCAACAAAGAATGAGAGGGAGGCCAAGAAAACGAGGTGGTGCATCCTCTAACATAGGCCCAAGTAACATGACGACACGAAATGCAGGTGTGCGTGTTGGGGAGAGAAGAAAAATGGCTAAAAAAGTTTTTGATCCATCAGACAACAATGTTCCCACCAAAAGAAAGAGAGGTAGACCTGTAGGATCCCTGAACAAAAGCACTTTAAAGAAAAGATTAATAATGTCTGGAAACTCTATTACTCCTACAAAAGATAAAGAAGGCACACCATCTGAAAGCCAAATGTCATTTGATGGGAGCGCTGATGAAATGGATCAGGAAGATTCACCACATGAAACCTCTGGTGGAGTTTGTTCTGTATGTCTTGTACAAAAAACTAGAGGATCCAATGACAGGTTGTTAGAATGCAGAGACTGTAACAACAAAGCCCATTTGAGCTGCCTCCAGTCTGGCTCTGGGATCCTGAAACCCAGGCCTGACAACACATGGCAGTGCCCACATTGCAAGACTTGTGTTGTCTGTTGTGAAACAAATGATGCTGTAAGTTAAATCTGTTCAATTTATGTTACCACTTTCATATACATTACTATCACTACATAGTATAAAACAAAGTCGCTTTCTCTGTCCCTATATCCCTATGTATGCTTAAATCTTTAAAACTACGCAACGGATTTTGATGCGGTTTTATGTGATTCAAGAGGAAGGTTTTAGTATCAACTATCAGCATTGGACCCGTGCGAAGCCGGAGCGGGTAGTGAGCCACTCTGGTTTCTCCGGCTGTAGTAAATAAATAAATAATGCTGAACAAGTCACATAGCATTATCTAGCCCCTAGCTAAGCAGAGTTTTTGTTATGAGTACTAAATAGCTGATGAATAATACGAGTACATACACAAATATTTTTTATTATACTTAGAGAAACCAGAACACCCTGAACAAATATTTGCAGATCGTAAAATATTTCGCCCGAGACGGGAATCGGACCCGCATCCAACTGCTTTGCAGACGGACCTTCGCTTCGCCTACCGCGCTATAGAGGTCGTGAAAAACTACTAACAAACTTTATGGTTCAGCAATAAAGGCTGATTATTTTTATTTTCCTATACATCATCATCCTATAATAGTTCATAGCGGGACATAGGCCTCTCCCTCATCCTATACACATCTTTTCAAAATAGGCATAACAAACATACAACTTTGTTTATTTTCAGGGCATTTTAACAGTTTGCAGTATTTGCTCTGATGCATACCATGCTCTGTGCCATAACCCAAGAATACCAGAACGATTGAAGGCTTGGGATCAATGGGAATGCAACAATTGTTTAGAGTCTCGTCCAAATGTTACTGGTTCACCAGCTGTGATACCTGCTAATGAGTACCCACAGTCACCTCAAGTTGACCCATTCTTGAAGCCACATGAGCTTGACAGAGCACCTTCTAAAATAGGAGAGGATGCTCCAATTGATCCTACTATTCCAGACATAGTTAATTGGACAACTGATGATGTCTATGAACATTTCTTGAAGAATCACCCTGAGGCTGCACCTATTTTGAGAGATCAGGTGAGTGCATTGCACCATACCATAGAAAAGTGTTTATGGTTTGTTTCCAGGGTAGTGAGCTAAAGTGGCGCCCTCATAGTTTTTTTTTACAAATTGAAATAATCTCAGCAATTGAGGTTTTTTTAAGGATTTAGATTAGTATTACTCCTGTTCCCCTGTATAATCCACTGCCCCTAAAATAATAATAATATTTTTGTTTGGTTTCAGGAGTTTGATGGCCAAGCATTAAGTATGGCGACAAGAGCTGACATAGTAAAAGGTCTAGGATTGCCGCTTGGGCCGGCATTAGCGCTCTATCGTATTGTGGTGAAACTACAGACTAGAAAAGATGACTGGACAATGTGTTGGGGATAAAAGAAAATCATTATACATTCAATATTTACCTCAAATAGGGTGAAACTGTATTTCCATGTGGATGAAGTGTGACAGTTCCAAATGTACATGGGTATATATTCTATTATAATGTAATATATGTAACATATTTTTAAAGCAATTCTGTTTTACTATTTTCATAGAACAATCTGTGAAGCTTAGTAAGAACTTACTTTTCTAATACCAAACATCATTGAAAATAAAGAGGTTTAACTGTGGTATTGTGATGAAAATTTGTTAGTCAAGATATAAATAACATTTACTAAATAATAAAAATAATATTTGTACAATGTATGAGACTACTTATTTATACTGTCATTCAACTTATTAATACAAATTATAGGACATAATATAATTTTTTTGGTTTCACAATCACAAAATTTTACTCATGAATTTTACAATAAAATGCATAAAGTTCTCTTTTAAATATTGAAATCTATGTGTATAAATGATTTGTATAATACTCTATTCAAGCTTTAGCTTTTTTATTCATAGTTGCAAGTAGTTTTCTTTGTTTCATAGTTATCTGGTAGTGTATGGATCTGGCAGAGGATTGTCTGGATGATTGTCATCACTGCCACTTTTATGAGCCTGGCTGTATTTGTCATAGTGTTTCATATAAGACATGAACACATTGAAAATCATTGTTGCAACATTAATATACAGTAGCCTTAAATGTGTTGGCAGAAACCAGAAATTTATTATTTGAACTGGAGGCCAGAACAAACAGTCACCCTGAAAAAAATAATTGTTAAATCTTCAGAAAAAATCATTTTACTATGGAGTCTGACAGTAAGACACACTTTTGAATTTATAATATTGGTAACTGGACATATAATTCTTGGTTTTAGTTTGTAAAATATATTTTGTAAACACAACATTGCACTAAATGTGTATTTATTTCATTATCCTCGGTGTCCTATTTAAAAAATAAAATAGTGGGATGGTTTAGTCAGTTAAGTCAATTGGACATAGCATAGCCTATAATCAAGCCCAGCAGTGGGGCACACACATAATCAAGGTTTATTTAAACAGTAATAGTATGTGCTGCTGAGAACCAGGCTTTTTCTTGATATTACCACTCCGGTCATATGTCACATCATATTTTAACTGACCAGAAAATTTTAAAAACTAAGTAAATTAAATAATTTAATTCATTGTCCTTACCAAATAAACATGTGTGAATTTCCTATAAATTTCATCATTGCATTCAGCATATGATTTTTTTTCTAAAAATCCCATGCAATAGAAAAAAAATACTATTGTGAGAGGTCCAGCTATTAGCTGATCAGATGCCACTTTAAAAAAAACTATTTTTACGTTTTTTTTTGGCATGAACTTGTCCAAGTATAAATAATAGTAATGGTGAAGTGGACCAACAAGTGTACCACATATAAACATCCTCCCTGCAATAGAAATAGATTTATTTAATTACCTAGATACAATTATTCAGTGGCAATTTGCATAATATATTATACCTACTATTACAAACAAAAAAATTTGATTCTATTAAACTTGAAGTACTTACCTACATAGATCTTTTATAAAAGGGGACAGGTGGACTCCTTAGCAGACAGATAAAAGCTATCTAAATAATGATTTGTTAAGTGAATTGACTAGCAATATCTATAACAGCATTAAATACCTACCTAATAGGTTCTAATTTGTTTTACAAACCTGCTCGTTTCCAATCATATCTTTTTTTTAGGTTTTCTGATTGATATTCTATTTCCTGCTGTATTAAATCACCTAAACTCATACAAACTCCGGAGGTAATACTGTTTGTGAGTAACAAACAATTATGGAAAAGGTATTTAACTCCTCGATGCAGATACGAACTATTTCTTTTGTGAGACCTCAATGGGGCCCGAACCATTTTGCATACTTTCATACTTAGTAGGGCAAGCATGATAACCTGAAATAAACCATACAAACCAAGGAATCACTGTTATTTTCTATTATAACCACTCAAGCGTCCCGCTCGCGCGACCGATCGCGTGTCTAACGTTCCGCCGGCGCGGGAAACCGCTGCGCGCATTCTACGCGCTACCTCGTCTCGAAAAAACGCTTATAGCACGACAACTGCTACAGCTACAACCAAACAATAAATACAATCAGAATGCTATTGAAATTTAGAATCTAACAACACTATATACGCTTATTACTCAATTGCAGTACAATCTAGAATAAGGGCTGCAAATTTGCGATTTCTCTAAAAATACAGCTAACTAATTTTTTCATACGATTTTATTTGAAAACTACATTGTTCTTGCCCAAGATAATTACATGCTAAAAAAGTGTAGGATTTATCCTTTCGATTGATACCAAAATCTTTGGATAATTATTGCGCTTTCTACCAAAATAAATTTAAACAATCTAATCACTCGACCGAAAAATCGCGAGGTCAGCGAGGTCAAATGTGTACGACGGCCCAAGATAAATTCGTTTAATCATATTTAATTTTGTTTATTTTTATTGTCTTAGTGTGTTTATAAACTAATACTCACCTGATTTTCATATTATGAGGCATATTTTATTAGAATATCTAATAATTTCATACACCATTTAGCCAAAACACTTTCCAACAACACAATAACAATGGCCGTAATTCGACACCTCATTTCGGCGATTAAAATACCGCCGCATCATTCTCGCATCCTCTAGATTTTACGATAAACCTATAGTATGATTCCTGAGGATTGTTTTGATGTATAACACTAATACATTGGGATAGAAATCACTTATTAGACTCTCTGGGCTGCGTTCACAACCTACGCTCGAGCGCGCTCGGAGTGCAACTAGGTCGTTCATAACCTCAGGCGTAGAGCCACTTCCATACCAATCCACCTTTGAGTATATATCTAGATACTCAAAGACCTCAGGAGAAACGCTCGGTTGTTATTAACTAGAGCGTTCATAACCTCCGACGGTTGCAACTTTTTACCGGTGTAATTCGATCGACGGAAAACACTCTGACATTGACAGCTGTCATATTTTCCGTTGTCATAGTTTGTTATCTACCTACATATCAAGATTTCTACAGTAAATTTCAAAATTTTCAGTATTTATCAGTTATCGATCGTAGTTACAGTCAGTAGATACAATTTACCTAAAAGTAACCGCAAAACAAAAACAAAACAAACGAACGTCCGGCAACTGTAACGTCAGTTTTGTCATGATAATGTCAACTTTGACGTATAACAACATAACAACCGACTCGTTCTGAACCTTCGGATGAGTTATTTACACCAAACAACCCAACCGCACCCTGAGCCTCTGAACGCAGCCCAGAGAGTATCTACCTAATAAATTCACGTGTCATTAATTCACGAGGTGAAGTGTGAAGTAGGAATCGTGCTAGTGTTGCAGGCAGTCAAAATGAAAAAGCTCCGAACAGAATACAAATTTACTGCGAAATAATTATTATTGACAAGATCCTTTGGCATGTAATGCAATTGCAGAAAAAAATCATAAGCTTTTAGGCTCGCCGATACTAGCTGGCCAAGATTAGAGGGAGTATAAACCAAAACTCAATAGAACAACTGTAAAATTGTGGTTTCTTCCCAAGACCCGGTGTCATGCCTCGAGCGCCATATCCATATTTTTATCTGTCGCTCTATCATGATTGCCAGATACGGGGAGGCTCCACTTCAGTTGTCAGTGTCATTTTGACAGAACCAAAGACAGAAGGGGTCTATATCTCTATGGTAACAGAACCCTTTCCAACGACTATAATTTCACCAGGCTACCCAAAACACCATCTGCGTCTATAAGCTTAAATTAGAGAGGACCTAATACCAGTGAACGAATAAAACATTGAAGCATTCCTTCAAGGGAAATAAGCTCGCAACTTGATACAACATTGTAAACAAACCTGTTTGTCAAAACTACGTCACCCATAATCCCTACTCTGGCATGCGGGTTGGGGGATCACACTGATCTGGCGTTGTTCTACAGAGGGCGCTGCTGCCCGCCCCCCGGTGTAGCCCTTACTCGCTTCATATGACGACGCCCACGGGAAGAGTTGGGTGATGTAATTTTATGCCAGCACCACACGGCAAATGCAGAAAAAAGACAACGCGGAGAAAAAACAATAAAAATTAGTTATTATAATAGGTATAATTATTTATTACCTTCGTCGCACCTCGTGGGCATTATGAAAAATAATTATTAAATAGCAGCTTCACCATAGATAAAATATACTTTTCACATTGTTACACGCTATTTTAACGACTTTTTAAAATTGTTTATTTAGCGATAGCCAATTATTGACGTGACGTCAATAACCACAAACTATAAAGGGAGGGATACTGTCAATAACGCGCAACACAACACAACACTATACATTACATTTTCATATTCTGTTGAATTGAGATTTTTATATTTACGTGATCGTGAAGGGAAGAACGTAAAAATGCAAAAATGGCTCAGCCACAACCACCTAACGAAAGTCTTGATTTTTCGGGATTGTTTAAACTAGATGTGCTTATTCATTTAAATATAAGTACTTACAGTTTCTATGAAGTGGGTTTGAAGAAGTTTTTTGCATTTTCTAGCGACACGGAACTACATTTTTTGTTCATAAGAGAATCGGAGAAATTTGTGAGACACTATGACTGGGATTTTGTGGACAATCCCATTTATTGCATGTGTTTTGAACCAAGTGGAACTTGGGTCATTATAGTGAGCGAGCAAAAACTACTACTCGTGCCATTCATGCCACTTTTTGTGCCACAAAATACATTTGATCAAAAATGGTCACTTTCGTGCGTTACGGTTCTGCCGCTTGCGATACTTCAGCAACCAACATCAGTTGTCTGTTGGCTTACGAAGGAATCTGAGACTGTACCTATAATTGGTTCAAAGGTACTTAATATCTGTTATTATATCTAAGTTTACATATATCTGTTCCGATTAAAATCAAATATATTTTTCTAGAACGGGACCATTTCATTTTACTCCCTGGACTCACAGTCAATTGTTGGAGATTGTAAAGTTTCTGGGGACATAAGTGATCTTCAAATATGCTTTGATGATTCACTTGATTTGTTAGCCTTACTGGTAAGTGTGGTCATGTTACTTTACATTTAATTTTTATACCTGGAAAGTTATTTAAAAAATATATGTCAAAAGATTTCAGGTGGCAAAACCCGTCAATGGAAGTTAGTCCTTGAACACAGATCATTTGGCTATAACTGGCTACAACAGACAAGGGCTCAGAGTGATAAAGAGAAACGGGATAGTTTTATGTCCTACATCAGGCAGTTATCCAAAGATAAAATAACATTTTTCATTCAGGGTGGATCTAAAGGTATATTAAGTTAGTTGAATTGAAGTTTCATAGACTTGAACCTTAATTGATGGCTATATTGAATGATTGACATAGCATTAACTGCAAGACCTCTCTGACTTTGAAATTGGACTGAGACATAATGTCATATCCTATGTTTGTTTTATCTGTATAATGTCTAATTTTTATTTGTAACTATAATTAATGTTTAAAATTCGTGATTGTGAGGAGTTAGGCTGGCTATGCTATCAGACACTCACGCATAATGGACCACTATTGAGTCCAAATGCGGAAATAAGAGTACATTTTCCTAAACCTTATCCTTGGTGATTGTGCTGTTCTAATTAGTAAAAAATAAAGGTCTCTTCCTCAAATTATCTACTTATTGAATTCAATATGGTTTGAGCATCAATGGCAAAACATTAATAGTTTTAATCATAGCCTCTCATAGTATTTTATTTTCAGATGATAACAAAACTCAGACAGTTGAGTATGCATTGAAGCCTGTTGAGTACTTACCCCAGTTTCGTAAAGGATCAAACAATTGGGCACTGACAGCTCAGTATGTCAATGGAAGGCACTTTTTAACTGCTTTTGAACTGAATGAAGGAACTATGATAGTGAGTATTTTTTAAAAACTTTATTAGGTTAGGCTAAGTACATAAAATTTCCTGTGTAAGTCTATGACCTACAGCGGTTGGAACAGTCAAGGCTAACATACTTAAATGTATAATATTTATCTTATTTGACGACCTCTGTAGCGCGGTGGGCGATGGTCGGTTGCGGGTTCGATTACCACCTCGGCACAAATAATTGTACGATCTGTAGATATTTGTAACAAGTTCTGGTTGTTTCCTATGTATAATAAAAATATCTATCTATCGTATTATTTATATCAGTCGTCTAGTACCCATAACACAAACTCTGCTTAGATTGTCCAACATTATTTATTTATTTTATTTATTGTAACAGCTCACTACTCTCACAGCTGTTGAAAAGAAAGCTAAATGAACTTTTAATTTTAAATCTTGTGCAAAAGCGCATTAGCCCAAAGCGCGAATATATTTTAATAAATGGTCCATAGTTATTGCTAAGGTTTCTGGAATATCCTACTGGAACTAAAAATAACCTAAAGTTTTATTCCAGCTGGAAAGTCCAGAAGAGGACACTCCCTCCAGAACTTTGAGGCCTCGCATAAAGAAGGATGATCTATACATTCAGGGACTTTGGTCCCAGAAACTGATTTATTTAATCAGAAGAAATGAATTGGAAATACATAGTGCCAACTTTTCAGTGATTCAAGTAAGAAAATCATGACTTTATGTGCTTTATTGAACCTATAGGTCAACGAGTCACACAACAGCTAAACACTGGGCTTTGTACGTTGAAGAAAATTGAGTAACTGAGATTTCATCCTTAATGAGTGCGCCACCACACGACAGGATGGATTCCGAGTGGGATGACAAGATGTGGTTTTGTTGTGAGTGAGAAGTACAGAGAGATTCACACGTACCATATATTTTCTAGCGCGAAAACGTTTTAACCTAATTAGAAGCTAACGAAAAATTATAAGCCATAGTCATACCTAAAGAATTACTTCTAGGTTTATTGGCAAAGCAAAAACCTACCAAAAAGTTTGCTGTTCATATGATAAATAGCAAAATGTGTGGAAAACATCTATTTATAAAAAAAAGAACTGTCAAGTAAACTTTTGTTTTTAAAACACGTTATAAGATTTATTTCCCTAAATATGAAGGTGGTGGTTTTTACAGATTCTATAACAAGGTTTCAGTAACTATAACTAGGTTTTTTTTATATCTGCAGCTCGTTATCTTACAGCGAGAATCGAACTCACAACCATCTACGACCCAGACGGACCTTGGACCACTGCGCAAAGTACGTACATCGTTGTGCGTTTATACGACTTGGAAATCGGAATTTTATTATTCTATTCATTTGCTTATGCAAATTTGCTTATGCAAATGACGATAAATTCCAACTGAATGAAAACAATTATGTTATGCCTTTTCGTGGCAAACGACGCACATGTGGAACATGTTGCCAGCCCCTGTGAGCTGCGGCCCTGCTGGCAGTGAAAGTATTAAAGAACAAATGCATAGGGCATTTGTTCTTTATAAACTTATGTTACGATAAAGAACTCTGAGGACATTACATATTACATGTATACCTATGGTGGCATAAATACTGAATGATGAAATAAACATGGGATAATAATTTAAATTCCAGGGTGAAGCTCTACTTGGTACAAAGAGAGAATTCTCGGAGCTATGGAAAACGGAGCTGACAGGCGAAGTGCGCCGTGCTCACCTTATGTCGGTTAAGGAACCAACAGCACCCAGCGGTGGATGGAAGGAACCAACTTTTATGTGTGATCTGCAATTACCCCGCTTTGCCTTGGAGTCCTGCCTTGTGATTACCGGTAGCGGCGCGTATATTTTGAAAACTGTGTAAGTTTGTCATTTATTATTATTTACTAATACTTTGATATTAGCTTGTCTCAGATCTCATATCGTCGCTGTTCTGACTAAGTGACGTAACCAACATTTTGGGCGTAACTGACTTTTTTATGCTGGTTTTTTGTACTTTTGAAGACGCACCTTTCTGTCTTATCGGCATATCCGTATCTTCTTCCTAAGTCTAGAAGTAGGTGTGACGTATCTACAGTTCTTAAAAATTATGTTCAGTCTAAACGTCGTAAGTACACTTACGACGTTTAGTATGATTTTCATCCAAACAAAATTTTGTTCAGACATGTCGTAAGTGCAATTAATTGCATATACATGAAGATGAAAGCAGTCGACAGAATCGTAATTCGATAGTATATTATCGAATACTATAAAATAAAGCTATAGAGCTTCAATTTTGATGTATATCATCAACAAATGCAGAAGTGTTGAAGAAATTACGCTGCGGTTCTCTGTCCCAAACCACGGTCAAAGGGACGGAGGGGATTATAAATAAATAAATAATAATAATGCTGGACGAGACACATCATAATCTAGCCCCAAGCTAAGCAGAGCTTGTGTTATGGGTACTAAATCTGTAACTGATATTAATAATAATAAACGAGTACATTGATATATATTTTTCATGATACATAGAAAAGGACCGGAATATCCTGAACAAATATTTACAGATTGTAAAAATATTTGTCCCGAGGCAGGAATGGAACCCGATTCAGCTCACAGTGCAATCAGTTACGCTCTTAAGAAAACTAGAGATGTTATTGTGCCTGCGCAGCTTCTACCAATGTTTATTATTTTTTATGGTTGGCTAGAAGAAGCAAACCATACCATGCAAACCATACCAAACTGAAACTGGCTAGCCAAAGCCCATACAATAGGTTAGCAAAAATATATAATAAAATACCGGAAAACTTAAAAAACAAAGAAAAAGATACACTTTTTTATAATAAACTGAAATTATTTTTATTAGAAAAATGTTACTATTCTGTTCACGAATTTGCTAGCGACAAACTAAAATGACATTATCCAATGAAACATTGACTACCTGACAATTCTGGCTTCTAAATTCACTCCAATCAATTCTATTTGATCAAATCTTAATTCTATTTTATGAAATGTATGTATATTATTGTTTAAATTAATGTTAATACTTTAAAATAATATTTGACATAAATATTAAATAAATCTGAACTCAGTTTTGCAGTGCCCTTCCAGGGTGCATGTACCTAGTGAAAACTATACTAACCATTCAATTAGACCTTAGAATAGTACCATGTAAGCAAAAATAAATGAAATGAAATGCATGTCGTCGTTCTAGAACACACAGATTTTCTCAATTTTAAAAACTCTTCTAAAAATTCAACTAATTTATATATGTATACTCTCAGTGCGGGTGCGAAAAGATGATGTTGGATCTTGGGTAAACTGGACCAAAATGACAGAATTTTTAGTTCGTATAACGGGATCTCTTTTACGAACTGAAAATTCTATCACCTTGTTCTTCAAAACAAGCCATAAAAAGCATGCAGAGATCTTAGACGTTGAAGACTAACCACTGGTTAAACACTCGCTAAATACGCCGGTCATCAGATTGTCCGAGTACGTGAACTATAAATCTCTTCCACATCTTGATTATTTAAAATTACAATAATTTTTGCGTAGAAACATTAACACATAAATAGGTACCCTTTTTCATCACTAGCTAACAATTAACAATGGTCCAATTGCTATATTTCATTTTGAATTAATATTTTGAAGCGAGACTGATTGCATCATCGCAACAATTAAACATCACTTTGTCTACGAATGTGTTAGGGACCTGATTATATATTTTTTTAAAGCCTTTATTATTTTAGACATAAGTATTTCTACCGGTATTTCGTTGTTATGGTATTAATGTTAATGTTATTTCCTACTATTTAAAAAAGAAACTTACTTATTAATATTTACTCAAAGACTATCTTCGGTAGATCTCATTTCGATTTACTATGAATAAAATTTTCATTTAGAAATATTTCTAAGTTATATTGTAACAAGTACGCTATCGTGATTTTATTGTAACCCACCTTTAATTGTTTGATTAAACTGTTATTGATTTAAAATTAATGAATTTTATATGAAAAATTAACAGACCTATCTGAAATTTGAAGCAAAACATTTTTAAAACAAGTTCTGACGAAATGACGTATCTACTTTAAATTAATTTATTGAAGTAACCTATTATTAAAATAAAATCCAAAGCACGTTATCAGGAAGGCCTTATTTTGAAGTACATTGGTGAGCATTTTCATTTTAATCGATTCATAAATATTCGTTGTACAAACACAATTGCATGCAACTCTTGACAAAAATGCTTATTCTGTAAAAAGACCATAATGTCAGTTACGTCAGTTAGTCAGATAAGCGACGTTATCATCATCAGCTTATAATAGTCCACTGCACATAACCCCTAATGAGCGCCATAGATAGCATTATTTATCATTTAGGAGGTTATTGCTCATAATTCCCACGCTGGGCATGTGGGTTGGGGATTGTAGTTCGGTGGAGTTCTGCAGAGAGCGCTGCTGCCCGCCCCCTTGTGTATCTCTCTTAGTCCCCTCTTACGACACCCACGGGAAGAGTGGGGGTGGTGAAATTCTATGCCACCACACTGCTCACATAAGTGATCAGCATTATTCATCAATAATTTATTTCGCAGAAGCGAGCCCTGCGAATGGCTAGTGGGTGTGATAATGCGCGGCGGCGCCGGTGCAGAACAGATGGCGGCGGCGCTGGGCGCGCCCGTCAGCACTTTACTGCGGGCTGCAGCGGACATGCTGATGTCTAGGGGGAAACTGGCTCCGGCGCAGTATCTGTTCTCACTCTCACAGGTCACTGATTTACTTTATACTGTATAGTAGTAACACATGTATACAACGTGTATCAAAATATATGTGTACTAAGCGATAGGGGGGGGGGGGGGGATTTTTAAACAACGTGGTCACTTTTATAACATTACACTTTTATTTGATTGAGTTCTTTAAGCTCTAACTAAAGGATTGCAAATTAGGTCCTATTACTTAATTTACTGAGTAATGTAAGCTCTGAACAATATTAATAAATAATTTTGAACCATACCAGAATGAAATAGAAATGGCTCAATAGTCATCAGCTGTGGGTGACCCCAAGCTGATATGAAAAGCTTTAGGGTGTCGTTCCACCATGGCTTGAACGACCTCTGTGTCGCGGTAGGCGAAGGTCCGCCTGCGACGCAGGATTGCGTGGTCGATTCCCGTCCCGGGACAAATGTTTGTACGATCTGCAGATATTTGTTCAGGGTGTTGTGGTAGTTTTCTATGTATAATAAAAAATATCTATCTTTGTAATCTATTGTATTATGTATATCAGACATCTAGTGCACATAACACAAGCTTTGCTTACCTTGGGGTTAGATGATGCTGTGTAGATTGTCCAGCATTATTTATTTATTTATATTAATGTAAGGTCTGAAGACCAAAAAGTATATAGATAAATAAATATTTTTTAACTGTACAAGAGTGAAATAGAAATGGCTCAATAGTCATCAGCTGTGGCTGACTCCAGGCTGATTCCAGGCTGATATGAACAGCTTTAGCCATGACTTAAAGCCTGATCCCCACCTTGTTACCTCCAGAGTCAACCGGACGGCTGGGTGGCCCGGCTGGGTGTGTTCGGCCGAATCCACGAGCTCTCTATGTACAAATACACTGGCAATACCGGCAATCTCGGCAACTCCGCTATTACTATACAACTGTTGGCGCTTTTACTTAAGATGGCTACTAATGATGAACAGAAGTTTGACACGTGAGTAACTGTGAGATAATTTCTAAATATAAACTCAAACAAAATTATTTGTTGTGTGCACATAGTTTACGTTTCAAGCCAGGTCATATTATTTTTTGTGTTATATTATTATTACTTGTCATGTGGTTTGTGTACCTAATAAAATAAAATAAAAAAATAAAATAAAATTTACTTACCTTTTCGAGTAAAAACAATACGAGAGTTTTAGAACGTAAGTAACGTGTAAAGTAGTTTCGGAGCCTATTCAATTCCAACAAACAAACAATCAAATCTTTCCTCTTTATAATATTACTATAGATTTTGTTGTTTCCAGAGACTTAAAGTTCACATCACTAACCTCCACGGAACTGCTAGAGCTCTCCTCATTCGCGGCCGCAACTGGTCTATGGCCACTCGTTCCTGTATTCAGCATCCATCGAGGTTACCCCCACCTCTTGCTGGCCGCTATAAAAGCACGCGGTTCACTCTGCCGCGGGGCAGTCAATTGTTTGCTGCAGCACAGGTGCATTGTGCCTTTATTGCTGGAGGAAAATGGACAGTGGCTGTTTGATTTTATTGTGGAAAAGTGTGGTCAGTTTGATACTATGCTTTTAAAGGTAAATATTCTCATGGATTAGACATGAAAAGCAACGGTTTAGTTCTAAGGGGAGACCAATGTGGTATAAGACGCCCTCTGGCTAGGTGAAATGACAAGCTGCGAAGACTGCTAGATACTGGATGCGACAAGCTTGAGATAGTGTGCTATGCTATGACGCTTATTAAGAGAGCCCTATATCCCAGCTGGACATATTGACTATTATAGTGAGCATCACTGATCACTGAGCATCAATGATGTCTAGCTATGGCCTAACTTATGGTGTAATAGCTATTTATTGTTTAATTATAGGTTAATTAAATAAATACATTGAATAAATTATTATTTTTTTTCATATTTTGGGATACTTTATTGAAGTTTCATTTTCATACGCATCCCTAACTTTTTTGAAAATATTCTATAGCCTATTAGGGATAATGTAGAATTCTAATGGTGAAAGAAATTTTCAAATTGGTCTGGTAGTTTTTAAGCAGATTCTTATTAAAATAACAAACAATCAAATCTTTTTAATAGAAATATGCATAACTGTGTGAAGAACGATAGATTAGGCTTTACTCTATCAGAGTACTCCATTTAGGATTTCTTCAGAATCTGAAGTGCCTCACTGTTTTGAGCAAGTTCACATTCTCAACATAATTTTTTTCCATTAAATTCATATAGAATAAGACTCTAGATTGCGCAACTTTTCTCTTGATTCTATTTGTTTTATTGCAGTGTATTTGTCTATGGCTGAACCCACTGCAAGATCAGCTAAGACCGGTGATGCGCGATTTGAAACAAGGAGTAAAATCTATTTACGTAAGCTTTTCCTATTTTATTCAAGAAATTCTAAAATAGAGTACAGCATTATGAATGAAAGGGTGCTATGGTGCTCATTAGAGGCAAATGTCCAGCAGTGGACTAACTGATGATGATAATTATGAACAGGAAAGGAATGTTTGGGCTTACCTTTTCAAAACCAAACGAAATCTGAAATAGGCTTTGGCTATGCAGTCAAGGGCTTTTTCAGATTAGATTTAGAGTCATACGCATGACTCTAATTTCACATTGTGGTTTATCTCACTCTCCAGTAGTTTCCTGGTAACAGTTAGCTTGAACTGTTGGGACTTATTAACGTATCTGAAAAAGAAATAATTATTTTAATCGGGCTAGTTCTTTTGGAAATTACCTCCAATATCCAAAATAAACAACTTCTTTATTATAATCAACGTACTTTAAGGAGCTGGGCCGGTTAGGTTAGGTTTGCCTGTAAAGGCAGGGGAATAATGCACAAAACACTCCCATGCGAGATGTCAGTGCAGATCTCAGTTCCCCCAATTAGAATTAAAATTATATTATCAACATAGAAAATTACAGTCAAATAGCCAAATTAGAACTAGTATTTACAATTGAGCTAACTGCTGACTGTTGCAAATAAACTACAGGTAGCTCAACCGATCCATATAAATACCAGTCGGAAATACAAACTGAACTTTATTTACAGACGACAAGGCTACTCAACCTTATATCAACATTCATCCGCGTGGCATCCGAAATAGAATACCGCGAGCCGTGCCCGGAAATACACAAGGAAATTATACAGAACTCCGAAACTTGGCGGAATCAGTTTGTCCCAAAGCGGGCGTTGTCGTGCGGTCTCGCGCATTGGGCGGTGATAGACGAGGGGAACGCTAAGATTATGATGACGGATACGAGGATCAATACTGAGGTATCAGTTTATTTATTTAAATACAATTTACATTGTGTAGGAACTTACATTGTGAACGAACATAGTTATAATTAAATCTTATAAGTAATTACATTGACATTATAATTATAGTAATTATTAACACAAACAAAATAAAATTAAAATGATGATCAAAATTTATAAAATGCTATTTCAAATAAAATTTTCAATACATTGTTTGTTCCTAACTTATGCTTAGCTTTTGTGTGATAAACTGATAAACTCGTCAATTGTATAAAAACACCCCTTCAGCAAAAGTTTTCTCAATTTGTTCTTAAAAGTATTTGGGTTGCTTTGCTTTCAATTCAGTAGGAAGATCGTTAAATATTTTTTTTGTCTGATATAGGTGATCGGAAGGGTGGTGGATGTGGCGTGTGGCAGGCATCACACGCTCGTGCTTACTGAGAATGGGGTGAGTTACATCTTTGTGTTTTTTTTAAAGTAAACACGTCTCGATTTTCTTTAGGATACTTTAAATATGCTTAACGAAAAGGCCCTAATGCAAGAGGCTCACGCACTTATAGTAACAAAAGTTTTGAATTGGAATATGATGATTGGATTTTGAGTTTGTGTTATGGCTATTAGATGACAGAATACATATTACACAGGTATATATTTTTGTTATTTATAAAAACGACCACACCACAAACATCTGCAGATCGTACAAATATTTGTCCCTAGGCGGGATCGAACCCGCAACCTCCTGCGTCGCAGGCGGACCATCGCCCACTGCGCCACAGAGAGTAAATTCACTTTAATAATTTATTTGATTTTGTTGATTTTAATTGTAATTTAATTTTACAATTTACTTACAAAATCAATAATATCCAAAATAAAAGATTTTGATTTATTTATTTAGTACACTTAAAAACAGTGAACAACCTATAACTATCATTAATCACCTATTCCAGTTGTATGCAGCAGGTGACAACTCCTTCGGTCAATTAGGCGTGGGTCAAGCCTGGCGCGGTGGCATCGGCGAATCCGCGACCACTGGAGGTGCTTTGCTGGCGGCCTCTTTGACCTCAGAGGCACCGCTACAGTCGTTAGCCGCTGGGCATTACCACTCAGCCGCGGTCGATGTTGGCGGCAGGCTTTATACTTGGGGGTAAGTTAAAAACTTGGAGGTTAAATTTGTTCGCGACATTGGAGGCCTTTTACTAGGGCCTCTTTAGACACAAATGCATCTCTATATTCCATATTAGCCGCGGTCGATGTTTGCGGATGTCTTATTCGACGTCGTTTATAGTTGGGAGTAAGTTAAATCTGCAAGAACTGGAGAATTTCTACTGTCGGCCTCTTTAACTACTAAGGCCTCTGCAATAGCAAATAATATCTTAAATCAAAAAGGTTTCGGTAACAAGGTTTCTACTGTTTTAAAGCTCTGATTACAATAAAATAATAGAAACTAATTAGAACTAGTATTTACAATTCAGCTTACTGCAAACAATCAACAGGTTGCTAAACATTATGTATGTCAGTATTCGGAAATGAAGATACGCTTGTTCACAAGTAAATTTATGTCTTTCAGATGGGGTGTCCATGGACAATTGGGACTAGGCGGTATAGATGACCAATGGACTCCACAGCTCGTTACTAAACTACAAGGCAGAAAGGTAAATCATCACAAAAGTATCTGATCTGTAATATTGTGAGTGGTAATACAGTTTGGTGGTCTTGTGGGTGAACACCTCCAAACTGTATCTATACTAATATTATAAAGAGGAAAGATTTGATTGTTTGTTTGTTTGTATGTTTGTTTGTTTGTTTGAATTGAATAGGCTCCGAAACTACTGAACCGAGTTAAAAAATTCTTTCACCATTAGAATCCTTAATTTTCCGTGATGAACATAGGCTATATAATATTTTCAAAAAAGTTAGGGATCCGCATGAAAAATTCAATAATTGAACCGTGGGCTGTATATTCAACCTCTTTTTCTATTATGGCGCGTCAGAATAGAAAAAGAGGTTGTATAGCGCACGGTGCTTGCTTTTTCTCTACGGCCAGTGTCAGTTTTGGAATGTCGAGTCAATGTCAAAAACCCCAATGCTGTTAAAAAAAGTAAAGATCCGTATGAAAACTGTAAAACCCATCGTTTTAGTTTGTATAATTTCTGAAATTTTTGTTTAATACCCGTGCGAAGCCGGGGCGGGCCGCTAGTTGTAAATAAATATATATGTAGTATCTGAGCAGTAAGTGATGTCAAGTTGCGGATGATTGTGATGATGAAGTATTGACCATAGAATCACTTCAAAATTGGTGGTTGTAATAATTTAAATATTACACAAATATTACGCTAATTTAAATATTACACTACAATACAATTACTTTTTATATGATACACATTAACATTGTGTATCAAAGTAAAGGAACCAGTCAGTTGCGAACCTCGTTCTGCGGAGTTCACAGCTGCCTGGTGCCAGATAGTTCTTGATGTCTCTCGCTCTAGCGCCGTCACCCTATTTTTAGGGTTTCTAGATCGGTTTCGAAACCCTTGTCTAGTGTTTCTCTGTCCTGTATTCAATCTTTAATATTTTCTGCAATTATTGACTTGAAATTTTAAATAATAATACATATCGCTCGCCTGTACAGATTGAAGAGAAACAAAATAAAGTAAATGAAAAATGAAAATTAAGATTTTCCGTATACATTTTTTTGATGACGTAATTTTTAAAGAATCTGTGTATGAAACAAATCTTTCTTCTTTTTGAATCCCTCTCGTTTTGAATTTTTCGCTACTAGCACAGCAAACCACCATTTCATTTGTTTCAAAATTAAATATGTTTTTAACTCTAATTTAAATATTCCTTTCAGGTGGTAACAGTAGGCTGCGGTGCATGCCACACAGTAGTTCTAATGGCGAACGGCGAAGTGTACGCAATGGGGGCCGGTGTGTTCGGCCAACTAGGCGTCGGGTCTAGAGAGAAATCCTCGGTGCCTATCCGAGTTAGGATTTCAGAGTCCGTGGAGAGTATTGCTGTCGGGTATTTTCATAATGTAAGTATTCACTAAGTTGTAGTTTTTTGTATCATTTGGTGTATAGACAATGTATCATATGGTCTTGCTAATAATAATAAGCGTTTATATCATAACACAGTATATCATAACAGTACATTCAATTGAAAGTACATATGTGTATCATACTTTTCTCTACACATATTATAGAAAATTTAATAAAATCTATCCTTTTTTAGGGTTTTGCCATTGGTTGCAAAACCCTTATGAAATCGCTTTGGGTCTGTTTTGTGTTTTGAATCCTTAATATCTCAGAAACTACTGCAGCTATTGACTAGAACAATGGCAAGTTTCCATACATGCTTGTCCCAAAAATTTGAGCAAGGATAAAAAATATACCATTCGATTCATCTCAAAATTTTGAGGAACACTGCATTTTTAGTTTTTCTTTGATTTTTGCAGAAAAAATTAAATATTTTTTTGAAAATAGGTAGAATGTTTTTAGTTCCATAGCATCCTATTGTTACAAATGGCGGCGGCAGGGTGACGAAAAAGGTTTAAATTCTAGAGGTTGGTATCAGCACCCTAACTTTAAGTAAAAACTAACCTCCTTTGTTAGTCTCGCTCCTCCTCAGTAGGTATGTAGATTAATATAGGAGGATGTTCCGAATACAACGCTAATGTCATTTTAATTTATAGAATATTAATTTTATTGAAGGCAATATTTATTAGGTATGGCGCCAAATTCAACCACTTTGCTTATGGCTCGCAACCCTTTACTTACTCAACTTTTTATTTGTATACTAATTCATTGGATGAATAAAAAACATGAATCGCTGTAAAACAATCGGCCCAGACAGTCATTCAGCCAAAGTTCCTGCTGATTTTTTTTGGATCAAGCCGATCGAGCCTATCCTAAAGTAACTAAGATGCACACCGGCTTGTTCGTACCAAGAACCAGTCCCCTACATGTTCGAACTAACATATATATAATGTATAGAAGGTATATTATGTACCTCGCCCTGATACCCTCTTCTATTACCTACACATATTGTCAACCTAATAGGTTGTTTGAAACCTTCTTATCCATTATTACCTCATATTCTTTGATTATATACTTTATATAATCAAAGCTCATATTATAGTACTTAATATACTTAGCAGGGGCTGCAACATGTTGAATAATTACCACTGTAGGTTTTATCTTGCACCAGCTAGGTTAAGCAGTGAATGGGTTAATAATAATGAACAACTCAAAATCAAAGTGCTTTATTTCCTTTAGACCTTACAGGACTCTTGGACACTGCAAGTCCTGTCTAGTAGCTAGGCACTGATATTATGATCCTTCTTACAGAATATAATTTTTTAACAATTCTGTTATGGACAATAAAAACTGGTGCATATTTTAGTTTTTTCATGCTATATTTTTATATATCCTGAAAATATATAATTATACAATAAGTTTTTCATAGCTAGGCATAGGTCTCCCATTTTCTTTCCACAGCTTGCGGTATGTATAATAGTTGAGAGATAGTAAACAAAATCTGACATCACATCACTCAGCATATGGACGGCAGATTCCATATATTCTCTGACACAGCATCCTATTTGGCAGAGCAAATGCTCATAGTTGTATAGTGATATGGACTGGCTAGGTATTGTTAAACCCACTAACTCAACCTAGTTCAAAAGAAGAGGAGACAGAATAAAATGCATTTCTGTCTTAGATAAAAATAAAAAACAAGTCTTAGTTAGAAGTATCTATTCAAAAATATCAATAGTTCTGTGATACTTGAAGCATAAAACAAGTAAAACATCTGTCTTTAAACAAAAAGAAACTTTCACTATATTTATTTCTTAGAAACCAGGGTTTTCTAACGGAGAAGCTTTAAGGCTGCAATGATTATAGAAATATAGTATTAGTCTCTAGGTTACAGTATTAGTATGATAATTGATAACTATGATATATACAGTTGTTTTCACAAAATGAAATTGCAGGATGCTACTTATACTTATATATTTAGTTTAGATTACCTAGTCTATGCAGCATCCTGGAATCTTATGTTTACTTACCTCAAATTATTTTACATTATAATGGGAGATGTCTTGTTCTGTGTGAAGTTAACTTGCTAATTCATCTATTGAATAAGGGGAGTTATTGGCAACAATAGGGAAACTGAAACAACAATTCTATTGTTCTTTTAGCCGTTAATTATATGGCATCAAACAAGCTACAAAACCCCGCTCCGTAGCAACTGGACAGATTCGCAACTGGACGGTTTCTCAGCTGGACGAATTCTCAGCTGGACAGATTAGCAGCCGGACAGAGTACAGTCGTCAATATTTTTAAAACTAACTTTAACTAGGTACTGATGTTTTTATTTAATCACTAGTTCTGTTTTCAAACAATCTGAAAATAATAGAATTATCACTATTTCTATTCGGCATGCAATAACTAACCTGACCTGATTGATCATTATTTTCACATTTTGCAGGACTTCAATACAGTTTATCTTACCTACATAAGTAGGTAAGTACAGCAAAGAAGCAGCAAAGTTAGATAAAAACTATAAGAGTAAGTTGACCGGGTAGCTTCAATACCTTCGGAATCAAACATAGTAGTAGGAATTTACCTGTTGCCAGCCTGTACCGGCCACAAAAAGAGTGTCATTTGGATATTTCACCTTATTTTCGTATTTGCACAGATCAAACTGACGTTGTTGTTGGTTATTTTATAATAATATTGTAAGTTTAGTAGTAGGTAGACATCCTAAAAAGAGTACAAATGCAAGCGTAACACTGTATAATGGTGTTAATTCAGTCGATTTGCTTACCTAAGATTCATTTAAGTATAAATAAAGATCATCATAATGCCAACGAAAATATCTCTATAAAATAAATACTTTTACCGAAATCACAACAAAATCTACAAGAAAGTAGTGGTACTGTGGTATTATTTTCTTTAATCTACAAAATCAAAACAAAAATTGCCTCTTTTTCGGAGTTTGTTTGTTTTGGTTTGTAAACCGCTTGACAATTGTGAGTTTTGATTGATGTCAAGTAAGCATGCAATGTCAACGTCAAAATTAAAATGGCGGTTATCACCCTTCCCTCAGACGAACGAATATATAGACCTGAAATACCTACGTGCATACCTAAAGTTAGTCTGGCACAAAGATGGCGGCCTGCTGTAGAGTTGCGCGTATTTTAACATTGAATATCGATAAGTAAGTAATTGAGTTGCACGGAGTTGAATTCTAAATTTTCGAATATTAGTAAGTAGAAGAATAAGTACCTATCTTTAAGCTCTGTTCAGTTTTATTTAAGTTTCTATACCTTGGTGATCCGTAACGGCCGTAACGGGTCATTAGCATTATATTACCCTCCGTCCTATCGTCTAAAAACGGGATACTACAATAGATTTCATCAAGTTCAATAAAAAACGCTATTTACTACGTACAGTACAGCTCAATTCAGTTAATATTAACACTACAACTTCCCCAAGCTTTGGCTGGCACTCAATTCAATGAATATCCTCTATATTTAGTACTAATACTAATATGTTCATATAAGACAATTATTTAGGTTGCCGCGCTCGGCCCAAGGTAAGTTTCGTGTGGACTGCCAGTTTCTGCAGCTTGTACCTTGATGGCGTGTGTGGAAGAGTCTTAGACAATCACTGACCTATCAAGCCCATTCCATCAAAAACTGACCTTTTTTGTAAAAACGTTGGTTTTTGCTGGAGTCGACGCCGGAAAGTTAAATCAATCATTTTCGAACACAAGGTCACTGACCTTTATTGTAAAAACGTTAGTTTAAGCTGGAGTATACAGGTAAGTTAAATAAATCAGTTTCAAATACAAAGTTAGACCTTTTTGTATTTTTGGAATTCTATGTGTCGGGGTATTTCTTCATGTTTTTTTTTATTGCATCGCGATCGCGATAGCTCCTGCGCTGCGGGAAGTGCAGTGCAGCCTCTCCGCCATTGCGTAACAAGGGACAGGCACACTGTGCCTGTCCCTTGTTACGGCTGGCGGAGGCTGCACTCCCTTCGCGCCTCCGGCTTATTATATACCTACACTCTAGGGGCTCCACGCACAAGACCACGTGGAGTCGGGGAACTCTGTGTCGGATCCGCCACTCAAATTGAATCTAATCAACTCTTCCCGGAATGCTCTGTAAAGTTTTTATATTGTTTCTGCATCCATATTTAACGACACACTTTGACCTCTAGCACCGAGGTCATTGAACTTTGGGGTCAAACCGCTGAACCAAAGTTGCACCCCTAGTGACCCTCTTAACGATGCCACAAGAAAAAACATTTGTTATAATATGCCTAAAAACATCTTTCGAAATTTTTCTAAGTCTTTCGCCTTGAAACTGAACGACATACTTTGACCTCTAGCGCCGAGGTCATTGAACTTTGGGGTGGATCACCTGAACCAAAGTTGCACCCATAGTGACCCTATTTACGTAGCCAAAAAAAATACATGTTATATATACATAAAAAAAATTTCTAAGTCCTGCGTCCCGTAAACTCCACCCCAACCAAAAATTCTGTCCCTGGCACCACACCTTTGAATCTTGGTTAGCTTGGTTCAAAGTTGCTGACGCTGCTGTAAAGGATTTACTTATATTTTTGTGTTATTGGTACACTGCGTCGATGAAATAATTCGTTATCGATAATCGATGTTTTGAAAATACCGAACCCTAACTCTATTTACTATGACGAATAATTTTCTCCTAAAATCACATAATATTCATAGTAAAACATTGAATGAATAAAGAAAAGCAAGCGGATCTTTATAAACTTTCCCACAAACAGCAAAATGTTTGAAAATAATAGAAAATGTAAGAAATTTTGAATGAATTCGGTACCTTTCCCATGCAACGTTATATTTTGATGTTTTTTGTTGATTTTCATGCGACAGCCAAACACTCTGCACATACACTTATAAAATACATTATTCTCCAAGTTTGCACACTATAAAAAAGCATAATTATCGCCTATTAACTCTAAATTTCCTTCATTTTCGAATAAAAACAAGTCCGGATGACAACTGATGTACTTGTTGTTGACTGCGATTAAACATGGCGACCGGCCACAGGGGGTGAGGGGTGAGGTATTTTGTGACGTCACCAAAACAATGTTGCCATTTTCAGTCATGATCAAACTGCTGTTGTCCTTTTTTACTCATGATTATCTTCATTAGTCAAAAAGAGATGCCGATATGTAAGTAACTCTGCTGTCGAAATACATCACACTTCTATAACTAACTGTTCGTAACAAGTTCGTATAGATGTTTATGCCAGATCTATATTCCTCTATAATCTAAGCACCCTTCCATAACCCATAACTAACCATATTTTCAAAAAATAATTTAATTTTTCCTGCAAAAATTATGGAAAAACTAAATATGCAGTTTTATTCAGAATTTTTAGGGCTACCGATTGATACCCTAGCGATCGATGCACAAAATGGGTCATAATTCTTGCCATCATTCTTTGAAATAATAATACATTTTGTGCGCCCGCACATATTTATAGAAAAATAAATGAAAAATCAAAATGAAGATTTTCCATACAAATTTTGAAATCGAAATTTTAAATGGAACGTACAAAGTCAAAAGTGGTATCAAATGAAAGGTTTGTAGATTTCAAAATAGTTTTTGAAATTTTGGTAGGTTTTATACTTTTTAAAATATTTTGAAAAAGGTCAAAAAAATGACCGTTCCCCCCACTCTATATCCGAAGATTGCAGAGCGATCGACGTGATATGTACCAAGTGTTATGTTTGTAGATATGGATCTATATTTTACAGGAAAAATATAGAGAAGTCTGTAAAAATAACAGTTTTTGAAATATGGTCAAAAAAGGGCGGGAAAAATTTCTGAAGGGCTGACTACCCCACCGAGTTGGGTATCAAATGAAAGGCATTGGCTTGTACATTCCAATACAGTTTTTGAAATTTCGACAGATTTTACACTTTTTGATATATTTTGAAAAAGGTCGAAAAATTGACCGGTACCCCCCCCCCCCCCCCCCTTATCTCCGAAGATTGCAGAGCGATCGATGTGATATGTACCAAGTGTTTGTAGATATCGATCTATATTTTACAGGAAAAATATAGAGAAGTCTGTAAAAATAATACTTTTTGAAATAAGGTCAAAAAAGGGCGGGAAATTTTTCTAAAGGGGTGACTACCCCACCGAGTTGGGTATCAAATGAAAGGTATTGGTTTGTACATTCCAATACAGTTTTTGAAATTTCGATAAGTTTTATACTTTTCGAAATATTTTGAAAAAGGTCAAAAAATTTACCATTCCCCCCCCCCCCTTATCTCCGAAGATTGCAGAGTGATTGATGTTAAATGTACTAAGCGTTTGTAGATATAGATCTATATTTTACAGGAAAAATATATAGAAGTCTGTAAATATAATACTTTTTGAAATATGGTCAAAAAACTAATTTTCATACAATGGGGGCTATTTCATTGAGAGTAATATCAAATCAAAGGTATGGATTTCGACAATTCAAAACAGGTTTTGAAAATCGTCTAAGTTTCATACTTAGTGAAATAGGTTGAAAAAAGCCGAACAAAAATTGTAGCTACCAACCCACTTACCTACCCACTAATCTCTGTAGTAACTGTAATAGGAGTTCCACAGCGCACCAAAACCGTTGTTCTCAAAATTTTTGAGAAGGGATAGATATGTATCATATTAATATATATCTATCCCTTCTATATAATCCACACAGTATCATTTACCCACAATTAAGCTAAGCAAAGCTTGTGTTATTGGTATTACTACGATAGCTGTTATACTTTATAAAGTATGTATAAGTATCACATTAGATCATTTATTTTTGTGTACTGAAAAGGACTAGCACACCCGAACAAATAATCTGAAGATCCTACAAATATTAGTCCCGAGGCAGGAATCAAACCTCCACCTCCTGCGTTGTAAGCCCACCGCGCCAAGATTGTCATATACGTACCTACCTAAACGACAAAAGTTCAAAACCCTCGGCGCGCGAGTTACACTCGCACTTGTCGTACTTGTTTTATGGCAAATAGCCTTTATTAACAAAGAAAATTACAATTATCTAAATAACAACTAGAAATAAAAACCTGAAAAAAAAAATAATAATAATAAATCTAAGTCTATACTAATATTATGAAGAGGAAAGATTCGATCGTTTGAATTGAATAGACTTCAAAACTAGTTGACCGATTTGAAAAAGTCTTTCTCCATTAACCATCTAAATTTTCCCTGATGAACATAGGCTATAGAATATTTTCAATAAAATTAGGGTTCCGCATGAAAGAATATTTCTTTATTAAATATGCCGAACCGCTTAATAATGGTTAAAAAAATTCCAGTTGGCGCTAACAAGCAAATCCCAGGTGTACGTATGGGGTGCAAGTCCCCAACAGGTCCGTGCGTCGGCCGCGCGCCGCAGCCAATCAGAGGCGCGCTCGGCGCCGAGCTCGCCCGAAGCCGCTCCGAACGAGATACCGTGCGACGCGCATCTTTTGCCACAGTGTGTAGATACTTCCAACGTGCGCGGCAATATCTTACAGGTATACGAACGACCTTCAGTGCATTCCGAATTACGTTAAAATCGATACTACAGCGCTCAGAAGCGTTCCGAATTACTGTAAGCGCGACATCGATGTCGCGTCAGACGTCATTACAGGCGCCATTTTGCGATATAACCGACCATGCTACAGAATGAAATCACTGCGAGCGCTCTGTCAAAACTGACACTCAACTGTGATATCTAATTTGGAACGCAAAATGTCGTTAACTCAACGACATTTTGCGATCTCAACGAGACGTTGAGATCGCTATCAGCGCTATAATCGTAATTCGGAATGCAACGCTTGTCTATACTAATATTATAAAGAGGAAAGATTTGATTGTTTGTTTGTTTGTATGTTTGTTTGTTTGTTTGAATTGAATAGGCTCCGAAACTACTGGACCGATTTGAAAAATTCTTTCACCATTAGAATCCTTAATTTTCCGTGATGAACATAGGCTATATAATATTTTCAAAAAAGTTACGGATCCGCATGAAAAATTCAATACTTGAACCGTGCGCATACAGGGCACGGTTCTATTATTGAAATTCAACCTCTTTTTCTAAAAAGGCACGTCAGAATAGAAAAAGAGGTTGCGCACTGTGCTTGCTTTTTCTCTACGGCCAGTGTCAGTTACGGAGTGTCGAGTCAATGTCAAAAATCCCAATGCTGTTAGAAAAAGTAAGGGATCCGTATGAAAACTGTGAAACCCATCGTGTTATTGTGTATAATTTCTGAAATTTTTGTTTAATACCCGTGCGAAGCCGGGGCGGGCCGCTAGTCTATACTAATGTTATAAACAGGAAAGATTTGATTATTTGTTTATTTGGGTTGAAGAGGCTCCTATACTAGGGGACCGATTTCAAAAATTATTTCACCATTAGAATACTATATTAACCCTGATGAAATATCTGCAGATCGTACATTCTCGTTTTCACCTTCGTTAATTCCATAGCATGTCAATTTGTAGGAGGGCAAATTATTTGAGTTGTATCAGATCGAAGGTTTTGCGCGGAATTCTAGGTAGTCACCAGCATAAATATATGACTATGGGCAGCGCTGCAAAACTATCTGATTATCAATTGAAGGTATAATTATGTGATGATACTTAGGATGTAAAAATATGTGATGATTTACACCCGGCAAAATAATCGTTTGCACCGTTGTAACAGCATAATTATCGGATCACGTAAAGACTGCATTAATATCTGATACAATTAACAGTAAGAAATATCTCAACAATCTGCAAGAATGAACTTTATATACCTAAGCATAGAGCCGTGATTTGAACGAAATAGTTTGACGCTTCTTGAAAAGAGTATCAACCTGTCATTGGATATCGCTGTCTCACGTTTTATGTTATGATATGATTTCAGCAGATTTCGTTTTACTAATATAAAAATATGAATACAAGAATTTTTTATTATAAGGAGGGAAGATTTGATTGTTTGTTTGAATTGAATAGGCTCCGAAACTAGTGGACAAAATTTGAAAAATTCTTTCACCATTAGAATTCTAAGTTTTCCGTGATGAACATGCGATAGAACATTTAAAAAAAATTAGGGATCCGCATGTAAAGTTTAATAATTATAGCGTGCATAACAAGAAGTTGAATGTATAATTATACATTCAACTTCTTGTTATGTTGTAACAAGAAGTTGAATGTATAATTATACATTCAACTTCTTGTTATGTTATGGCTCCGCTGCTTGCTTTTTCTCTACGGCCAGTCCCAAGTCCAGTGTCAAAACCCCAATGCTGCTAAAAAAGTAAGGGATCCTTAAGAAAACTGTGAAACATAACGTGTTAGTGTGTAAAATATGTATATCTGAAGTTTTGGTTTAATATCCGTGCGAAGGCAGGGCGGACCTCTAGTTTATTAAACGCTGCGGTGGGAAATGTTGATGTCAGCATTTGATAAAAGAAGAGTTTTTGGCAAGGAGATTACATTGGTTAAAATGGTATGGTGATAATGCTGGCTTTTCGAATCTTCGAATGTTATGTCAACGGTCATACACGAAGGAGTTTTTATAATTTTTTCGTCCGTTCGTGTCTTTTAACATTGTAATATAATTAAATATGTAACTATAGTTTGATTTATAATATAATAGAGGATTTTTGAAGACAAGTATAAATAAATGAGAAAGATTGGATTTATATAATTATTTTTTATCACACGCTGTTAAAATTTAAATTATTTGACGCACTTGATATCATCAGATCAGTTTACTACGCAGTCGGACCTTAGGCAGATAATCAAACATAACACTGGCCACCGACGACTAAAATGCTAAAATAATGACTTAAAACGTGAGACGTGAGCGGCAATATCCAATGACAGATTGATGCTCTTTTCAAGAAGCGTCATACTGTTTCGTTCAAATCACGGCTCTATGCTTAGGTATATAAAGTTCATTCTTGCAGATTCTTGATATATTTCTAACTGTTAATTGTATCAGATATTTATGCAGTCTTTACGTGATCCGATATTATGCTTTTACAAAACAAGAGATTATTTTGCTGGATGTAAATCATCACATATTTCTACATCCTACGTATCGTCACATAATTATAAGTTCAATTGATGATCAGATATTTTTGCAGCACTGCCCATAGTCATATATTTATGCTGGTGACTGTACATATTCTACATTCTAATATTTAGCAGTAGATTTTATCTAATTAACATCTATATCTATTACAACCTATCAGGTTAAATGTAGTATTCATTATAATAAGTGCCAAATAAAGAATTAACTACTACTAGTACTTACTATTATATTATATAATTTACTATTCTAATGGTGAAATATTTTTTTTCAAATCGGTCCCGTAGTATCAGAGCCTCTTCAATCCAAACAGACTATCAAATCTTTTATCTTTATAATATTATATCTATTATTTTTCTTTCCAGTTATCAGCGGGTTGGCATCACTCCAGCATCGTTACCAACGTTGCCCTCTACACTTGGGGATTGAACTTTGACGGTCAACTCGGCAGCGGGGATAGGAAGCAAGTCCACATACCGACTGAAGTTAAAATACGTGTGGAATCTCAACCAGATGCGGTGAAGAAAAGCAAAATACCGGACGAAGACAGAACAGTTCTGAAGACCAAGGCTTTGGTGGCCTGTGGTGGTGATTTCACTATTTACATGGATGATGATGGACGGATCTTTGCCACTGGGAACTCACACCTTCAGGTACTTGCTTAGTTTTTATTTAAAGTCACTTGGTGTTAATATGTAACTACAAACTTTAATACCTTTGTACTTTATGGACATTTTGCCGTGTGGTGCCGGTATAGAATTTCACCACCCCAACTCTCCCCGTGGGTGTCGTAAGAGGCGACTACGAACACACCTGGGGCGGGCAGCAGCGCCTTCTGCAGAACTGCGATCCCCAACCCGCATGCCCAGCTTGGGGATTATGGGCAATAACCCCCAAATAATGATGCCATCTATGGCGCTCATTAGGGGAGGCCTATGTCCAGCAGTGGACTATTATAGGCTGGTAATGTTGATGTTGTTATGGACATGCGGTCGAGTAAGTCAGTTTTAAAGTGACAAGGTACACATCTTAATGCAGCTAACTGTACTAAGGCGAATAAAACTTAAAAACAAAACGAATAAATTTAACTATAGATTGTGTCATTCCATGAAGAAAACGACAATTCATGTTGAAATGAAACTATAATATATAAAAATAACAGACGTAAGAAACGGGGTATTTGTTTCTTGCTTCTGTTATTTTTATCCCGTCTCTTATGTCTGTTATTATTATCCTGTTTCTTACCTCTGATATTTTTCTTTTTAGATTGCAAATGAAAAGGACAAGATCACCAACCGCATTATAATGATGAAGACAACGAAACGCGTCATCAAAATACCGGCAAGTAAGAGCAATAACAAATTTCTGTTTCAACCTATCGACAGAATCGACATCATGTTCCCGTTTGATACAGAAGGCTTGCAACGAAAACCGTTAGAACCTCGGCTCAATCCTCTATCTTGTATGAAAGACTTCAAGAAAAAGTCTTGGGCTGACGACCTTATTATGATTCTCAAGCCATGGCTCAACCAAGATCAGATGATAAGCAATCCAAACATGGCAGCTAAATTAGCTTATCACAGTGAAAACTACTCAGATTGCCTAAAATTTCTGCTTGAAAACTTGAAAAGGACTCCCCAGGAAGTTAAAAATTACCTCACCCATTGTCTTCTGGAAGATCAAGACAAAGAAATGAAACCTAGCACGCTCAATGACGACGATAAGATAGCTTTAACCAACATCATGTCTAAAAAGGTCAAGACGGTATCTCTAGCTATTTTAAACGAAGAACCATATCCTCCTATTGATCCTACAACATATCAAACATTACCTTGCGGTTGCAATGAACTCAAATATCTGAAGGGAAGCATATCACTCAAGAACGATAGCAAAATACTAGCGCAAGATATAGCCTCAACCACTGAGATTATAATAGATAAGTGCATCACTATGTTCCCAATAAACAACGAACTTTGGGAGACGTGTTTCCGCCTCTCGAAGAACTTCTACTTGGACAATAATTTATCAATTTCTGGTCTTGAGAAAATACTGTTCAAATATATGGAGACAAACGCGAACACAATGGCTGCAGCTATTATGTATTCCAGCGATTGCGCTCAGTATTGCGAGATTCTGTCACCGAAACTTTATTTGAACATGTGCAGTCAAATCATGGACACGTGGGGTTGAGACCTTTATTCTTATATTTTGCACTTTGATAGTACTACATAATTGGTAACAGTTCCAATGACGAACCGTAGATTCATTTCTGCACATGAGCGCAATATTTATATGGTAGGTGTTTGCTTTGTGCTTTGGAATAGACGAACACCGTAAATGGAGTCTGGAAACTAATAAGTATTCTGAAAGGTCACTAATACATGGCAGTAATATGCATTCTCGTCCTATATCTGTGATCTGTATTGAACTCGAAATTGCCATTAGTTTATTTTAACTTTTACCTACTAAATGTCTCTTTCTTCACTTGTTTACTTTTAGTCAGGAAAATTAATGTCTGTAATCAATTTTAACTTCCACGCCATTAAGAGATCTTTAATAGCAAAATCTGTAGGTTATAGCTAGAAATATTTTGGTACTCTACTACATTGTCTTGCGTCCATGAATGTTAATAGATGGTTGTTTCTTTTTATTTGTTCTTGTTGACTAACTTCTGTTACTTATATCGTGTGTTTTATATGTTATTTTGAATTACTTAATTTTGTAGTGAATTTTATATATCACGAATTATTAATGAGATTGTCTAAGGTAGCTTAATTTTGACATTTTCCTAGGAACATTTCGTTTGTGCCATTATGAATTTTGTATCTAGTCAGAAATAGTTTAGTTCATATGATGCTTTTCGTTTATTGTTCTTAAAATACTCAATAAATGTACTCAAAATGTCTAATTTGTGTTTTCATTTCATCCCAACAACTAATGCTATTTACGGGTAGGTATCATAATTACAAATCGATGATTCGATCTCTAATTATGATACCCGTAAAAGCATTAATTAGTGACTTATCAAAAAGGTATACGGGAAATTGTAATTCTTCATTCAAGTTTGTTTATGTAAGTTATAAAGGGTGGTGCGGTAAACAAGAAATGAAAAAATAAGACAAGTTCAAGCGTGGTTTGAATAGCAGATTTGCAAAAAATATTTTTCTACTAGTTTCTTGAAAAAAGTGCTTTCCATAATAGGCTTAGGTAAATATGCATCAGAATCTCTAATCATAATGCATTAAGCTTAATTTTAACGGCCGTTTTCTCGTGGTCCTACTATTTTATCCTACTAGTAGGACTACGAGGGAGACCAGTTTCTGATCGTCCTACCTACTATGAGATATTAGAGCTGTAATCATTTATTTATAGGTACCACCTGTATATAATTTGTTTCCTCATGATCCTACTCTTTTGTACTACTAGTGGACCACGAGGGAGGCCAGTTTCTGTTCTCCCTACTATGAGATGAGCTGTAATCATTTATACCACCTGAATTTAATTAATACTTTTGACACAAGTTGGAGACCAGTTTCTGTACTAGTAGTAGTAAGACAAAATAGTAGGACCACGAGAAAACGGCCATCTAGACCTACTTACTCCCTATGAATTAACTCTCCCGCTTAAAATTTGTTTCAATGTCGGCAATAATTAAACAGCTTTATACGTATTAAGCTATCAATATATTTCACGTAGAAAATAAAAATGCTGTACTTTACTATTCTGAATCACCCAGGTGTGGGATGGTATATTTACAAAGTTGAGGAAAAAGCGGAATTAAATTAAGTTAACAGAAATCAGTGTATTCTGAAATAAATAGTTATAAATAAATATCACATTACAAATACCGCGGCGGCGGTACGTTTACTGTTTAAAAATATAAAGACGTTAAACATTCGACATTGGTTTATCAGATACACTTAAGAGTATATGATTGATTTGCGTATTTGTACATTTTTTCTTACAACATTATTAGATTCATACAAGATTCCTTACTGGATCTTGCTTTACCCTTGATTGCGTGGGTTTTATTTTTTTATACTATGACTAAACTAAAAGTTGATTGGTTTTCCACTGTATGCTGCTAAGTTAGCTTCCCGTAGAGCTTCCGCACATGTCTGTAAAAGAAAAAATCCATTAACCACAACCAATTTACATAAGCAAAACATTGTAAATTTAATAAGATCTTCAGAATAATAGATGCTTGTTACTATAGTGCGTAAACCCTCGCACTCGGGGTAAGCTTTAGGTTCTAGTCCCGTCGAAATATTTTTTTTTGTGATAAATTTTTAATTTTATCATAATAGATGCGTTTTGTAACGGAATGGAATAAATAAATTTCACTTTATTGTTATTATGGGTGTTATAGATTACACTTTACATTAACCTACACAAAGAAAAAATATTGTACTACATGTTTTGTTGTAAAATAAAATTTCTATTATAATTTATTTAGCCGAAAATTATAATAATTTGTTAAAATTTGGCACGCTTTAAAGAGGCAGAATGTATTGGAGCTACCTATTACTGTACCTATTATTAAGACCAAGAAGAAATTTGTTTAAAAAAAATACTTAAAGAAATGCTGAAAATAGCGAATGCACAAACAAAGATCTTATCGCAGTGAGCGATCTCTTCTAGGAATAGAAATGACACAGTGACGCGAAGACGGCAATAATTTAGCATTTATAAGTTACACACGAAAATAAAGCAAGACTGGACCGTCCAGATATAATAAATGAGAGGCAGCCTTAACCGATAAATAATAAATAATGCTGGAAGATTCACACAGCATCATCTAGCCCCAAGCTAAGCAGAGCTTGTGTTATGGGTACTAGATTACTGATATACATAATACTACATATTACATATTTTTTATTATACATAGAAAAAGACCAGACCACCTGGAACATACATCTGCAGATCGGACAATCATTTGTTCCGAGGCGGGAATCGAACCCGTAAGCTGCATGTACCTAAACTGGGAAAAAATGGGATTGAGTTCCGGGATACACCCAATGGCTAACAACAGCATGTTACAAATGTAACATACTGTTACAACTGTAATATACTGATGTAAATAATAAAACTATGTGAAATACTTACGGGATGCGCGTGGCACACCCTGGCTACATCCTCCGCGGCCGCTCCGTATTCCATCGCTAACACAGCCTCGTTGATCAGCTCACCGCCACCCTGCCATTTAGAATCTTATTAGTTAAGCCCGGGCATTAACAAATTTTAAAAAATTATACACTCATTATCACTTTGTACGCATATACATATACAATCAACCCATACTAAGACAGGATCCGTTTTGTGGCTCTAGCAAACTGTTTTCATCTCATTTTTATGTAACAGTTTTACCAATAAACTTTTCTATTTATATTGCCGAATTATGACTTATTTTGTACAATATATTGAATAAAAAAATACTTACGGGTCCAATAATATGCGTTCCAAGAATGACATCTGTCGCCTTATCAGCCAGAACTTTAACGAATCCGTCCGGTTCCCCGTTGGTCTTCGCTCTCGAGTTCGCAAGGAAGGGGAATTTGCCCACTTTGTATGCTTTGCCCTCTTTCTTCAGATCTTCCTCGGATTTGCCGACCCACGCGACCTCAGGGGACGTGTAGATCACTGACGGGATCGCGTCGTAGTTGAAGTGGACGTCCATACCCTGAAGATAATATAAATAAATAAGTTATTATTTTTTTTCGAACAATGCTCACAGCATAATTTAGCCCCAAGCGAAGAGCTTGTCCTATGGGGACTAGATGACTGATATACATAATACAATATATTACATATTTTTATGCTGAGGCAGGACCTTTTTGGTTCATATCATATGCTGTAGGATAATTTTATTTTATTTTTGAATTTATTTAATGTTTCTTTTTGTAAATACTAATGTTTCCTTGTGTAGTAGTAAATACAAATTTTCTTTCTTTCTTTCTTTACTCAACAACATGTTTGCAACATCCTGCGTTGCAGGCAGATCAACGCCGACCGCGCCACAGAGTTAGTCATTTAGGGTTATTTAAGTATAGTTGTATGAGGATACCAGAATACTCATCAGCAAACATTCACTGCTAAACATGCTTTCCACAAATTCGTTTTGCAATATTCACAACTTCGCAGGCGAATTGGGTGAGCACAGTATTTCTAACACCCTAAATATACAAAGAAGGAAACCGTTAACCTACGTCTAGCCCGTACACCCATATCCACGGGCTAATTTGTAGAGGTCCTTGCATGTTGCGAATAGGAATACTAAAATCGACAAAATCTATCGCGTGACACACGTCGCCGATATTACGTGGTAGCTAGTAAATAAAGGTTTATTTTCTGTATGTTATTTTAGGATGTATATTTTAAATGGGCTGTAGTTTTTACATCTTGTGTAGACTAATTTTGCCTGAAATAAATAATTATTATAATTAAAATAAGTATGCTACATGAATCACAGTACCTTGATGCCTTCAACACAGACAATGCCTTCGTCCTCGGCTTTATGCGCCAGCATGGGTCCGTGGATGCAGTCACCAATTGCGTAAATTCTGTAAGACAAAATATTATTTGTAAACCTAATAACCAGATTTAGCTAAAACAGATTTCGTTTGTTAGTCTCGCTAAAACTTATACACGAGATCACCGTTTTGATTTATTTTTTATTATGCTTGCTCTATTACAGTTGTGGTTTAAAAACAGGAAGAAAAAATATATGTTTATTGCAATCATTGTGTCCTGCAAGCGGATTACGGGTCAGTAGGACTCAACGACGGCAGAAATCAGCATGTCTGGAGAAAAGCCCTAAAATCTTACCCGGGAACAGTAGTCTGGAACTTCTTGTTGACGGGAATACGGCCGCGGTCATCGAGGGCGATGCCGATTTTGTCGAGGCCGAGATCTTTGGTGTAGGGGCGGCGGCCGATCGAAATCAGCACCACATCGCAATCCAGCTGGAATAGAAATACAATATTAAGCAAGTATCTAGGAAGACATTTGCTTGATTTGCGCTGTATTATTTTTTCCATTTTTTCTATTCGTTATGTCTACGTTATCTCCATTAAGTCGTCAACTTTCATCATTTTGATCAATCAGTACATAAAATAAATAGGATCCGAATCCTGTAGCAGTCAGTCATGATTAATAATACTCATAAAATTGCTGGTTTTCCGTCGAGGCCGTGTTTTGGGTACTCATCTAACTATTACATTTATCATATAATCATACTATTAAAATAGGCCTTGGCCCAGTAAGACAACAGGCTTTTATTAAAAAAAACTATAATAATAATAAACTCTTAAAGGGCCTCTGTGCTGTTGGCTACAGCCTCACGCATGCGTCCCAAAGGACTGGGTACACTATATGGCCCGTGATCATAAAATGATAATAATAACTCACCGTTTCCTTGTTTCCCCCTTTAGCGGCTTCAACATCAACCTTCACCCCACCCCCTGACTTCGTCACTCCTAAGACCTTAGTGCCGAGTTTGAACTTCATGCCTTCCTTGCCGAGAATCTTCTGTAAGGTTTTTGACACTTCACCATCGATACCAACACCTGAAATAAAAATGTCAAATTATTTATATTCGCCTGACAGATCTTTATTAACCTTAGGAGCGTCAACCAGATTTCCGAAGAACCTCTAGAGCGCCGCGGTTTTTTAGCGCGCGGAAATCTTTCCGATATCTATCCTTGATGATAAAAACTCCCATAGCTTTGCAAAAAGCTTGTAAAAGTTTCCATACGATATATATAAAGATTATTTGTAAGTTTAGCATATTTTCACCATGATCTGCGCTGCTATTATTTGTATGAGAATAGTATTTATCTAGGTTCTAGGTTCCTGCCACAAGCTTTTTTGAAATCTGCACAAATAATAAGAAAACGTGTCTTCTTTATAAAAGTCCGATTTTGTTTTAATTTCATTTCAGTATAGTATAAGGAGTTTTCAAGCAAGTATAATAATTTTTTTTTTCAAGTGCCTTATATTGAGCGTTGATGGCAAGTGGTTTACTACTTACTTACTCTCGCCGATTTAATATAACCAAGCGTAGAGTACTAGCTGTCCGCCCCAGCTTCGCACGGGTATGTACAAAAAAAAATATTTTTCATACAGAACCCTAACTTTTTTGAATATATTCCATAGCCTATGTTCATCACGGAACATTTAGGATCCTAATAGTGACAGAGTTTTTGAAATCGTCCAGTAGTTTCGGATACTAATCAATTCAAACAAACAATCAAATCTTTTCTCTTTATAATATTAGTATAGATTAAAAAAACAGGTACCTCCAACAGATTCCATAAACTCAATAGCAGTGACCTCAGCACCGAGCCTCTGGTACACGGAGCCCAGCTCCAAGCCAATAACTCCGGCACCAATCACCAGCATCTTCTTGGGAACTTCTTTCAGAGCTAGAGCTCCCGTGGAGTCAATGATGTTGGTCTGGTCAATCTGTGAATAACATTATTATGTGGTGTTGTTAGGTCAAAATAATGTTGTATTGTAGCTTATTTCGACAGACTAATATATTTTATTTTATTTGGGAAACAAACAATTATTATAAATTGATCCAAGACCTTTTTGATTTACTGCAGCTGCAGCACACATAAACATTTTACTTAGATTTTAATTTTAATATGGTTACATTATATTAATGTATTCTTTGTTCATAATAGTTAATTGTATTTTGTTTTTGTTTGTTTTTAGTAATGTACTGTTTAATCGTTATTGTATTTTGTATGTGTGTCTGAAGTGTCAAATAAAATTATATCAATCTATCTATCTATATATAAAATCGATGCAAAGCAGTTAGTTGTAGTTTTTTGTGTCCTGGTTTGTTTACAAACATTCCACTTACAGTTTGACTGTGGTATAGTTAGTTCTTATCTACCTCAGCCACTTTACCTGGTCAGATTTAATCACTCTTTTTCTATTTTTGTTATTGAGATTATTATTTATGTTGCTAGTTGCAAAAAACTTAACACTGAGTGAAGGCTATATTGCCGTCCAACACTGGTACATACAAATATTATCAGTTTTGTATCCTAATTTATTTATATAATAATCCTAACTTAGTTTTAAGGCTTAAGGTGGACAAAATTACTAAATACAAATAATACTAAATAGTTAGTTTTCTTATGGTAAAACAAAATATTTTCCATCTTTTTTCACCATAAGTGTACAATCAGCTCATGCTGAGACAGAGACCGATTTGTGACCGTTTTGTCTATTATTGCAATGTTTTGTCTATACTTTTTTTTTTTTTTTTTTTTTTTTGTTGTTTTATCTGCGATCAATCTTTTAGATTATGAGCAGGTGTGTTGTATGCGCTGGGATTTGCAGGGTAAGAGATCCATTGACCTCTTCGTCCTTTTCTTTTCATGAATCAAGTTCGATTATGTGGTGTCTTTTTAGCCTCTTGGGATAACTAATGGTTGTCAGATCGGCTGCGAGGCGGTTTGGGTGCCGATCAAGCCTGTCTTTGTAAGCGCTTGAGAATAGTTTGATTTCTTCAGCTATGGTGTCGATTTCAGTGTGTTCATGGAGTTCAGTGTTCCGTAGAAACCATGGAGCGTTAGTTATGTTTCTTAGTATGCCATTTTGGGCTCTTTGTATAATAGCAATGTTGGAATCACATGCTGACCCCCATAGTTGGATGCCATACGTCCAGATAGGTTTAAGAACGACCTTGTATATAAGGAGTTTGTTGTCGGTGCTGAGCACAGAGTTCCTTCCGAGGAGCCAATGTAGGTCACGATATTTTAGGTTCAGTTCATCTCTTTTCTTTTGTAGGTGTTTTTTCCAGGTTAGCCGCCGGTCCAAGTGCAAACCCAGGTATTTAACAGTCTCGTTGTGTGGAAGTACAGTGTTATCTAGGTGCACAGGAGGGCAGTCTCCAGCGCGTAGGGCAAATGTTATGTGGTTGGATTTCGAGGGGCTAGCCTTAATTCTCCACTTGTTCAGCCATTTCGTAATTTCATCTAGCCCATTTTGGAGATCCTCTGAGGCTTTGGTTCGGTCGCTACTGCTTGCTAGGATCGCAGTGTCGTCCGCAAACGTCGCCGTGACTACGTTTGGGGTTTCAGGCAGGTCGCAAGTGAAGATCGTGTATAGAACAGGACCTAGAACTGATCCCTGCGGAACGCCCGCTTTGATGTCGTAGAAGCCAGATGTGAATTCGCCATCTTTGACTTGAAATATTCTCTGTGAGATGTAGGATCTTAGCAGTGTGAAAAAGGAGTGAGGTAGCAAAGATTTGATCTTACAAAGCATGCCTTTGTGCCAAACCTTATCGAAGGCCTGTTGTATGTCCAAATGTCTATAATTGCTTTATTTTCTAAGCATGTTTTTGTAATAGACTTGCAAAAAAAATATTCTTTTCTATTAAATGATTCCTTTAAGTGTATGTACGAAAATCACCACTCTCTGCTTATTTATTTGTATCTTTAAACCATCTTTTAACTTACCGTGACTCCAGGGAAGGGAGTAACTTCAGATCCGGTTGCTATCAAAATTTTCTTGGTGTTAACAGTCTCGGTTCCACTAGGGCCTTGGACTGATATCTTGTTTGGTGATGTTATTGTGCCAACTCCTCGGACCAGTTGCACCTAAAAATAAAGGGATTTAAGAATAACAAAGGGATTATATTTTGCATGCTAAATCAAGTAGTGATAATTTTGATGACCTCTGTAGCGCGGTTGGCGAAGGTCCACCTGTGACGCAGGCGGTTACGGGTTCGATTCCCGCCTCAGGATAAATATTGATATTTGTTCAGGGTGTTTTGGTCCTTTTCTATGTATAATATAAAATATCTACCTATTTAATATATTGTATTATGTAACTAGTCATCTAGTACCCATAACAAAAGGTCTGTTTAGCTTGGGGCTAGGTGATGCAGTTTGGATTTTGCAGCATTATTTATATTATTATTTACACTGTGCATTTTGTTTCTATTCTACATTATATGACATATATACAAATTGAAAGAGAATGAAATATTAAGACGGGTATTTTAAATCTCTTCCAGCAAACCTTAAGTTTTCATGAAAACGTAAGGTTTGCTGGAAGAGAACTCTTTTTAGGGTTAAGCTCGCTTCCGCCAATATTTAACACCTAAATGTTTTATTGTCTATTTTATTGTGCATTAAATAATAAAGAATCTTTAGCAATTTGTTAGAACAGTTATTATATTTTGCTCATACCTTATTCTTTTGGAAGAGCATAGCTATGCCCCCAGTTAGGGCTTTGACAGCTTTCTCTTTGTAGTCCATCATTGTTCCGAAGTTCATATTGAGACTACCAATTTCAATTCCTCTGTTTTTGAAGTCATGTTTCGCCATGTGGTATAAGTGGGAGTTGTGCAATAGAGCCTTTGAAGGGATGCAGCCAACGTTCAGGCATGTTCCACCTAGTGTTGGTGACTTTTCAACTGAAACCACCTAAAAATATAGAAATGATTAGATAGTCGAATAATACAATTATAGAATAATGTTGCTCCACTCTGAATATTCAGACGTACCTCACTTCCGAGTACTTGATTTGAAATGCAACAATATATAAGCACATCTTAAGTTGCGGTTAACGACAGATTTCAATGGAAATATTTTTAAAATTTGCAACATGAGACCTGCTCAGATCTATGATGAGTTTGAGTATTTTGCCATCAGCTACGCATACCTCAGGCTGCATTTTTAAGCATTTCTAATTAAATCTGTCAAAGGAGCCTGAGACAGTTTGTCTAAAGATATGCTTATATGATTCAGTAATCCTGGATTAGATTAGGATAGTTATTCATTAATAAATCTACTGGTCTACTTACTATTACACACACAAACATGCACATACCCAAACACATACACACAAATTCTACACATAGTAATAAATTCTACACACAGTAATGTATCAATTGCTATTAATTCTAATTTTAATTTTTATATAAAATAATAGTATTAAGACAATAACATATAAATTTTTATAATAATTATTATTTTAATTTGTAATTCTTAAGCCTTATTTGTACAATAAACAGTCATGATTGCAAGGGGAAGCACTCACTACCAAACCACAAGCTATTTTTATAATAGCTTACATTGGTTATGAGAGCCCTAAATAAGTGTACTTTACTGAAATAAATAATTTTTTATTTAATTTATTATAGAACACTATGGTGTACTTAGTACTATAGGACACTATGGTGAAAAACTATGCATTTGTATTACCTTCATGCCTAGCTGGGCAGCTTTGATGGCTGCAACATATCCACCAGGTCCAGAACCAATCACAGTCAGATCCGCATCATGGGTGGTGGAATATTGCCTTGAGGCAATTCTAACTCCACCAACCTACAAAAATTGGGATTTATAGCATTCAATTTAATTAAGATCTATATAGATTATTAAGTTAAGTGAGATAATGGCTGAGAAAGAGTATTAATAGGCCAAAATACTGTAAAAATCAAAGATGTATTAAAATCTTTGGTAAAAACATGATAAGAACTGTAGAAATACTGTCGGTCACATGTTTGAAGGTCAGTGCTGCACAGCAGGTTATTATGGATAAAATGTACTGCCTGAGGTTCTATGATCATCATTGCATAGTAATATAGTTAAAATAACCCGATAAATCAATATATTTGTATTCAGATAGGGGTGAACTTGAAACAGTCATCTACTCTTCAAGTTTATTCTGCTCTGGCATAGCCAGCCATTGCATAACATTTGAGATAACTTGTTTCACAATATGAGGATGATCCTGAGTAAAATGCCTTACCCTGTATGAAGAGGAAGCTAGTTTGAGATATTTGTAACCCATCCTCACTATCTGATTGTGTTGTGGTGGTTCAGAAGAATATTAACGAACGACTCAGAATTCCAACCCTTGCGAACCGCATACCGTACTCTGCGGTCTGTGGCTGTCAGTCAGTCAGTCCGACACAGTGTTGCCAATGATAATTTTTAGGCGGCCGTGTATATTAGGTAAAAAAGCCGTGTTTCTATGGAAAAAGATCATCGGTGGGCCGTGTCATTGCTTAAAAAAAAATGTAAATAACGTTTAATTAATGATAATAAAACGTTTTAAACATTAAAAACCTTAAAAATGCGCCATTTGGCTAATGTTGTTTTTTTTCTATTTGTTTGAAGAAATAACAACAAATAATTATTTTGAATAGCTTTAATTTTTATATAAACCTATTATTCACGGTATAAATCTCGAATACTTTCTATAAACTCTTCTTCGTTCTTATTCAAGAAATATTTTTGAATAATAGATTCCGTGTTTATCTTATGAGTTATGATAGCAAGCTCTAGGAGTAATAGTGTTCTGTGAGCTGAGCTAGCTAATCATTTGTATCACTCATCCACGAAAATAAAAAAAGGATGCACTATTTGATTATGATAATTGGGAAATCCCCGTCTAAAGCTGCACGCCATAGACATTTCATTTTACTTATAGAGTAGAAAGAGTAACAAAGTCCATACAGCCATAGACAACTTTGCAATGTTGGCATTCGGTATATTTGGATTAGTAATCGAATACAGGTAAGCTACTCCGATGTTTAAAAATCGACAATCCTAAAGTGCTGTTCCTCTCGATCTCCTGTCAAATAATATTTGGGTAAATGAGAAGTGAGTAATTTCGCGCATCGGAGTTAATCAATTACCGTAGAATTTGCGAATAGCCGTAGAATCTGCTACGGCTACAGGGTTGCAGCCGTAGGCCGTGCATTTTGTGATATTTTGGCCTGAAAGCCGTAGAACACGGTAATTGCCGTAGCATTGGCAACACTGGTCCGACAGAAGTATAGAATAATGTTTGACTTCCTTGATGGCAACTGGAACTGTCTGATTTGCGACTTTTCTGTCAGTGTTTAGTTCATGGAAATGTCATAGTCATGGAGACAATTTACAGTAATGATAGGAGCGGTTTTTGAAAAACAGGATTACAGTGTTCTATGAATTCTGTGATGTTAATTTCGTATCATTCAGCGCAAATTCGCCGCCAAACATAAATAGCTCGCTGCATCCTCAGTCGAAGTATATTCCACCAAATCTGCCTTTGAGTTGCATGAAAATTCATAAAAAAAAAGTACCTAGGTACCTAATACGTGAGGAACTCAGTACTGCTGACGAATTAAATACAAAATGTATTTCAAAGAGAATAAAACCACTACGGTTTTATTCGCTTTGAAATACATTTACAAAAATAAATCAAATATCTTTAGAAAATAGATTTGAATGGAATTTATTCAATTGGTAGGTAATATGATTTGTATCAGTATTAGGTACTATTAGTATTAGGTATATTAACGTTGCAGTTGTTTTGATGTTATGTAGGTATTGTACGAGGTTATTCTTGAATTTAGACTAGATCCTGTTAATTTTACACAAACACGGACAAAAAACTATCCGTCGGACGGAATCGTTTTCGGCGATAATCTGTCAAAAACATCCAAATTCGAATGTCTAAAGTTTTTATAGCTACGGTAGGTACAGTGCGCGTCACATATAAGTACCCCCCTATCTCAATGTATGTGGGATACAATAGTTGTTATTGTTGGAAATTTCAGACTGTGTATTATGAAAGGGCAGTTCGACCCCGAGCGGTAGCCTGATAAATTTTTGCATGTGAAAAATTGTGACAACTTAAAAGGGAATTATAAGTAGTCGAAAATAGTTTGTATACAAGGGGGGTACTTAGGTACTTAATTCTGACGCGCACTGGGCTGCGTTCACAACCTACGCTCGAGCGCGCTCGGAGTGCAACTAGGTCGTTCATAACCTCAGGGGAAACGCTCGGTTGTTATTAACTAGAGCGTTCACAACCTCCGACGGTTGCAACTTTTTACCGGTGTAATTCGATCGACGAAAAACACTCTGACATTGACAGCTGTCATATTTTCCGTTGTCATAGTTTGTTATCTACTTAAATATCAAGATTTCTACAGTAAATTTCAAAATTTTCAGTATTTATCAGTTATAGATCGTAGTTACAGTCAGTAGATACAATTTACCTCAAAGTAACCGCAAAACAAAAACAAAACAAACGAACGTCCGGCAACTGTAACGTCAGTTTTGTCATGATAATGTCAACTTTGACGTTAAACAACCGACTCGTTCAGAACCTTTGGGTAAGTTAAAATTTACACCAAACAACCGCACTCTGAGCCTCTGAACGCACCCCTGGGCTACGTTCACAACCTACGCTCGAGCGCGCTCGGAGTGCAACTAGGTCGTTCATAACCTCAGGAGAAACGCTCGGTTGTTATTAACTAGAGCGTTCACAACCTCCGACGGTTGCAACTTTTTACCGGTGTAATTCGATCGACGAAAAACACTCTGACATTGACAGCTGTCATATTTTCCGTTGTCATAGTTTGTTATCTACTTAAATATCAAGATTTCTACAGTAAATTTCAAAATTTTCAGTATTTATCAGTTATAGATCGTAGTTACAGTCAGTAGATACAATTTACCTCAAAGTAACCGCAAAACAAAAACAAAACAAACGAACGTCCGGCAACTGTAACGTCAGTTTTGTCATGATAATGTCAACTTTGATGTTAAACAACCGACTCGTTCTGAACCTTTGGTTGGGTAAGTTAAAATTTACACCAAACAACCGCACTCTGAGCCTCTGAACGCACCCCTGTACGTAAACTATAATTACTGTGTATTATTTTAAAATTAATTAGGTAAATGGTTTCAATTGTAAATACTAATTTAATTTTGGTTATTTAGTGTTAATTTACTTTGTTAATCAGGAAAAATAATCAAAAAAGTATTATAGGTATCATAATAGGTATAATAAAAATTCAGTTTGACAAAATTACCCGTTAGCCACATCTATGGCTAGATTGTAATGTTATTCTAGTATTTAAATAAGTGAGCTTTAAATATTCAAAAAATCTTAGTATCTGTGCTTGTTTTTTATATGCAGTACAAGGAGGAAAGCGGAATAAAATAATCATTGCTTAAATTAAAAATATTTTATTCTGAAATAAGTTTATCTACTAAAATGAATAGGTTGGATAGGTACCTATTTATATAGTAAAATAATGTGGGTGCTTCTGAGACTGGAATGGTTTCTGTTGTTAAGCAATTATCATGTAGAGCTAGCGAAGGTGCTTAGGTATAACAATAATTATTCGTCGTGTAAATAAACCATTCGTAAATTGTAAAACAGTTTAAAATTATCTAAAAATTAATAGAAAAAAGTTTTTCACGATCATTATAGATTTTCTTGATACATACACAAAAATAAACATAAATATGTGACATTCAGCCCTCAGACAAAATATATTTTTATTATATCTGTGTGTGTTTTTATTTTATTCAGCCATAGTAACTGGCTAAATCAGATTTATAAGATGCCATGATCATGAGATCTGATCGAAGACGTAATTTCCACCCTGATTTATTATTTATTTGACTCAGAAGTTGATAGCCTTCCCGCAGTACGCGGCCATGGCAGCTTCTCGTACCGCTTCCGCACACGTCTGTAAATACAAAAGTATATTTCTTACAACTATATTCAATACTATAATAGGTCCACCCCGCTTCACATGGGTTATCATCACTCTATAATAGACCACTGCTGGATCTCTGGGCCCTAATGAGCGCCATACATTTATCATTATTTATCATTTGGGGGTTACTGCACATAATCCCCATGCTGGGCATGCGGTTTGGGGATCGCAGTTCGGTGGAGTTGTTCTACAGAGGGCGCTGCTGCCAGCCCCTGTCTGTCTCCCTTATTCGCCTCTTACGACACCCACGGGAAGAGTGGGGGTGGTGAAACACTATGCCGGCACCACACGGCCTCGATAACGAACAATACAATGAGGAAAAGTTTGTTAATTTATTTGTTTTTGATAGTCAAAATTGTTGACTTACAGGGCTTACGTACCAATACCTATACCTTCAATTGAAGAGTAGGTTTGAGCTCAGTTCATATTTGTTTGGGGTGGTGCTATGCCGGAACCACACGGTATTATAGCTAAAGAGGCATTAGAGAGGCATAGATATTATAATTTCTTGAAATACTTACGGGATGCGCGTGACACACCCTAGCGACGTCTTCAGCGGCTGCTCCGTATTCCATCGCCAAAGCCATCTCGTTAATCAGCTCACCGCCACCCTGCAATGGACTTAAGTTTTCGATTGTTATTCTCTAAGGGGTACGTGCATCCAATATTTATGATACGATAACAGTCTTGAATGATTAAATAACAGAGTCTTAAAGCGCTAACCCGATTTAACTAGCGCCCCTCTACCGATTATCTTAGGATGTTGAAGTAAATGAATGTAAAAATATACAAATATTTTGTACTAGCGACCCGATACGGCACAGGTGCAATGATACAAAAACCTTCGCCTTGCATCATTATATCTATTAAGAAAACCGCATCAAAATCTGTCGCGTAGTGTCAAAGTTCAAGCAGACAGTGGGAAGCAACATTGTTTTATACTAAGTGATAGTTTAGGCAGAGATACGAAGTTGCCCTTTTTAACCATATCTCTGCCTAAACCTAATAAAATAAAGCACCAAATCCCCAACGAAAACATTGAAACTTCCTTTGTTCAACGTAATTTTAAGATATACATTATGCTGAGGCAGAACCTTTTTGGTTTGTATTATCGGTACAATTTTTATGTAACAAGGGAGCAGCGAAAAGATGTTTTATATTGCTTTAGATAATTTATAATTTGCCAAATGTTTGCTACATGTCCTGCTGTGTTTATCGGTCCGATTTTTTATGTAACAAGGGACCACTAAAATGCTGTTATACCTACTTCTTTATATTAAAAAGCAAAAAAAAAAAATTATTAAGCTGTATAATGTATGATTTGCTACATGTGACGTGTGTGTGTATTTAGCGGTCCGATTTTTTTATGTAACAAGGCAACGATAAAATGCTACATATAATGTGTGATTTGCCAACGGTTTGCTACACCTACTGCTGTATTTACCGGTCCGATAATATGTGCTCCGAGAATGACATCCGTCGCCTTATCAGATAGAATCTTGACAAATCCGTCCGGTTCCCCGTTAGTTTTCGCTCTAGAGTTCGCAAGGAAGGGGAATTTGCCGACTTTGTACGCTTTGCCTTCTTTCTTCAGGTCTTCTTCGCCTTTGCCGACCCAACCGACTTCGGGTGTCGTGTAAATCACTGATGGGACCGCGTCGTAGTTAAAGTGGGTGCTCATGCCCTGATGAAAGTGAAGAGTTATTCGGATATTTATTTTCAAAGATTTATTATAATACCTCTAATACCTCTGTCATATTAGACGCCTGAGAAGCGGAAGGTTGAGGGTTCAATTTCCAGAACAACTGTTCTATTGATCTGCAGATCAACAAAACAATAGTTCGGGTCTGGGTTTATAAGTACTTTATTAACAGACACTCAGCTTTCTTTAGGATTAGTTGCTATATGAAATAATATCCAGCATAATTTTTTAAATGATGATGCCATCTATGGCGCTCATTAGGGGAAGCCTATGTCCAGCAGTGGACTATTATAGGCTGGTGATGATGATGATGATGATGATAATTTTTTTTAATAACTAAGCTTATTGTTCTTCTAGAAATATTAGTAGGATAATCTTACTTTGATGCCTTCAACGCAGATAATGCCTTCGTCTTCAGCCTTGTGAGCCAGCATAGGTCCATGAACGCAGTCACCAATAGCATAGATTCTGTAATAAGAAAAATACTATCATCCATCTGTTTTCTGCATGATGATGTTTTCCGAGATAATGGTGACAGTTAAATGTCTTATCTTATCCCACTGGCGATTTGTGAGCGATTTCAGAGCGAGGCAAGTGGACAGAGTACGTCACTGATGTTACTAATTAGCATCACTAAAAATGACACAGTCCTTTCGATCGAAAGAAAATGGATGGTAAAATTTTCAGTGCTGTCAATGGAGTTTTTTTTGGACCATGAAAATAATGATAGATGTTTTATCTATACACTAGAGTTCTCTAATATTACGATCCAAAAACACACTTAAAGTCTATGATAGTTACGCTACAGGCACAGCCAGCACAGATGAGTAAAAGTACTCAGTGCCTACATCGGTATAAGTAGATTTAATCTATCAAGTTTACTAAAGTACGCTACAGAGGAAAGTTCCGATTCAACTAAATTAAACTATATATTGCAATGGGGTAGTTTTAATAATGTTAGTACGCAGTTATACTCTACCTAACTATACCAATATACACCGTGTAACAAAATATGTGTACTAAGCGAAAGGAGGTGAATTTCCACCCCCCCGGGGACCAACTTTTGTTCAACTTTTCTAATTTCGATCGGTATCTCGGAAAAAACTGCATCAAAGTTTCAACATGGAAGGTGATTTTTTACGAAGTGACAACCCTAAAGGCAGCGGTTTCTTGTACCTGTGACAATGACGTCAGTATGGTCACAGATGTAGAGTGATAGATAGATAGATTAGGTAGTCTCCCGCCCCGCCATAGCTGAACTCTACGAAGATAAATACCTACCTACCTGCTGTGTGGTAGTAGGTTACCCGGATAGGGTTGTTACTTTTTAAAGGCACTAGTAAATTAAAACTTTTTTATGGGAAACGAAAAATAGGAATTTTTAATTATCTCCCCCCCACAACTGATCACCATTGGGGTCTGAAACCTCCCCCTTCGGCTTAGTGCACATATTTTGTTACACCTTGTTATAGGCTATAGGTAATACTTTCTAATTGACTATTTTTAGCTAACCAGTACCTACCTACAATGATAAGTATAATAATTTAATTTAAGACTGTATCAAGAAAACTTATGTACAATAATTCAAACAACGAATTACACAACCATCAAAATACTTAAATGACTTTTGAACTATGAACAAAGTTCCCTCAGATCTCACCCAGGCACAGTGGTCTGCCACTTCTTGTTGATCGGCACACGACCACGGTCATCGAGCTTGATGCCGACCTTATCAAGGCCTAGGTCTTTGGTGTAGGGGCGGCGGCCGATCGAAATCAGGACGACATCACAAGACAACTAGATCGCAACACATTTATGTATAACGATAGTAGGTAATAGGGTCATCAGTAGGTATGCAGCCTCAGACAGATAAAGATGGCTAAACACTGTATCTGCCCTCTGCCCCGACACGGGGACTTAGGACACAAAAAGAATAGGGTCATCATCAGCCTATATTAATCCACAGCTGGACGTAGTACCTACCCCCTTAATGTGCCCGGTCTTGCATTATCTTCATGTTGCCGCATTTCCAGTAAAAAGGTAGCTATCAAACTTCACACGCCTTTTCCTAAATGAAAAGTAGCCGAGAAGAATGTTATTTTATATCTGATTTAAAACTACATCTATGTAAGTTCCACCTCCCCTAACTACGTCATGTATTTGGCCCGGTTTAACCTCTTTGTATGTGCGATTTATATTAAATGACAGTGTATTTACAGTAAGTAATTGATAACGCACCCATGTTCCCAACAAATAAATCTTTTAGATTGATATAACTGTTGTATGCAGATTTCAATTGTAACCATGTCTGGCTGATTTTTAATCATCTAAGTAATACATTTACAATAGCTTTTCAGTGTATAACCCTGCTGTGAAGTGAGCCATAACCAGTACCTACTATGGTGAACAATATAATGAGATTATATCCTTCATGATTTCCAACTACTTATACCTAGCTTTGATGCCATCGTACCATGTATTCGTTTTGCTTCCCTTGGCCACCACTAATAATAATAGGTAAATATAATAATCTAGTAGGTACATAATATAATAACATAAATACATCTAATAACATAATAACCCCTAGTCGTTTGCACCGGTGTTGTTCCTTTCATATGCATTTATGATAAGATGGATATAAGATGGATTCCTTAAAATACAGGCGATTTTAAGGAATCCATCTTGCATTCGGCAAGCCTCCGTCTGCCGCTTTTAACAGTAAATAATGAGACTATGTTTATGGCAGGCTCTCTCCCCACTCTCCCCCATATCCAAATTACCCAGTCCATCCTAACCATCCATCACAATAAACTGGTTTGTGTTTCCCAATTTTTTTCAAAAGTCTCTACACCTGGCGGATATCATCTTGAGGTGTATCATATTGTGCAAACAAGGATAATACACGCTATGGTAGGCTATGGTAGCCCCCCGCCTTTAAAATTAATTGTCTTATAGGACCTCTGTGCTGTTGGCTACGGCTCCACGCATGCCTCCCAAAAGATCATTTCCATGTTCACGTGGCATTTAGTGACCCACTAAATGCCACGTGAACATGGAAATGAAACTTATTAAATAAGATTTTATTTTTCACTCACAATCATTAGGTGTCTAAGGGCTTTAAAAACTCCCGTCATCCCGTAGTTTAGCGATGCCCAACCCAAAACCAAACCTTATTAAAACTGCAGTCGCACTTTACTCATACTTACAATCTGATGAAAATTGCTAAAGAGTGAACAGTGGAAGAGTGAGTCCGGTTTAAACTGCGCGTACACCGTTTCGGTATCGGAGCGTAAGGAATTGTTGCTCCGTGTAGGTATTATAAATGTTTTGAAACTTACGCGATCTGAACACAATTAATAGATACAAAATACGCGATAAATACTCGTTAAAATAGTAATAATAGCTCTGTATTATATTTTTATGATTCTTCTATGATAACAATTTGTACTGTATTGGCATGTCTGCCCATACCATGCCATAGAGGCCAGATACTGGTATTTCTAGTAATAAAAAATACCAGGCAAACTCGAGCGCTTTGAAATTACCCAGGTTGCGTCTTAATCCTTTCGGCATATTGTTAATTTAATACCGATGCTGCGTATACTCCGACACGCCCGCCGTGTGGTGTCGGCATAGAATTTCACCACCCCATCTCTTCCCGTGGGTGTCGTAAGAGGCGACTAAGGGAAACACACCGGGGGGCGGGCAGCAGCGCCCTCTGCAGAACAACTCCACCGAACTGCGATCCCCAACCCGCATGCCCAGCGTGGGGATTATGGGCATTAACCCCCAAATGATAATGCCATCTATGGCGCTCATTAGGGGAGGCCTATGTCCAGCAGTGGACTATTATAGGCTGGTGATGTTGATGTATACTCCGAATCCGATACGGTGGACAAAAAAAATTATACTAAACTAATTATGCAGGCAATTCACTTTTTCATAAAGTAAGTAGGTGACATATTGGTATACATATTTCTGATCTCTAAGAAAATCTTTAAAAATCAAACTTCGCTATTAGTTTGATGTTATGTTGCAATTTATAAAATAAAAATTATGCTCGATTAGCTTTTTTATATTGTTATTTTTAGTCTATTTTACAAAGAACAATGGCAGAATTTGGTCTGGATTTTTTTTTGCGTCCATGGATCTGATGTATATGAATCAAATTTAATAAATTTTCTACGATTTTTCAATTATTCACTCCTTCTCGTAAAGACCGGAGTTATTTTATGATATTTAAAAGCTTATCAAATGATATTCGAATTAGGTACATCTGAAATGTTACCATTTTATTAGTGGTGCGGGTACAATTATTGAATGCAATGTATCATTTGTCTTTGATTTGTCTTTGATAGTGTCATGTTGTCAGCGGTTGTCTGTCAAGACGCCTCAGAATCTAGAACGTAGTGGTTTTATTCTCTTTGACAGAATCCTTCCGAGACTTCGGCGTTTTTCATCTCTGCTGTGTTTTGTGTTTATATTTTGGTTTTCTATTTATTTTTACCCGAATTACGGAAGCCACAGCCGACGTATGTAACACCCGACCTGGACTGTTTATGGACTGATTGATACTGCCCTGTGTCTGGCTAGTGCGTGCCCTTAGGACTCCGATATTGTTGTTTTGGGTGTTCTGGGCATTTTCTATGTAAAATAAAAAAATATCTATTAATGTAGTAGGTATACCTATATATATTGTTTTAAGTAAATAAGTTATCTAGTAGGAACTCATAACATAACACAAAACAGCATCATCTAGCCCGAAACTAAGCAGAGCTTCGGGCTAGATGATGCTGTGTGGATTGTCCAACATTATTTATTAAAACCCTCCGATTTTTTGTGTTTACGGGGCAAGTAGGTACATTTTTTTAATACACGCCCAGCTTTCGTAAACATACAAGAAGTTTAGAATTTGTTTTGCTCATTTTGTTTATCATTTCTCATTTCGAATATTTAAGGTGGCGTGGTCTAATTGATAAGACCAAACCCAAGACCAAACCACATTATCCATTTCTTTATGATTTGATTTCAATCTGCGATGTTTTATAGACAATTATTGTTTGACGTTCATTCATAACCAAAAAATTCAAACACTGAAATCTTTTTTTTCCGGCTTTCCCTAAAGAAAATAGTCTCATTTATAGATTCTGGAGCTAACGCCAAATCTTTTAACATTTTTTTCATTGCGGTACGCTTCAATTTGATCCCAGACAATTCTTACTATGGAGACCTGCCATTGTTCTTTGTTGTGTAACGTTGTTTTTTGTAAATAATATTTCTGTAACCGGCATTTATTATTATAATTATATTAATAAATATAATATGTATGTATACAAAGCTAAGTATTAAGTACTAGCGTTCCGCCCCGGCTTCGCACGGGTATTAAACAAAAATTTCAGAAATTATACACACTAAAACGATGGGTTTCACAGTTTTCATACGGATCTTTACTTTTTTTAACAGCATTGGGGTTTTTGACATTGACTCGACATTCCAAAACTGACACTGGCCATAGAGAAAAAGCAAGCACCGTGCGCTATACAACCTCTTTTTCTATTCTGACGCGCCATAATAGAAAAAGAGGTTGAATATACAGCCCACGGTTCAATTATTGAACTTTTCATGCGGATCCCTAACTTTTTGAAAATATTATATAGCCTATGTTCATCACGGAAAATTAAGGATTCTAATGGTGAAAGAATTTTTTAACTCGGTCCAGTAGTTTCGGAGCCTATTCAATTCAAACAAACAAACAAACATACAAACAATCAAATCTTTCCTCTTTATAATATTAGTATAGATTATTAATTTAAGAAGTTTGTACCTATATTGTGTGTGACTTCATAAACGAAAAAACAAAAAAATTATACATACAAATAACAATAGACTCACGGTTTCTTTTTTGCCGCCTTGGACTGATTCCACATCGATCTTAACCCCAGCCCCATCCTTCTTAACTCCCATGACTTTAGTGCCGAGTTTGAACTTCATGCCTTCCTTCGTAAGAATCTTCTGTAAGTTTTTTGACACTTCGCCGTCTATACCGACACCTAAAACGTGATTAATACAAGCGGAATAAAGGCAACCTTTTTAAAGAAGCGACATACTTATTTAACAGATTTGCCTGTGTTGCGATGAGAAAATATTATGTTTATCGAAGCTTTATTTGCAACAATCTGTAAACATCTAAGCTGCAATCTATCTTTTTGCGTAGGTCTCTCAGACAGACTAACGTTTGCTACATTCTACATAATTATATATTATTTGAAAAAATAACAGAAAGACTTTCTGCCTGAGGATGTGATTGTTAAACAGTTTAACTTAACTTAGTTGCAGGCAATTATATATTTATTATTAAAGTGTATGCCTTCCATGGCAAATCCACTATGAATCTTTCCCCGGATTGACAAGAGCACAATTAACAAAGTTTTCAACAATTAACAAACACAACATAAATAAAAAATGCAGAACTTGTGCCGTTTCATTTTAATACTGAGTACTAAGTAACCCAGCATTGTTATGTAAAAGATAGCTACCTCCAATTGACCCGAGGAATTCAATAGCAGTTACTGCGGCACCAAGTCTCTGATACACCGAGCCCAGCTCTAGACCAATGACTCCGGCGCCAATCACCATCATAGTTTTAGGAACCGATTTCAAGGATAGAGCTCCCGTTGAATCAATGATACTGGATTGGTCAAACTGTAAATAAAGTAACAGTGTGTAAATAATTATAAAAAGTAATTGTGGGTGGGTATATTTATATTTCCTAGGTATAATACTAATATAAAAAAAAAAAAATCCTGGAGTTTCCCTAGTCACGCTATGCACCAGCCTGGACCGTTTGGAATAATACCTAATTCTAATCTTCATTGCTGCTGCTAAGTTTTTTTTTTAGGTTGTTATTTATATTTATTTATATAACTATTATTTATATGTATGTCTTTGAATTTAACACACAGATAAATAAATAAATAATGCTGGATAATTCACACAGCATTATCTAGCCCCAGGCTAAGCATAGCTTGTGTTACTAGATAAATTATACTACATTACCAATATTAATATTACATAATAATATATGAGTAGGTACATAGATATATATTTTTTATTATACACAGAAAACGAAGATAATGATGATTCCTAATTTTATATTTTGTAAAAGAATTTCATAAGTCAGAGTGGCCAGTGGTAGAAAACATTTTGTGCAGACCTCACCTAGAGTGGGATAAGATCTGGAAGATGTGAAGTTGTTATGAATTAAGATTGTGTGAAGGTATCTTTAACATACATTGAACTGGAAATATCAAGATAATATTGGCATTGATAAAAACTTTACAATAACTTACCGTCACGCCTGGGAAAGGAGTGACCTCAGATCCAGTGGCTATGATGATGTTTTTTGTATTGATGGTGTCACCTTTGACTGTGACCTTGTTAGGTGCTATTATTGTACCAACACCTCTTATCAGCTTGACCTGAAATTTATAATAATGCAGGACAATCCACGCAGCATTATCTAGCCCCAAGCTAAGCAGAGTTTGTGTTATGGGTACTAGATAACTGATTTATATAGAAAACAACTGCAGCTCAAATATTCGCGATCTGCGTCCCAGGCGGACGTTCGGCAACCGCGCCACAAAGGTCATCAAAAATTTATAAAAATGCAGGACAATCCACACATCATCTAGCCCCAATCTAAGCAGAGCTTGTCAGTATCTAGTGCAGCGCATCAGCATTGCCATACAGCGAGGCAATGTAGGCAGCATCTTCGGTACACTTCCGACTGGTATTGATATGGATCAGTTGAGCAACCTGTAGTTTGTTTGCAACAGTCTGCAGTTAGCTCAATTGTAAATTTGGTTATTTAATTGTAATTGTCTTTGTGAGCTGTCTGGAGAGCTTGGTTATTACGGAAAATTAGGTTATTGCATTATAAAAAAGATGTTCTAAAATATCGAAGTTTAGAAACAGAATCCAGCTAACCCAACATTTAAACCTACCAGTAGGTATGTACACATGTCTATAAATTAGTTGTAATGAAGGTTATCAATAAGGTACCTACCTTATTCTTGGTAAAAAGCATAGCAATGCCACCTGTCAGGGCTTTTACAGCTTTTACTTTGTAGTCCATCAATGTATTGAAGTTCATATTGACATTGCCAACTTCAATTCCTCTGTTTTTGAAGTCATGTTTGGCCATGTGGTATAAGTGGGAGTTGTGCAATAGAGCCTTTGAAGGGATGCAGCCAACATTCAAGCATGTTCCACCTAGTGTTGGTGCCATTTCAACAGAAACTACCTAGAATTGGCCAATAATTATTAGGAAAATGTATAAATACAAATATTGACTACAAAACTGATGGCCAACAAAAGGATTTACATAATGCTGGACAATCCATAGCAAAATCTAGCCCCAAGTTAAGCAGAGTTTGTATTATAAGTACTAGATAACTGATAAAACTTAATACACTACTAATTTTTGTACATTCATAATATACAATATACCTACATATAAATAATGTACCTACAGGATGTGGTTCTTAATTATTAAAGTTGTATTAGGTACTGTTATTAATATGACTTACATATGAAAGTTTAATATTAGGCCTGATCAGGTTAAATTATAGCCGGGAACCAGATGTGGGTTTATTTATGTTTAAAGGTCAAAAAAAATAATGAGATTCTGTTTACCTTCATGCCCAGCTGGGAAGCTTTGATAGCTGCAACATAGCCACCAGGCCCAGCCCCTATCACAGTCAGATCCGTATCATGGGAGGCATATCTGTAGAATATTCTGAGTCCAACAACCTGCAAAATAACTTTCCATTGAAGATTTAGTTGATATTATGGGGAAGCCTTGGCGGACAGCGAGCCAAATTAGGCTAAAAAAAAATATTATGGCCCAATGGTGGGTCGAAATGGGCTAATGCCTATTTATGAAATTGTGTTGTGAATCTACCGGCAGATAGTATCTGGTGGCTGGCTGGCAGATGAAACGATCGATATGCACCGCAAGATTTTATGAAATTATTCAGGAATATCTCTTACCTTGTAAGAGGAGGCAGCTAATCTAAGAAATTTACAATCCATCTATGTGGTAGGTAATAGTTTATAAAATTCTTCAAGCTTAAAAATTGAATTTTGTTTTGATCCAGCAAAGCAGACAGCAAAAATATTGTTTGTTTTGCCAAGTTATTTTGTTGTCAAATTTGACATTGTCAAGTTCAATCACTCACTTCTTTAGATCATCTGGTTCTCTGAAAAACGATCTTAGGGAATTGTTGTAATTGTCGAATTTGACACGGAAGCAATATTGGACTACCAGTCTCTTTCTCACAACAGTGGTTTAACGTTAGGAAAAATCAATACACACTCTTTTTATCAGCGCCCTCTTCCTGATGCCCATTCCATTCAACGGGTTTGTTTACATGTCAGGAGAAGTCATTGTGAGATTTTTATGTTTTGCCCGTGTTTTCGACTTATTTATTGAGCAAAACTGTAATATAAATTGAAAATCATATAGAAGAGGTACCATGAAGTGTTCTGTAGCAGGCTGAGGCCTATGCCAAAGCAAAAACAGGCCGAATCTAACCTTACACCGGTAAGTGGCTAACATTTCGTTAAATTGGTGTCTATTGTACATTGTATTGTGATATAAAGTGTGTAAAAACCTATTATTTTGAATCATCTTTATTGTGAGCTGTAGAAACCCGCAATATTCTCAATATTTCATTCACATCGCAGACATAAAAACCGGTGCTAGTGTTGAACATCATCGAACATCGAACGTTATCGATAAATTAGGTAAGGTCAGTATGGGTACCTAAGTGTAACTATTGGGCAAGTGTAGAGAACTTTTTTATTACGAAAACCATTTGAAAACCATTTTTGGATTCAAAATAAACTTTGACAAAAATATGACACACTGCCCCGTGTTGACCTTAGAGGTGCAAGTCCATCTTAACGGACTTGAACCTCTCCACACAAGACCACCGGACACAAAACCACTGATGATGTGTTGACCTTTATAAGTTACGTATTTTTTCTTGTTTTAGTTTACCAAGAAACGAAAGCCGGCGGAGGGAATCGTAAGAAAATATTGGCTTAGAAAATATCCGGCCAGGAACTCAAGACATTCATGTGTGCACATTGCACTTTGAAGACAGTGCATTCAAATCAGAAAAGCCTCCAAAACGTCAGGCTATAACAAAATACAAAATATACGCGATCAATTCAGTTAAAACAGTGTTTTATTACATATCCTGCTCCTGCTTCACCTCCAGTAAACTCTCGGATCCAGCTCCAATTCCGAAAATGAGGGTTTCCTTCGATTTCTACGGGATCCCACCATCAGATCCTGACTTGGTTCCAATGGGACCACCTCAGAAATGCGCTCTTCATAACATAGTATAAAACAAAGTCGCATCCCGCTGTCTGTCTGTCCTTCCCTATGTATGCTTAAATCATTAAAACTACGCAACGGATTTGGATGCGGTTGTTTTAAATAGATAGAGTGATTCAAGAGGTAGGTTTACATGTACCTATAATACATGCATAATATAGTAGAGGAACACTGACAATTTAAGAGGTTTCCGTGCAAAGCCGGGGCGGGTCGCTGAATCGCTGAAAAATGTAAATATATTTTCCCGTCGCCTATAAGTAAGTTCGTTCGGACCTTACTTTACAGTGGCGCTAACTGGTGAGTAGGTACAAAAACGGTAGCCCTCATTGATACAAAAAAAATATACAGTTGAACATAGAACCTTTCCTTTTTTGATGTCGATTAAAAAGACAAGCTCGTCCATCGATATAATGTTATCGACTAGCTAGACGAACAAGTGAACATCCCTAATCCGCCATGTTGTTCTACCGATTTGTTTACATAGGTATCCAAGGAAAGTACATGCTTAGGGCACTTCCATAGACAATCGTTTTTCTGAGATCTGGTTTGATATTGAGTCTACTTCTTAGTCTGAGGTCTACTTTGGGTTGATTTTGGGCAAGGAACAAGTTCCTTGACTTTGGGTTTGATACAATTTTAACTAATCATTTCTTATTCTTCGTGAGGGATAGTTGCTTGCATTTTGATGCTACTTGTACGTAGGTACCGTACTCTGTGTGTTGTCTTGTCTAAATATCAATTCAATAATAGACAACAAGTAGAAAATGCGGAGTAGAAGACCAGCCCATTCAGATTCAGATTCAATAACTTTATTTCTTTATGCTTACCTACAAAGTAAGCACTTAGAGAAGTCAAATTTCATACAGTTATTTATTTTAAAATGAAATATGTTTTTTATTCATTTCTTTTCACTTAGGTACATTTTTGTGGAATAAGTGAAGTATAACACTTATTTCTTATAAGAAGTGAAGTTATAACACTTATAACTTATGTCTTTCTTATTATAGTGTTTGTTTTGCCTATCTAAATCTAAGTTTAATGTCATTTAGATAGGTACATATTCATGATGATATGATAACACAAGAACAAGGTACGCTCTAACTCAAGAAAAGCATATTATTATGCAGCTAACCGGCGCAATCAAGAGATTATTCCTCTCCGTTGACGCGAGAAGAAAGATTCTTGATTCTTAGTTTGAGATTTTTTATGAATTAGAAGTGGGTAGCCAGTAAGCCAAGCACGGGGATTGTTCTTTAGGGTAGAATCTATATAGTTTGTGGGTAGAATAGACAATAATGAAATCGCATCGCCATACATTGCGTACATTAGTAGGCAAACCTTCCTTCTTGAAACCATCCTTAAGAAACACTCTCAACTGGAATATAATCCGGATTTGATTAAAAATAAACGTAGGAAAGGTAAGGTCTGCACCGCTCTTAATTTTCACACCAGCCGCTCTCATAAATTTAGCTGCTTCTTGGGACCCTACATCTACAACAAAGTCAACATGATGCTTAATATCTTTAAAGATAAAGATAAAGATAAAGATAAAGATATATTTATTTAGCAACACAGGAACAGCACAGAATTACATTAAGATAGACATAGGTATACAATATGAAGAAGAAGACAGACATACATAATGAATCAAAAAACTAAAACTAAAACATATCAAAAAACTATCACTTATTCGATATTACTTATACTAATAAATAACACAAATATATATGTATACCTACCTACCTACAAAAATATACTACAATACAATATCTATTTACACCTTGTTTCCACCTACTATACAAGAAAGTCCTTGCTGAGCCCGCAATAGCCAAAAAGGATCAAACTCAGCTAAATGTTGAGCCGCAAGAGTGCGTGCGAGTCAACGCTGATTTTCAGTTTGCTCCTGGTTAAGTGGCATCACGACACGCGACGAATGGAGAACTAAGAGTGTACTAGTGTCACTGTCAAAATATTGGTTATGTATTTGGCAACTCTATTCTTGCTGACATGTCATCATAGTGTACGTGGAAATAGCGTGTGTCTTGTCTTCTGTTTTGGAAAAGAAGTAAAGTTTACAGAGTACATATAAATAAATAAGCCGTTCAAAAAGGAAAATAACAAATAATGCGGAGTGCAACGTTATTATAAATCATCCTTAACAGATCAGAGAAGCAACGAGAATGAGTGCCTGGATTCCAGCATAAATAAGTGAGGTTATTTGGTAAGTATCAATCAATGCTATTCATTATTTTTTTGCTTGCGCAGGAGTTCCTTTTTTAGTGCCGTTTTAAATGAATAGACTGTTTTTAGTGTGCGGAGAGGAGGATGCAGAACATTCCAACAGTGCGTGGCAGCGAACCGGAATGACCCTCTGAAGGCAACGGATTTATGTCTCGGCGTCATGAGAATAGCACGAGAACATGTTCTTTGAGGATACCGAGAGGCATCACTAGCCCATTTAAGTTTGGAATAGAGGTATGCTGGGGTCTTACTAATGGTAAGGCCGAATAATAATGTGGCTAGATGTAGTTCTCTACGAGCTGTCATTTTCAATAGTTTGGCTGAATTAAGGTAGGGAGTAACATGGGTGCGCGGAGGGATAGGAAAACAAAATCTGGCACAGGCATTTTGCACTCGCTGAATAAGCTGTTCAGTACGACCTAAAAGACAAGGTCCATAAACAGTATCACAATAATTAAATCTCGATAGTACTAATGATTCACATCATCTTTCCCCTATCTCGCTACAGGTGTAAAACTGAAGTAACTAAATGGTTGAAAACACTCGACTACCGAGAGACTGAAAATCTTCTAGCAACCCTTTCATAATCTTCATCTGCTACTGGTTAGATGATGGGATCGGAACATTGAACATACCTTCTTAAATTCACACGCATTCATACACAAATTCAAATACTTACACATATACACTCACACACACGCGGGTAACTCCTGTCGCCCGGACTCTTAATAGATCGGTGTCCTCAGGAGTACCCTGCACAACAATGCCTACAAACACAACACACCACACTTGTCTTTAGCTGTCTGTGCTTACCCACTCCTTTTATCTTTTTATTGTTGTTATTACCTTTTATAATTTTTATTTCTTTTTCCCGATTATCTTATAATTTAAGCAAATGGTTAGTATTTAATTCTAATACCTTCAAGTGCTTTAATGGAATTGTGCCTATGTTTGTACAATACCTATTAGTATAGTTTCTAAACGACCCAAGTATACATAGATATATTTAATCCGTGGAGTGTGGGCCCTGGAGACTTGCTGTTACAGGTTTTTCTAAAAACCTATAGCAAGCTCCAGCCTCTCACAATATAGGTTTATTATACCTACAGTGTACTTTCGTTGTAAGATTTACTTCTAAGTACCTAAACCTTGTGGAGAGAAAATAAATGATATTATTATTATTATTATTATATTATTACATTATTGAAGTTGAAGAAATTAATTTCAAATACTTTACGCATTTGATAGGCTCAGACTAAGGAATCTGAGATTGGATGACAAAGTGACGTAATGGTGAACCTCTAGTCTTGGTCCTGCTGAGGTCCTGCTCTGTCCTGCTTGTCAAGATGTCAGAATCTTAAGTTGAGTTTCTCTGGGATCATGATTGAGCGAAAGGAGACGGAATAGTAGAAAAACAGAGCTCGGTGTCATGATACCGGATTTTGGGAAGAAATCACGATTAAAACAGTTATTTACAACTGAAACACTCAACAACATTAATAGTTGTTGAGTGTTCCAATAATCCGGGCTAGCTAGCCATTGATGTATTAAAAAAAGTTTTTTTAATACATCAATGTAGCTAGCTGCCTAGTTGGTATCGGCAAGCCTAAAAATGTATTTGTAGTTGTATTAGAAATTTTATAGAGATAAAGATATATTAAAAGCGCCGTATGAATTTTAGTGTGTTTGGTACCAACTACAGGTGCTGTTCTGATATGATTATAATTTCAACAATTATTTCGATTCCTTAACATTCGCTAACTCTGTTAATTATTCAATCTTAGGTTATTCTAAGTATCCGCTCTATTGTTTCCGCGCTACGCATAAAAAACTCCTTGATTGACGCGCGGTTTGGCGCGAAACCGAGCTTGCGCTCCGCTCTGCCGATAAGTGGCTACTAGCCCGTTCTTTACAATGGAACTCATTGGGTATTTGTACTCTATAGAAAGGGTGTGAATGAAGCTTGTCAGTAGTAGGTCGATATTCTAAGTATGAGGTCGGGATAATGTCAAAAACACAGAGTAAAAATTACGTCAGCTGATAATGAGCGGAATGTTTTGGAATAAATGGTGTATTTCAAATTTTATTGTCATCTATCCACATTTTCTGCTTTATAAACATAGTTTGTAGTATTGCCTTTACAATTAAAATAAAATAAGTAGGAGTCTTCAAACAAATTAATAATCTAATCGTAATTCTACAAAGTATGATTGATTTTTCTTGCACTCGCGTCATTTGACGCTTGGATTTAGATTCCAAAATCTTATGTTTGCAATGGTTTACCATTAAAGTAAATAGATTATTGTAAACCCTTACATTTATTTAGTCTAAAAAACAAAAAACAAATAAAGGTTTCAATAATTTTAATTACACAAAACGAAAAGAAACAGGACGATTCGTTTTAGGAAAAAGCCAAGACTTGTCAACATTATTTGCAAATAAATGGGATAATTTTCTTACGAAACGGCAAATCACAATCAAATAACACTAAACACAATATCACTGCTTTGGTAAATACACATTTTCAATGAAATCCTTATCTTTAGATCGAAAAAAACACGATATAAATTGCTGTTGTTTTTTTCCAGAGAGCGCGCACGACAAGTGATTTGCTATCTCACTTCTTTTTATTTTTTTTCTTGAACTCTGTCAAACTTGGTGCTTGATGACATAGACAATTTAACTGTGAATACACAGTAACGGACCGTAAGACTCCTTAAGCTGTAGATTTTCGAATAGGAATCAATCTTTGGAACGCGACGTCACTGGCCTCTCTGGAGGCCAGAATCAATCTACGGTTGTTTTTTTTTGGCCGCCTAAGAGGCCGGAATCAATCGGGCGGGTATTCAATGATAAAGACAAGACAGCTGATGAGGCGACGCGCGACGCGACCGACGAGCGACCGAGACGCGACGACGGACGACGACGCTAAATGAAGAGCGGGCCCACCACCAGCGCGCCGGTCGGTGTGGCGGGGGTAATTTTTTCATATGGCAGCACCTACATGCGCGCGCTGCAAGAAGAGGAAGGTTTTTTGTTTACCAATCAAATCTAGCAGAGAGCCGAGAGCGGAATGAAGTCCGTTTAGTTCTGTGGTTTGGTTTGATAGTGCGTAAATCGAACGAAAATTACTTACGATAAACTGTTTGTAAATTTCCCTAGTGATTCAATATTAAATTACTAATACGTTGATCTGAGCGAGAATCCAAGCATTTTGGTGAAAATATTACCGGATTTTTCTCCACTGGTGAGTGATTCAAAATCTATTTTTTGTAGAATGTTGAAAGATAAAAAGATCAAGAGAATGTACCTACTTATTCTGAAACAAACCACATGATAGATTTCATAAAATATTTTTTGAGAATCTTATCAAAAATACAATATTCTCACTTGATAATCTCATTGACGAATTTATCAAAATAGTGTTGTTTTTTTCTTTTTCTGTGAATCTCTTTGATTATCAGTACATACCTACCTAGGTACCTACATAATCCAAGAAATTTATTTATGCCGTATGATATAAATAATTAAGAAAAGCATCTACCATAATATGGTATTGCATATTATGCAAAAGCACGAAACAGAACTTATCTAGATAAGTTCAATCACAGTAGGTACCTACATAATATACCTACATATCTAATCAATTAATAAAAAGCAAGTAAATACCTAATAACAGGTGGCATAGGTATGTATGTACATACCTAGTTTTACGAGTATCTGTAACTTCGTATTTAAACTGCCTAGCACATTTAGGTAACAATATGTACCTTCTTGATCATTACATTAACCTCTGTACCTACATTCCTTAGTCTAGCTTAAATAAAGATGAAACCCATCAAACAAAAATTTTATTAGGTAGGTATGATGTGTTCTTTTCGGCTTCTCATGTACCTACGCAGATAAAGAGGCTTTATCTCATTAAGGCGCACTATACTACCTACTACATTTACTAAGGCAAGCAAACAAGGTAAGAATTTGCGTAATTGGTGCAGGAACCATAATCTACGCAGATAGCTGACCTGCTACTTAATACCTACGTTCTTTAACTCTTAGCTAGATTAAAAAGAGAATAGTTCCTACTTATAAGCAAGCCGCTTTAAGCCGACAGTTCACTAGTTTACCTGCGCAGTAGGGCAGGTATTAATCCTGTTAGGTGACCATGACACGTTCCCGGCTTCGTATCGAGGCATTTTGCCTTTGTCGTCCGCCGCAGTCCCCGCGATGTGCGAAGCAAGAGCACGCAAGGCTGCACCTGCCATTCAAGAGAAGCTTGCCTTATATGAAAACGGTACCTTTACCTACTTCATACTCATCTTGTTAACTTTACATGGTCATAAAGGGCTTTATCGTAAGAAAGATCGCCTCGCTCCACCTACGACTTCATTTGAAACATCAAACCTTTGTAGATTGTAGATGACAACGGGTACTTATCAAGCATGTCCTGTCTCATCTCATCCTCATTTAAACTCATTGCTGGAGTCGTATTCCTTGTTCATTGTCCTAATACTAAGTTAGACCGTGACGTCATAGTCCCGCCAATTTCTACTGATAAAGTTAATTAGGTCATAAACTGCTAATTATAGAGTTGATAATTATATTTCTTCGTTTAAGTTTGGTGTAGGATTTCAACACGGCTAGTTGTCATTTACCACACGTATTAATTACGCTGTTTAAATTTAAACAAAGCGCATGTCCTACGCTTTCACGCGATACGTGATTACGTTATCCGACCACAACGCAGAATAAATATTAGTGAGTAAAAAAAATATCACAGTGACATATTGTGCACGAGACTCATTACGTACGTAACAACGTAACACGATATCCATTGTTTCTCGTATAAGTTACCTACACAGAACAAGCTCTCCTGTTTTTAACACTTATATTTTCCCATAATCATATAGTTACCCCGTAACTCAATGACATGTTTGTAGTCGAAGGAGATAAATAATGTCGGTACACTGAAAGGGCTCATGAAAAGAACGATAACCACAATGATAACAGTTGACTATGTTCGCAGCCTCAAGTACTCCACCCAACGTCGTGTCTCGTTAGCTTTGTAGTGAGCATAATAACACGTTGTTTCACGTCCGTATGAATACACTCTGAAGATTAGCTCCGCTTTGTCTCTTCCCGACAGAAGATCACCAACCAAGACAATTATCATATTATACATACAACACACGTGCTTCTTTACTATTACAAGCGAGTTCAAAACTCTTTACAACGGTGATGTCATTCATAACCATACTGAGACATTTAAGACCGAACAAGCCGTGAGTCTAGGCTTGGAATTCACTTGAAACTGGACTTGATTTGCAAATCAGGTTAGCGCATAAATAATAAATTGAACATAAGGCGTACTATGCCAGTTGTATAATTGATAAGGCTTGCATAATATCCATGCTGTAGATAACGTTCCAAACATCCAAATATGCGACGAAGTGTCCTCACGCGGAAACATATACATATAAAAGCGCACTAGGCCGCGATAATTTTTTATGCATTGCATAATAATGTGGGACCTGCATTGTGGTTTACGATATTAAGTATTCAGAGCGCGGCATCTGTCACGGGAATCGCACAGAGAATCGGGATTGCAGGATAAGCTGAATGCCAGCACTATGGGTGGTCAATATGACTATGGATATCAGCAATTGCTCTTTTTGTCCATCATAGTACATGGCGGAGCAAAACGTAATTAGCCTACTACATTACATGGCCATATCTCACAATCTCTAGAAGTGCCTAAATAATAAGCATGGTTGTTTTAATAGAACTGTTATATTCTAAGCACCTCGATAAACTCGTACGTACTTATTGCCCAAGTGTAGGATTAGGTTCTGGCTGCTTTTGGTTACACACGCCTTAAGGCGCTACCCAACGACAGACATCGAAAAACGACCACTTTTTCGTCGCACAGTTAGGCTTACTGCGACATATTACAAGCCCAAAAAAAATACAGTTCATAGTCAAGTGTATGGAAAAAAGACTTATGTAAAAATATTTCAAAAAAACCATCTAGGAACTTGAAAAAAATATCGCAAGAAAGAACACGAAAATACTTTTTCGTCTCGAAATGCTCGATATTTTGAGTGATAACGTTTTATTATTTTGTTACTGTAAGAAAGGTAATTTTATCATCTAGAGAAATATGTATAAAGATTTTAATTTACTGGTGTATTTACTTTTAAAATAAATTAAAACCGATAAATAATGTTGAAATTGTCGAACGAGAGATTCAACTAAATCAAACGCATCACCATTTTCAACTTTATTTGTCAAGCGCTAAGAACTACTAAATAATACTACTAATACCTAAATATTGCCTTTATACAGCCCCTTAACATTATTGCAGATCTGGTCGAGGTATTGTAGCCCTTACTGTAGCTGTTTTTTTTAGTTTAGATCATGGTTATCGCCTTACTAAAATAGCTCGCGGTCGATTGTTCGAGAAAATCGTTGATAAGATCATATTTTGATTAACTTTGGTACGGGCGGCGTGAATATGATTACAATACAAGTCCCAACTTGAGACTTGTCAACTTTTTCACGCCTGATACAAAAAAAGTCAAATATAATCACGCCCGTAGGTACATTAAATTATAGAGTCTTTAATATTAGGTCCTTACATATGAAATTGGCGTTTTGTATGGGAGGAACAAAAAGTCGAATATTTTTTAATATAATATATTTAATTAATCAAAGTATGAACCATTATTTTCTATGCACTTTTGCCATCTTATAGGTAGTTCATTGATCCCTTTACTAAAAAAACCAGTCGGACGGGAATCAATAAAATCTTTGAAGGCGATTTGGACTGCCCCATCGGAGTTGAATTTTTTCCCTTGCAAGAAGTTATCCAAATTTCGAAAAAAATGGTAATCTGTTGGAGCAAGGTCCGGGGAGTACGGAGGATGTCTTAGACTTTCCAATTGAAGCTCTTCTAATTTAGTAGCCGTCTGTTGCGCAGTGTGTGGTCTAGCGTTGTCGTGAAGCAGCAGTGGCGTGGAGCGATTGACCAGCCTAGGTTGTTTAGCCGCTAGCTTTTCCATCATGGTTTGCAATTGCTGACAATAGACATCAGCCGTAATAGTCTGGCCAGATTTGAGAAAACTGTAATGAACAATACCGGCACTAGTCCACCAAACGCTTACAAGTAACTTTTTTAGGGTTAATTTTCGCTTGGGGCAGGATTTGGCTGGCTGGCCAGGATCCAACCATTGCGCTGAGCGCTTCCGATTATCGTAAAGAACCCATTTTTCATCACAGGTAATGATTCGGTTTAAAATACCTTCATTATTGTGCCGGTTTAGTAATGTAACGCAGCAGTCGACGCGCGTTTGCCGGTTTGCTTCAGTCAATTCGTGAGGTACCCACCTTTCAAGCTTTTTAATCTTCCCAATTTGCTTCAAGTGAATTAAAACAGTTTTATCACTAACACCGCAGCCTGCAGCTAACTCGGACGTGGTTTGCGATGGATCCGCTTCCAAAGAGGAGAAATTTGTGATTAAAGTGGCCAGTACGAAAAACGCCAATTTCATATGTAAGGACCTAATATAATTAAAGATGGCCATAATCATTTAAACTTGTTTTACAATTTCAACCAAGTCAACATTTCTAATGAAAATAAAATACGTAACGTAGGCGACTAGAATCATTGGGAAATACCAATTAAGCCATAACACGCCGTAAACGCAGCTTTTGATGTTACATCGATCAAGGCATTTGCCGAACCCCTTTGCTTTGATTTGATCGATGGATGTTCATCGATAAGTACCTTAGTGCTTTTTGATATTGGATTATTGCATTCAGTATTTGAGCAACGTCAAATTTTTGCAACACCTGCGCTCATTTCTTAATCATCTTTTTATACGGTAAGATCAGCTAAATTGATTTCAACATGCGAATGAACATAATGACTTCACTTAATGAAAAAGTAGTAATTTTTTTATTAGATTAACCTAGGTATTAAAAGAAAGTAGGATTGTCTTGTGTCACACCTATTACGTATTTGCGGTAATGTCTTACGAGACGAAGCAAACCTTGTGTCCGAGATAAGTGCGTCATTTAATTGCGTTTTATGTTTTTCCTACTATTTTGTCACTGCCCATCGTTTAGGTGGTGGATTAAAACAATAGGTATATATATATATTTTTACAAGATTAACTTTAACTAAAGCTTAGTCTAATATAAGCATTAGATCACGACCCATATAAAAATACGTAGTTCGATTGAATTAGCATTTCTCAGAAGGGTTCTTAGAGTTTTATTCTCAGAAATTTCTAGATGAGTGGTCATCACTTTATTGATCAATCGATTAACTGTTAACTGCGTCTGATGGCTGTGGATATTGATCGACGAATGTAAACTGATCTATATTGAGACTACCTACTCTACATAATGCAGGATCAATTGTTGACTTACTGTACGATTCTCTTTGCGTTTGATTCCTACGTAAACTTTGTTGAAATCTACTTAGATTTTAAGTACTTTCTGCATTATCTTTACAGCGTTACAAAAGTCCTGAACAATTGAAACACTAAAGTAGGTTAATTAAATACTTAACAAAATAAATTATTCCGGAAGCTTAAGTGTTGCATTCAAGTGGTTTATATTGTTTTCCTCTCTTACACAGTTGCTCTGTGGTATCGTAAAACTAATGGGTTGGTATTATGTACCCATGCTACCTGCTCGGTACGTGTTATGTTCAAGTTACGGTTAGCCTACAGAATAACACCTAGTGGGTACTGGGTAGGTTAGCTTTTGTGGTGGGAAAGCGAAAGTGCTAACAGGGCCGTCTCGCCACAAGTAGAACTCCAGTCAAACAAGCACCGCTTAAAAGGACAAAGGAAGTCCGCCTAGCGTTGGCGATTCCTTACAAAAAGCCAGGCATTTTCCTTCCTCTTAAAATTTTTCGTATTATTTTAAGTGGGTTGCAAGTGATATTGTAGAGATCGAAAAATAGCAAGGCTAGCGTAGATAATAAACACTTGCAAGGAGAGCACTTTGCTCCTGTGAGTCCTTGAGCACGATTTCGGGTTCAAAATTCTGGGTTCATTATTCTACGATGTCACCTTCAGGACGAACCGTTTAGTGTGAATAACTCTTAAGAGTCAGTCAGAGCCCGTGAAATGCGTAGGCTCTAGGTTCGCTATAAATGTTATAAGTGCAAGGGCGGGCGGCATGTAGGGCGAGACGCGAAAAAGCTTCGTCTGCTCCTTGGGGTCAACGAACTTGCCCTGCCCATGAACGCACTTTTACAAGGGCTTGTCGCTAGTCTATTGTTATCAACATTGTTTGCGTAAAAACATATCATCTATCGTTAATTATAGTTAAGTTATTGAAAGCTTTTATAATGGATAATGTAGGTGTAATTTTCTAATGATCTAATCTGATGTTATTGTATTTTGTTTATTTACTCTACAATTTATTAACAGATTAGATACGTATTGTTCTTACTTTAAAAAGTTTTCTTTCTTCGGATCCTTTCGACAAAGGATTATAACTATTGTAACGATGACACTTCCGAGGATTTACAAACTGTGGTGTGAAATCCTAGATTTCTGAAATAACATTAATTACTAACTAATTTTAAAGCTACCTTTTTATTATACTACTATTATTTTGTTTCTATAACGGCTAAAACAAATTCATATAAACGGTACTTATTATTTATTTATGGTTTGGTTAAACAACTATAGCAATGGTGATGTTGCCATCTAAGATTTTGTTATGGATTTGGATTAATATTAGTTGGTTAATATTCGTTTGTTGCAAATCTATGATAGTGAAGGTGCGTAGCATTGAATATTAATTTATTATGATTGCCTTATCTACTTTGTCACGCAAAGGGAAAACCACCCTAAGCTACGGAACCCTAGGCTTATTCCAATAACACTATAAATTTTTTTTTACTTCATACACAGGCTTGCATAATTTAGTAAAATCAATGTGGTTTGCGTTGCGTATTTTTGTGGAAAACGAAGTTCATTCTTTACTACTACTACTAATATTATAAAGATTAAGATTAGATTGTTTGTTTTAATTAAATAGGCTCTGAAACTACTGGAACGATTTGAAAAATTATTTCACGATTAGAATTCTACATTATTCCTGATGAGTGTGATGAACATAGACTATATAATATTTTCAAAGAGCCTATGGTTCAGTATAAAAACTCCAATAATTTAATCCAAAGTGTGTACAACTTTATGATTTTTGAACTTTAAGTAAAATACACGTGCGATGATGGGGCGAACCGCTAGTCTATCGTCAATATACTCAAATAATAATACTCAAAACTTCGGTCAAAAAAAATGTCATCATCATCATCATCATCATCACCAGCCTATAATAGTCCACTGCTGGACATATGCCTCCCCTAATGAGCGCCATAGATGGCGAAAAAAATGTCATCATCATATTAATTACTACGATTTACTTCGCTTGCTATACCTAGATGTATGTTCGACGATCAATTGAAATATACCTTATATGATAAGTGGCTACCAGAATATCTCAAGTATTTTCATGAAATCACTTGAGCGTGACTGAAGGTCTTGATAAAAGGAAGGTGCGGCCAGACTTTTAGTCTATCGCTACAGGTTTTATACGAAAATGTAAAGCATAATTAAATTGAACCTTGCGGTTATAAACTTTAAGTTCCCCAAATCACTGATATACAATTTATGTGGATTTATTACAAACTAGTTCTGCCTGCGTCTTCGCACACTTTATTTCTTTATAAACTTTTTGTGGTTATTTCTTTTCCATGGAAACTGATGTCTGATGTATTTAATTCATTCTAGGATAAGAAAAAAAATCGTTCTATAGTTATGGCGTTCTATAGTTATGGCGTTAAGAAGTAACAAATTTAAAAAAATATCTTTCTATGCAAGTACCTAGTCTATGTATTAAGTATTTTATATGTTTACTAGCGACCCGCCCCGGCTTCGCATGCGTGCAATGCTGATACAAAAACCTTCCTCTTGAATCACTCTATCTATTAAAAAAAAACCGCATCAAAGCCCGTTAAAAATTTTAAAGAGTTTTAAAGATTTAAGCATACATAGGGACATACAGGCAGACGGCGGGAAGCGACTTTGTTTTATACTATGTTGTTGTGATAGTTTTATACTTTTCCGATATTTTTGTCTATTTATAGACTTCAGACTATATGAGTTGATTTGATTACTCTTCGTGAGCTTGTTTGTTTTTATTGCTAATCGTCACGCAAGCATTTTAACCCCTTACTACGTAATTTGGCTAAACACCCAACATATCAAAATGCGTACACGTGTCCGTAGAAAAAAGCGAGGGTAATGATCTCGGGTAATTATCTAACTAGGCCATTATGAACAAAACCTAGTCTTATTTTTATCATTAAGAATTCTCCCTTCCCCAGAATGAATAATAAGCCAAGTACCTCTGTGATACAAGTTCTTACATTGTATTGTATGGTATGAAATTCTTTTCATGCATTTTAATGAAAATACTTGCTGAATGTAAGTTCTTTTCATACATTTGTACTATTGTACTGTGCAATCCGGGTTTCTTTAGAAATACAGAAAATACAGGTGTTGGTAGAGTCAAGTTCTTATTTCTGATAAAACACAAAACAAAAGATAATTAATTTAAGCTTATCTCATGTTGTTTTTTTAATAGATTTACTTTAAAACTTAACAAACTTATGCGACAACTCGCGACTTGTGATCAGTTAAAATATAATTTGAGTTTCACCCCCTTAATTATAAAAGTTTATAAAATACATATTTGCAAAGAAGAGATACTTCTTACTTTGAATAATGTCATTAAAATAAATAAGAGTGAGAAGTAGCACTTACTTAACACATAATTTCCATAACAAAGAAGTTAAAATTATTAGCAATGTGCTTTAAGATAGCAGGCTATTATGAATAAGGCATTAGTATTCAAATTCTGCCGATAATGGCTTTGATTTGAAGTAAAATAAATAGCAGCTGCGAACATTAACATGGTGGGCTGATGCCATTGTTGATGCTTATACACTAACTAATATTATAAAGATGAAGGATTTGACTGTCTGTTTGTTTGAATTTTATAGGTTCCGAAACTACTGGACTGAATTGAAAAATTATTTCACCATTAAGTAGTATTCCACAATATCGCTGATGAACATTGGCTGTAAAATATTTGAAAAAAGTTAGAGGTCCGTATGAATACTTTAATAATGTACCGAGCGTATATCTGAGTTAAAATGTAGGTATAATTATTATTTTTTTTGTTGAATACACGTTGGAAGTCGGGTCGGAGCGCTAGTACACTCGGCATAAGAATACTTCCGCCAAGTACTCCAAGTACTCCGGTTGAAGACAGGCGTAACGAGTACTCGTATATTACTCCACATTTTATGTGTATGAGAGCAATAACAGCAGTTTCTGGCAAAACGAAAATAGTTTTCACATCTCAGCAGATGTAATAACAAACTTCTAACATTCCTATCTGAGTAAACACGCGATGTCCGAATAGATATATAGATAATGCTTTATTTCATAGCATTTTAAAAACATAAAAACAATGTATTTAGGTACTTACTTTATTTAACGGATTAGTTGCACTGCATTTCGTGCGTTGACTTGAAGTAAACAACCAAGTTGCAGTTCGTGCGTTATGCTACGCGGCGAAAAAACTACCTAAACTTTTTGTCCCATTTCGTGCGTCGAGTATAATTTGAATAGCTAAAACAAGTAATACCATAGACATTACATAAACAAATTAGAATTGGCAACATAAAGATAATAAATTATTGTGATTATTTACTATGACCACATCTTTAAATATTCGAAGCTTAATTTTTACTATATCCTATATACAATGATACCATTTTGGAATCTCATTGAAATTGACAAGTTTTTAATTAATCGGTCACTCAGGTGCCCGTACGGAGCTTTTTTACATCAATGGAGGGCAAACTTTAGTAAAAATTTGGAAAACACATGTTTCTAAAAGAAAAACTGTTCCTTTGGAACACAATTGCCAGGCAGCATTTGATAGTACAGTTATCTAAGAATGCCACATATAACAAAAACAGATCGAGTTAATTACGCCACGCCCTGTATATATGTAGTAATACTCTAATACATAATAACTAAATAAATCAAATTGTTCAAAACATAAAATACTGTCATCGGCCTCTACAATAGTAGCTAGAAAGATGATTAAAATCACCTTACTAGTCGAGAAAATTAGATAGGTTATTTGAAAAGAAATAAATTAGAAAATAACGTAACCTAGAATGCGAAGATAAAAACGATTACTAACAATAGCAAAACTTCTGCCGATTTCAAATTACAACACTCAGTTTTCACTATAATATTGGCGAGCATTGATGACAAATGTGTGACCACTATCCTTGCCCTAATAAAGGGACAGAGGGTCGTCCCCTAAATAACATTCAACCCTTTTTGTTCTACCCCAGTTATTTCCATGCAACGAATCGCTAATCTGTTACGTCAGTTACTGTAGCTATCGTCACTCAGCGGGCAAATAAAAAGAACAATCAAATAAAACGATTTTTCTATGCTCTGAGATCAAAAGACTAAACTAAGTTAAGTTAAAGTAAAATAAATAAAAAAAAACTGATAAAATCTGACTCCCCTCCCATATGCTATGGTATAGCAGATCATGCCATAGCGCTGGTTTTTCGTGGATACGGTGCTGGGCATGCTATGTTATACAAATAAAGATTAGTTAAGAAGTACTGGATGGACTCTCTGAGAACACCAATTGTCTGGGCAACACCGGAGATCTACAAGTATGAAAACTACGAACTAAAACGGAAACTATAACTAAGTATTATGAAACAAACAAACGTTGAATTAATATAAGTATATAGAGCAAGTGTCGCTTTATTAGTTTCATTGGTCCTATTAAGTTCATGTGAAGGAGTGATCCTTAATATGCTTGGACCATTCAGTTAACCTTACAATGAAGCACACGGGAAAAGATGTAACCTCATAACTGTCATCAAGTATGATACGCCCGCATCAGGAAGTCACATGGAGGGTTATGATTGTATGTGACTGATCATCGTCATCACTTCAATTGAATTAATCTCGTTTAAATTGACTAGATTCATGATGGATCTATTGAGGTTTGCATTTCTCGTTACTTCCAGTTTTAAATGTATGGATCTATCTTTAACTTCGTTTCTCAGTAGATCGGAAAAAAACGCCGTGATGAGTTGTTGAAATTTGTATTTCTTATTAGATCCAGCTTTAAAGCTGTGGATTTATCTATAACTTTATTTCTCAGTGATCCATGATGGATCACTCGGAAAGGAATATTTCCCTAACTGCGTTGGTCTAGTACTATTTGTGCTGCTCGGTTTAATTTTAAATCACCTTGCATTTCACGCAACGAAAGTTTATTTAATCATATCTCAAGGTAAACGTTTTATTGTTTACGTATGCTATCAAAATAATTTTGAGTGAGATTTGAGATCAAATACCTACAGGGTGTTCTCTTATAGGTACGTTATTTTTATTTGGTACAAGATATATACATATATGCAATCAAACTGTTTCAAAATATTGTATTGTCACTACTATTTTCTTTCAACTGAATTACTCATAAAACTTAAGGTGTTAATGTTAACTAATAGTACCCAAGAATGTCATTAATTATTTAAACGTTTGTTTTGTCTGTTTGTAAATTTTAGCGGAACTATGGATTCCTCATGCAGCAATCTGTGATTTGCTTCGTGGGCTGCATTTTATCCAAAATTATATTTTACCTCACTTAGTTTATATAAATATAAATTTTTTTTCGCTTTACCTGAAAAACTAAATAAAATTAGGCCCTTGCGTACCGCTGGTATTCATTTAGATCAAAATAAATATCTTGTAACCTTTGATTGTCTCTAGCGCATCATAAAACCCTTGGTTTATTGTTTAATGGGCACGTGTGTTCAATTATACATAGCATCGTAAACGAGTTAGATATAGGAATACGATAAGCCATTAAAAGTGGCGCAACAGAGCAGCACGATGGAGTTGACCCCGTTTTTGCGACTACTAGATTGCGAGTTATCTAAAGTGTTTTATTGGAAACGTTTTTTCCTCGTGAAAGATTCACACATGTTGTGTAAGCGAGGTTGTTAGCCATTACCACCATAAGTGCTAATGATATTTCACATCCATTAACGCACAGTTAATAATAATTGTCGGTTAATAAAACGTCTTCTCATTTTTACCGACGAAAAACAAAAGAGGAGGACGTTGGGCTGTGTGTATTTTTTTGTGCAGCGCTATTTAGCACCACAAGCCAAAAGTAATAATAATAATTCATAAAAGAGCCTATGTGAACTAAAAGTGTGGATAGGTACATCAGATCATCCATCGGTAGGTCAGAGATAAAAACATCCCTAATAAATCCCGAGGTGAGAAATTGACCCCGAGTTAGTCCTATATTTTTTTTCCAAGGATTCATAATAGACAGCTAACTAAAAGCATTGCTATTTCTTATTCAGCCTTTTTTAGACACCACTTACCGATTTCATCGATATCGAATTCTAAACTACCTTGTGATGTCGTTTTTTGATTTTTTTCAAAACAATGAAATTATTTAGTTATAATAACTTCGAGCCCACGAGACACTTACTCTCGTATTTACGAGTTGTAAGGCTAATGTTCATTTAAGGTATACCTACTACATTCAGCCTTTTTGCCGTGTGGTGCCGGCATAGAATTTCACCACCCCAACTCTTCCCGTGGGTGTCGTAAGAGGCGACTAAGGGACACACACCGGGGGTCGGGCAGCAGCGCCCTCTGCAGAATAACTCCACCGAACTGCGATCCCCAACCCGCATGCCCAGCGTGGGGATTACGGGCAATAACCCCCAAATGATGAATAATGCCATCTATGGCGTATTCATCATTATTAGAGGCTGCTGGACATAGGGGAGGCCTATGTCCAGCAGTGGACTGTTATAGGCTGGTGATGATGATGATGACTACATTCAGCGGAATTTCATTACGATTCTATCAACACTCAGCTGAGTAAAGGTAACAAATATACATCAAAACATCCAAAGTTTGAGATGTGACTCAACGTCTTGGTGATTGCGAATCGCTTGCTTCATTTAATTCAAACAAGACTTGCTCTGATACGTGTGGCCTGATTCCTGTATTTTCTCTGGGATCCGTTGCATAAGGTCTTTTACTAATTAAATTCGCGCTAACACGTTTTCAATTTGAATTTTATGAGCGCAATGATAATCGTGTTTAGCAACGTTAAATTGGGAAACTAATCTCATTTCATTTGTGAAAGAGATGAAACGAATAGAGATTTGGTGGAATGCTTAATTCTCAACGGGAGATCCGTTGCATTTCGCGCGAATACGTTTCTGGAACTGTTATGATGAAGTCGCTGCTAAAAAAATTCAAAACAGTAATTTTGAAAAGCGAATAAGTGGGAATGCAAATTTGATTTTTATTTCAAAGGTGCTCGTCTCAACTGGATGGTAGATTTTTAAAACTGATCAACCACCTCAAAATAGTACCCAAAGCTTACCTACGTATATTTTGTCATTTTTCTCATTGCAACAGTGAGAGATTTTAGGGATGGTTTTTGAAGCAGGTATTGTGTACGAAGAAAAACGTAATCGTCTGTGCTAACAAATGCCGAAAATCTTTTTTTTTATTTACCATAATCTGCATTTGCAATTTTATTTTTAACTGTCAACATTGAATTCTAAACACTAAGTTAATTAAGTCACTAAGGTAATTATGCATTATTCATTTCGCACACAACCGCTGCGTATGGACCCTAGTAACGCCTACATCGCATGATGCTGCCTAGCTAGAGTTACTATTGCATATTGTAACGAAAAAGTGGTTATTTGTGACATAACTGTAATACTCGTAGTGATGGGTGGTGGGTATCGCGGAGTTTTCAGAGTTATATAATTTTCATCCGGCTTTTTTGAAAATATTCTAGCGACTATGTTCATCAGAGATAATGTAGGATTCTAATAGTGATATAATTTAATAAATTAGTCCAATACTTTCGGAGCCTATCCAATTCAAAGAATTCAATCAAAGAAATCAATAGAATCTTTCCTCTTTATAATAATATTAGTACCTATAGATAAAGATATTCGGTGAACCGATTACTGAATGCTTAAAATATGGCAGAAAAGGCCTCCAATTATTCGATGTAACTCTAGTTGCAATATTAATAACAAAATAATTTATTCAAATTTTAAAACATCCAATTAAATAGTAGTAGTCTTTTACTTACTATTGAATTGTAAATAGGTAAGACCGTTCATCGTCAGAATATAATATAAATATATTAGATATTGAATCGGTCTGTATCGCCTAACGGTTTTTTTAGCAGAACTTCGATGCGTTTTAGTTAACCCCAACTACGACAATTTCTGCGTTCTATAATCATCGGCAACATAAATCTTCGTCGCACGAACACCTTAGACAAAAATATTGTCTATGCAAGAATAGAAAAATTACATCCAAGGCGTAAATTATTAAAGAAGTCTCTATCTGTAACTCATCGATTTGAAATACGGTCTAAAACTAAATAAATAGGTCAAACAAACATTCTATACTTGTGTGTATGCAATACACACAATATAGAATGTGCAAACCTATACAAAATCGATATCCAGTAACAGCTTTGCGAAATATACCTATCAAGACGAGTTCATGTTTATAAATGAACGTGTCTAAAATAGATTTCAATAGTGCTCTACTTCGATACAAGGTTTTGAAAGATGTTTTAATTATAATCCTCATTTTAGTCGTTATAATAAAAAAACTGTATAGCAAGAAATATCATACCACGTCGGTCATTAAAATATTTATAGTCTCATTGATGGAAAAAAAAACAATGCCGTGTTTGTCTGCGACGTAATTGTGAAAACGGAATATTAAATATAGCTATGTAGAAAAATGATTATGAGTGATCTGTTTATTCAACAAACAATATTCTTTTGTTTTCAAGTAAGGATGCCGATAACATTAGTTTGCAGGAAATAACATGCGAACAGAACAATGGATCTAGCTTGCATCGCTAAAATATGGATCAAATTTTATCCTCGCTCTACTGTTCCCAAGTACAATGCAAGCAACATACATTTGGTTCTTATATGAAACCAGAAAACACATGCAAGCATGCTGGAAATTCCTTACAAATTGAGAAACTAGATTTTGCAAAAAGCAGACACTTTCTGAAAGCGCATTGAGAGACTCGCAAAGAAAACCGAGATGAAAACTTACAGGAAAAGATTCAAAGCATTTCATCTGCTGAAGTGCACTGCCTACTTAAAAATTGTTGTTACTAGAGTTCAGATTCAGAGGTTGGCAATATTCCTGTCCAGAAATCCACGCTAGCAGACTGTTAAGAAACTGTTGCCTCGTGAAATTAATTAATTATGCTCCAACACGGAGCGGCCCCGTGAAGGTCACGTTTTATCAGATTAAGGCGGTATATTTAACAAGCCTTAGCATGGAAGTGACGTCAATTGTTTCAGTAAATGAGCTCCAGTCCGGCCTTGCTGGCATGGCAGCAACTCATTATACCGACCATAGCTGTCGAAGGCTAAAAATATCATAGGTCAGGGTTCAAATTATGCAGCAACAGTAAAGCGTAGCTTTGACGTAAGATAAAAAACTGACTATAAATTACTAAACAGTCCATAGATCATCATGATATATGTAGATGGTATACATAGATTCATATTTTGCAAACGTATCTATATACGAAACTTTACTTTAAGTGGAGCCTCTTTTATCTAAATTGGCTGCCATTACGTTGGATTAGAACATAATCCTAGGCTTTTATAACTTATCATTTGATAATGTCTACGTAAATAATCATAATCACTTACTAGAAAAAGAAGGTATTTAAAAGATTCTAATGGCCGCCGGTGAGATTAAGCTTCCCAAATAGTATAACGACGGCTGAAGGTTAAGTCGTCGGTACGGTTCCCTTTTCGATAAATATCTACCAGGGACCTTGAACACGGCTATACGTTTGTGACCTTCTGAGGCTGGTTCAATAAGCCCGCCTGAGTTTGTTCAATATTATCCTTTTCAAGGGCACTCCCTCCAGAATGTTTGGGCGGACCGATATAATATCGTTATTTATACAACCCTTCGGTCATCTGAACTTTGTTATCGAGTAAGTATTTATCGCTGTACCTTTTAACGATCAGAGTTATTATAATAATCCTGAAACCGTGTTTATTTTTAACAGTTTTATGGTATGGGAAGCGGTTTCACGGAACGAATGATGACGTTACCAACTTAAATGTGAAGTCGATGCCAGTAAAGGAAATCTTCCTAAAGATAACCCTCATTTAATTTCTAAGGATGATAATTTATCACCCGACCACCGAAATAATGAGATTTTGAGTTAAATGTAACGACTTTTTACTTATTCCTAAAAAAAAAAAAATAGTTGTGAGCCTTCGTTGGAAATGTTTATATTTTTAGAGTTTAGATAGTTACACATATTCAGATTTTTTTTCTACAATTCCAGTAACTAAATCATTAATTAGCAAGGCATATCAGAGGTAATGTAATTCATATCTTGCCATTTACAAAATATGCTAATTATTGCACATGATGATGAATAAACCATCAAGCAAAACTTGATTTGCTTATCATTTTCATAACAAGTAGATATTTGATCAAATATCAACCAGTCAATTTATGATTCTAGATACCTTCCATATCAATTGATAAAAACAATCAATATAGGTATTTATATTACAACTACACTACTACAGCTGCTTCCGATTACTATGAAATACTAACCTGTTTACTATCAGTAAAAAAATATGTGAGATTGATTTATAGGGCAACTAATAAACATTGCACTTCACACATCGTTTCAGCCCAAAATTTAAAGCAACGTAATTTTAGATAGGTTTTACATTTTGTGTATCGATTATTGATTTATGTTATTATTATTACTTATGTTTAAGAATCTCACACTAATTTAATGTATGTACATATAACATAAGTGTCATCAATGCATTACTACAGATTTATCTCATAAAGAAACTTATCTTAGTAGGAAACTACTGAACAATCTAGATTCTTTATGTTGTTAGGTACTCAGCACTTTGATACGGCTCGCAGCCATAAAAGACTCCGTAAAATTAATTTTGAAAGTTCATAACACCACAGCTTCCGTTTGTCTAACAGAGTGCCTGAAATGAGGCCGGCGTGAGATAACGAGGAACGAAACGAAACATTATAAAAGGCCGCGTACCTACGCTATAGAAAAATCCGCCGTGTAATTGCTCTGTCTTTTCCTGGGAAATGAGGCTCTAGATCCCGTGCTTATTAACAGGGACAAAACTGGGGTCCCCCACTATCTCAATAAAGGACATACAACATCGAGAAAAACTTCGATACATCCAGAACTAAACAGAAGAAGTTAGAGTAGATTTTCCTTTGCAATGTCGAAATTTGTGGTTGGAGTCAGGCCTCGAGAGAAGGGAAACGGGTCACTGTCATAAAACAGTGGCTTGCACAGCTTGTCACTTTTGAGGAAATTGGTGCTCGGTAACTGAAACTTTTATCCGTCGGACTATTTGATCTTTTTTCAGAAAGTGCTAATTTGAGTTTATAAATAGTTCCAATAAAGCTACCAGTTGTTCAGTTTGAGTTTCAGTTAGCAAACGGTACCTGCCTACTGAAACGCTTTATTTTGGCAACAATGCCTTTAATGCTTCAACAAAACGACACGGGGCGGTCAAAAAAGAATTATTATTGCAAGTTCTATTCAGAAACATGCTATGATATTATATTTTTCCGAAAGTGCTAATTTGTGTTTTACAATCAATAACATAATCTATCTATCAGTTTTATGAGTGTATAATAGAATAATTATTGAGATATGCACTTTTTAGTTATTTCCATATTTAGCGGCCGCGCTAAACTCGAGTTATTTTTAGTTTTTATTGCGAATACGAATGCGGTAGTCAGAAACAAATTATTCGTAAAAACTTGTGAAATTGTCGCTGCCAATTGGCTTCCAATGACAAATGTGCAATGCTATACCGACATGCATTGGTAGAGTGGTAGTGGCATGCGATACAATGTTTAATTATTGTATGTTAATATTCGCATAGCCAACAAACATTAAAGTACATGTCTTAGGTCAAAATGTAAAATAATCTATACATACCTACTAGACACTCGTATTCAGTCCATTGCGCAGGCGGGAATTTAAATCGACTCTTCAAAGTTATTCCGATAATCTTACCAAAGGGCCTCATAAATGTTATAACAAAACCAAAAGCAATTAAATATCTTAAAGTGTTCAAGGATAACACCAAATGATACAGCACTCAGAAATCTCCTGAGAAGATCTTTGGCTTATAAGAAATTCTACAATGCGTCTCACTCAGTATGCTTCACGTAACGTTGATGTACCAAGATGACATCATCCTAATCATCAATGATTCATTAGCTTTACCTGCTGCGCAAGATGACCTACAGTGACCGCTTTTCGACACTCATAAACATAATTTAATATACAAAATTGCAGAGTTTTATTTAACCTTGCCTGGCTCAGTTTACAGTGTAATGAAAAAGTTTATATATGCAAAGCGTCAAAGCGCTGCCTGTTTTTTTCCTACAAAGGAATAGCTGTCGCTTCCCGGTTGCGCTCATTCATAATTATTTCTTGCTATGTTGACTCGAGGGGGGGTACTCATAAATCATGACTAGCGAACGCTTTATTGGCATAAATTGTCTCTATGAACTGCTACGGTATTACGGTACAATTGTCCACACAAATAAACAATTCGTTACCAGAAGTAGAAACATAGGAAATGCTTTACACATGTGTAACGCATATTCTAAACAAAGTAATGAAAATACCACGAATCGGCTATTCCAATAGTATTTCCTTACTGATTCATAGTTCAAGATTAGAATTTAACTTTCAAACGTCGCTTCGTTCAAGCTACTTGATTGTTGACTATTTTATATTATAAATAACAGAACTAGCGGTCAAACAAACAATCAAATGTTTCCTCTTTATAATATTAGTATATATATTACTACTTGTCAATTTAAGCTCAGTGCACGTAAGAGTAGTGCTGGTAATTAAATTACAAAATCAACACCAAAACGAGAGTTTTGGATTGATTTTTAAAGTTAAGTTTTTTATTAGTTTTTGAAGTTGTTTACAAAAATGATTTCCTGAGAAAGGCTCGAGTATTATATGGATGTATATCTAACATTCATATCATACACTCATACACAAACACATTTTACGTAGGTATAACATGAAAAAAGAGCATTAAATATAAAATCCTCAAAAATGTCAGCATTATGCTGAGTTCACTCCAATTACTATAGTAGTTAGTTACTTATTAATTTATATTTATAATTTTTAATCAGTATACCTATTGTTAACTCCTCTCAAGATAATATGTATAGGCAATTTACGTTTTTGCAATTTTGCAACCTTATTAGTTCAGGCAATAAAATTATGTACCTATAGGTAATTGACGTTTTGCCAATTTTGCAACCTTATCAGTTCAAGCAATAATATATGATTATTCCTTACTTTATGGTCATGTATGTCTTGTCCGCAGTTCTATCTTTGGGCGCATTGAGCGCGGCTGGCAGCGTGGGCCTCGTCCCCACGCCCGTGGAGTCAGCCTCAGCCCTGGAGATGGTGCAGGAAGGGGAAGGCGCGGGGGGCGGGGGGCACCTGATCGCGCCCCGTCGACTGCCCAACCCCTGTATTGACAGCCCGCAGCGCATGGATCTGCATCGAGAGCTGCTCTTCAATCAGAGGATGTGAGTCTTTGTTCTTTACACTCTTGTGTAGGTACATGGTTATCATTCTAATCATGTATATGGACGATATGAAACTGCGATTTTAGGCTAAACACATCATCATTAGAGAGGGAATAATTGATTGTTTGATTCTATTGAATTGAATAGGCTCCGTAACTACAGGACCGATTTGTAAAATTCTTTCATTATTAGAATTCTACGTTATCCCTGATGAAGCCCTTCTATAGCCTATGGCAATAGAATATTTTTTATAAAAATTAGGGATCCGTAAAAAAACTTCGATAATGTAACCGAACCAACCCAACGTGTATGTTATTATTTTTTGTTAAATACCCTTGCGAAGCCGGGGCCAACCGCCTCCGGTATAGAATATAGTAAGCTTGACGCCTCGTAATTTGTTCATATCCTCACAAAAAGCTATCGCTATCATCATTTGTAGATTTGTGATTTGCGTCTCTTTTAAATCGTATCTTTATCTCATTTCTGAATAAAACATTCGAAAATAAGAATTTTCACAGCCAGTGATGTCTAAAAACTCCCATAGGCAGGAGTCCTAGCGATGAAGAGCCCTTGAACATGAACCCTCTTCACACGTGCACTGCTCTACGAAATGAGGATGTCGGTAATCTTGGTTCATTGCTGAGCGGGGTACTAGCTGGAGTATCAATTTACCTGCGTACTTATGACTTTGTGTTTACTTCTCTAATTATTATCATCAGCAATTATTCCACTGCTGGACATACGCATCACCCATTTAGCCCCGTATTCTGGTTCTCTAATAAATCAAACTACTTAATTTGGGGTTTAGTATGTTAAAGATTTGAAATGTGTTAGCTCTATCGAATGGTATGTATTTGAACATCTTGAAAAAATCCTTTATACCTTTTCTGGAAGAACCTACATTTCTCAAACGAAATATCGCACTTAACCTACTGAGCTTGTCTTTTGTTATTACAAGCCATTGTTAATGGCTTTTTACCTGACTCAAAAGCTTTCTCGATAAGCTTTGTGTCGCCGAGAAAACCCTCAGAAGGCGGTTCACAAGTCGGTGCCTTTATATTTTCAACAGCCTGAGATTGTTGTTTAGATTTGCAATTTTTTGTTTGTCTTGAATATTTGTCTTGAATATGCCTTGCGCCCTTGCTATCATGACAGGTAGGGTAATTGAAATTACCTAGAACTTGACTGATATTTCTTATCAAAGCGGGTACTCCTTTAACGAACGATAGCTTCGAATAGCACGTTTTCAGTTACAAACTTACTAGCCTACTAAACAATTTGTCAAGAACCTTGAATTTGTCAAAAACTCGCTTTGAGCAGTGCAGTCACTCAAAACGTTTAACAAACAAGTTACTCTGGGGCTTCCAGGAATGGCGAGCCGTAATAGTGAAAAGCTTTTTGCTACGACTAATTTTGTCCCGGATTCTGAGCACAGGTGCAACGCATCCTGCCGTTAAGAACCCGATGTGCAATTATTATTGAACATCTGTCGAGGCAGTCCACTGATATCTCACAGTCGCTTTTATTATGGTCTTTCAAGTTTACTCTGTCCATAGTTTTATAGCTTCGAATGTGTTATTACTTATATTACCAGTATTTTCTATGTATGTGGGTACGAGAAGTAAAGTGATACACGCGCACCGTATTTTCCTTTGCCACAACGTTTTTACTTATTACAAGTTAAAGAAACAACCAATCGAAAAATTAAAAGAAATACATAGCTATACTATAGAAAAACTTCTAGGATTCTTAACGAAACAAATACTAAAAAAAAGAGTATGGTTCCTGATATACATAGCAAAATGTGTGCAAATTTTGTATCTCATCCATCTTCAAACAAAATATACGCGAATTATCTAGAAAAAATTTCTTTATCCTAGATAAAATTTCGAAGTATCATTTCTTTAAATATGAAGATGGAAGCTTTCATATATTAGAGATAAAATACGATTCTTCGCATCACGTTTCAATTATCCAACTGTGCAAACATGTAAACAAGAGAATATTAGAAATGGCTTGACCTGTTGGTAAGTAATTTCTCGACGTGATTGTCGGCCGTTCCTGTTATTTCCGCGGCTGAGCAGAGTGCAAATTCCATTGGCGCGGCGGAACGGAAGGAAGCAATTCCAGGCGCTTGCTGCGCTAACGTAGGTTTACTTCAGTGCTATAGCGGGTATGTTGCTTGCTATCGGGAAATTGAGTCTTTATTCAATTTCAATAATGTCTGTCTGTATACGTTGTCCTGTTTATTTATTTATAAACATTTAGATCAATGTTTACGGGCACACCCAATGTAATAGAGTAGTCTTAAGGCCAGGTAGGCCAACAGAGGCCGCACTTTTGTGGTTTTCAAAACCATCTGAGATGTAGGAATACTGATTAAAAATTCTGTAAAAAAGATATGTAATAGTTAAGGATTTAGTCTAGTCAAATTCGCATTCAGATACAAGATTTTATAAACTTCGCTCGGGAAAAAAAAATCTCGAAGTTACCCCTTTTTGAAATGTTTTTTCAATATTATGACTAAACTATGTGATATTTTAAGTTTTTTTTTGTACTCAATTAAAGACAGTAACTATTTCTAGACAAATTCGCAGAGTTTGTCCTGATAAAATGATTTTCAAAATCACTATTTTGAAATAACTACAAAATTCACAAGCGTGGTGGCTTGGCAGACACGATCAGTCGCGCTCTGGCGCTTACAGAAGACGGACCTATGTCAATTTTTCCGCTAATTTATGAAGTACGTAAATGTTTCATTTGTTATGCAATTTTAGTCTCTGACACAATGGCGTTAGATTCAATTTTACTTCAACCTTTGACATGATATGTGACGGTCGTAGTGCCATAGTATAAAATCATCGGTATGTAAGGCAGAAAATTAATAAAGGTTATTGTTCTAGTTTAAAAATATATTATCTACTTACTGGAATGATTTATTGAAGCCAATAATATTTAGTTAACTACATTAACATTTTATATATCTATATAGCATTGACATAATTGTTCTCCTTGATGGTGGAGCCCCCTCCACCATCATAGGTATGGTTTTTTTTACGGAATCGTATAGAGGGCATCGGGGGGACCTAAGGAAAATTCCGACTTTTCCAAATTTGCCCCTTCTCCCCCCCCCTTTAGGGGGACTCCCAAACAGAGCCATACTGAATGTTATTTTTTGTGGGGTTGTATAGAGGGGGTCAAATAGTTCAAAGGCAGGCAAAAATTCCCCCCTCCCTTTGCCCCCAGACCCCCCCTATAGAAAAATTTGGATTGCGGAGTCGTATAGAAGGTTTCTTCTAGTGTTGAAAAATAAAAAAAAATCACCCCCCCTCCACCCACATTTTCACCCCCCCTTTTTGTATCTCCCAAACGGATCGACCTAGAAGAAAAATTTTTTCACAGTTATGTAGAGGAGAAGAAATCATTTTGAACTCCAAAAAAAGTTTGAACCCTATGACCCCCCAGACCCTCTTTTTTTATAAAAAACCGAAAATTGGCCAAATTTTGACCTTTTTTTTCGGGTGGAGCATTGCGGCGAGCGAAGCCAGCTGCAATGCGACTAAGGAGAATAGCACGGCGAGCGAAGCGAGACGTGCTGTGACCCCCACGACCCCCCTCTCCCAGCAAGCGGGTGAAGCACTGCGGCGAGCGAAGCGAGCTGCAATGCGACAAAGAGGAACAGCACGGCGAGCGAAGCGAGCTGTGCTGTGTGACCTAACACCCACTTATATGGGTATCGTTTTCGACTAAATCAAACACGTAGATTACGAAAAAGATGTCCATTTTCAAATCCAAGATGGCTGAAAGTTTACTATCGCAGATTTTACACATGGATATCGATTACCATCAAATCAAAGACGTTTTAGGTTATGAAAAGTAAAAACTCCAATGCGATAAGGCCGCCTAAGGCAAGGCACTCCCCCCGAGCTGCTAACCTCTAGTTTTTAATCTATAATTTTATTACATGTTAATAGGTTTCTTTTATCTATACTAATATTATAAAGAGGAAAGATTTGATTGTTTGTTTGTTTGTTTGTTTGTTTGAATTGAATAGGCTCCGAAACTACTGGACCGAGTTAAAAAATTCTTTCACCATTAGAATCCTTAATTTTCCGTGATGAACATAGGCTATATAATATTTTCAAAAAAGTTAGGGATCCGCATGAAAAATTCAATAATTGAACCGTGGGCTGTATATTCAACCTCTTTTTCTATTATGGCGCGTCAGAATAGAAAAAGAGGTTGTATAGCGCACGGTGCTTGCTTTTTCTCTACGGCCAGTGTCAGTTTTGGAATGTCGAGTCAATGTCAAAAACCCCAATGCTGTTAAAAAAAGTAAAGATCCGTATGAAAACTGTGAAACCCATCGTTTTAGTGTGTATAATTTCTGAAATTTTTGTTTAATACCCGTGCGAAGCCGGGGCGGGCCGCTAGTCTATACTAATATTATAAAGAGGAAAGATTTGATTAAAATATAGAGAAGTCTGTAAAAATTAAACTTTTTGAAATATGGTCATAAAACAAATTTTCATACAATGAGACTTTTTCATTGAGAGCAATTCAAATCAAAGGTATGGAATTCGACAATTCAAAACAGGTTTTGAAAATCGCCTAAGTTTCATACTAAGTAAAATACGTTGAAAAAGGTCGAAAAAAGAATTGTAGGTTCGAACCCATCGATCCGAATATCGTTGTGATTTCAAGATGAAAATGTAAATAATTATAGACTTCCTAGCCTTACCACAAATGGAAAAAATAATTATGTGATGTCCATAGCCTTATCATCTCCTGAGCCACTAACCGGGTACAAGCACGCTAGAATTGAATATTGGAGAATTTTGAGAAAATAATAATATTTTATTATAATTGTTTTATTTGATACCCTTTATTCTTTGTATTTATTTCAAACAAAATTTTAAATCATAGAAGCGAATGTTCTCTATTTGCTTCTTTGTCTTCTTTATTTGAGTATTTATTTCAAATTTTGTAGGTACTTAAAAAACGAAGTTCGGAAATTAACTATGCCTTTTGTTGGTCTGGTCCAGACGTTTTTCAGCGTTCTTGGTTTGGTTGGTTATCTTGGGATCAATTACTTTATTATTAATTCATTATCTATATTAAGAAACATAAATAGAGATGAAGTTGTAACAACTTCATTTATTTACGAAACTCTAACTGAAAACTATTAACAAAGTTTGATCATAGCAACAGCGTTTCTAAAGTGAAATAATATTATGCTACTGCTTATTTCTATACTATGTCGTTGGCGCTGCATCTGCGCTAAGTATTTCGCGCGCAACTTTAGACAGGACAAAATGCCTACAGCTGCAGGAATACCTCGCCTTAAATGTAAAAATAAATGCATTGATGTTAACATTGACAACGCTATAATCTAATAATATCAAGAATTTCTTATAGACATCGATATGTCTATGAGAAATTCTTGATATTATGACAGTTTTTCATCCATTTTTGTCATTGTCTGCTACTTCTATAACAGAAAAGTTATTATCTTGAAAGACAACTCTGCTCTTTTACAAAAATGGCGAACAGCACATGAACATCGCATTGTGTGGTGCGCCCAGATATATTATTATAATCAATAATCAAGCCAGTTGCGACATTTTAAAGAAGTCGCAAATTACACAGCAATAAATTATTCTAAGCTCGCTTGAAATCAATTATTTCCGCATAGCGGCGACATTCCTCTTTTGTAATCAGTGTCGCGGAAATATTGTGGCGATATCGGTTACAGATACGCAAGAATATTGCAACGCTGTTTCTGCATATCTAACTAATTTTCGCCATGATTTTGATTACCTATTAAAGTGTTAAGCGCAAGAAACACAAAATAGTTTGTTATTTGAAATACCTGTCGTGTCCCAGAGTCTGTAAGGTCCTTGAAAAAATGCTTCACTTTGAACTTTTGACTAAGACTTCCAAATCTAAAATTATCTTTATGAATAGGAAATAATTCGTTGTTTTTGGTAGAGCTCGCTGTTTTAAATCATAGACGATATGTAATGATTAGTAATTAACGGGTATTTATCGCGCTTCTTCTTCTTCCTTTCTTCTTCTTCCTTTCTCGACGTTTCAACAGGTTTGCACTCTGTCGAGGTCACGAGATGACTAGAAACGCGATAAATACCCGTTAATTACTAATCATTATGTGTTCAGATCGCGTAAGTTTCAAAACATTAATAGACGATATGATCAAACGTTTTAGATCATATCGTCATGAACTCATGAAATTCAATGGTTACTAAGCTTTTTGTCACCATAATCCCGTAATTTTCTCAGTCTCTTTTTTGTCCAGCGACCATTACTCTAGCTTTAAAGTCAGACATGATAAATCGCATATACCAGGACATTCACATTTGCTGTTAGCCGGTTCACAGAGCTCGCTGATTGCTGATCCGATCCAGCCCGCGATATAAGATCCGAGATAGCCTCAATTCAATCTGTAAATAGAGTTACAGGAGGCGGCGGCGACGTGCCGTGAAGGCAATAATTAGCTTGGATTAAATCGTGCTTATGAAGGGTGGATTGATGGAGTGAAGCAGGTTGTTTTGATGGCTTAACCGGTTCATTATTTTGATAATCAATCATCAAAGAACAGGGGCAGAACCTTAATTTACATACAAAATTACAATTAAATAACCACTAAGGACTAGTATATACAATTCAAACAATGGAGCTAACTGCAGAGTGTTGCAAAAAAACGACGCATAGCTCAACTAATCCATAGCAATACCAATCAGTAAATCCCCAAGACGCTGGCTGCATTGTCTCGCTGTATGCTAATGCTGATGCGCTGTGCCAGATACTGACCAGCTCTCAGGTCACACGTCGCTTCGACCAGTCGCTCATATAATTTTTTGATGAGCACACAAACACTGTACGTTTTACACAATAATTACTTACCTATACTATTATTATATAAGTGGAGATTACTGTCATAATGAGTAATATTATATCAGACGAGCGGTCGGCCCCGGCTTCGCACGGGTATTTAACAAAAAAATAAATTGACATGCGGAACCCTAACTTTTTGAAAATATTCTATAGCTTATGTTCAGCACGGAAATTTACGATCCTAATGATGAAAGAATTTTTCAAATCGGTCTAGTAGTTTCGGAGCCTATTCAATTCAAACAAACAAACAAACAATCAAATATTTCCTCCTTATAATATTAGTATAGATAAATTTTACTTGTGTATTGCATATGCATACCACTCGAACAACGGATTCGATTGCTTTTTGTGAGTAAGCGTTAGGGTCAGACAATCAGTATTCTCCAAAACGTCGAAATAATACTTATACTTATATAATTCCGGTTGTTAGGGAATGGTAAAACTTTGACCGGTTAGCAGGGTCAGACGATTAATATTCACAAAAACGCAGAAATAATACTTCCTTATACAATATTGGCAGGGAAGTGGTAAAAATTTCACCGGCTTTATAAAGTTTTCCGTGTAAATGCAGTCACAATAATGGCGCGGGAACTGCAGCACTCATCCCGACCTGCCCGAACAAATTGAAAATTTCAACGCTCAACCAACTAACCGGGAACGGCCCATTTCAGACTGTAATTATAGTTTAATTTCATGCTTTAGAAATGTAGTGTTCCTAGCTTCGAAATGTAGTAATGCTGGCTTGTGACTTGACGGATTAACAATATGGATAAAATATCACAGATAATTAGTAATGTAGGTGCATAAGGTCTATCCAAGGCCTAAATACTTTAGTAATACATCAATTCGTTCATTCATTAAACATGCACCACATTATAACGCATCATAAACACGAAAATCGGTGTGTGGTCTTGTTTATTTATCTGAAAAATATTTTGTAAACAAATATGCACTTTGAAACCAAATAAAAAACGGAAATGCAGTAGCTGTATATTAAACACATGTGTAGACACATCTGTGCCACAAAATACAAAACAATGCAGCGTCAGTCACAAATACTTCACATATGCAGGTATTGCGCGTGGGAAAACCAGAAGCAAGAAGTAATTGATTGAGACACCTATTGTTTATCTAGGATTGGGTAATTGGCCTCGGGGCAGAGAATGTGTCGTATGTCTATTATAAAACCGTTACTACGAGTATTAACGATTGAGCAACGTTGAATATCACCTACGACTTACAGCTCCACAAAAACTAACTTGAAAATGTATACTTATCAGCAATAAAAATCTTCACCACATTCCTCAATATAACTGATAATGATAACCTACAGACTTGAAAAACACACCTTTCGAAAGTTTTCTACTTATCTTCCACACTCGTATCAAGTTGTCTACTTGTTGTCAAACCTTATCAAACCCATTAATTACCTGTATACGTGCCTATGCGATTATCAAATGTGTATATTTGCCTACGTCAAGTAACTGGTAGAAATCGGTCAGAGCGTACATTACCTTATAAGGTCCGGTAAACGTTATCGCCTTCTGCTTGATTAGATATCTGTTATCAGTATCACGGGTACAACCTAGACTTAGAAACTGAGTATTTTTATCTAACTCACATTCTTTGTCTTTACGGGCTACGGCGGCCTTACCTCTTAAGCGTCTCTAAGATTACAAAATGCTAGGAATGTTCTAGCACATTTGTTTAATTAATTCATACTAATATTATAATATCGAAAGTAATTCTTCCTGTCTGTCTTGCCATTTCAATCCTAAAAGGTTAAACGGAACTAAATGAAAGACAGGGAAGACCGTATCCCGGGCAGATTATAATTTACTCGTATTATTTTTCTCCTCGGAAATGTGCTGCGAAACCGCGGGCAGGATTAAATGTTTAGTCAAATGCCTTTATAGTGTGATTCGTTGAATTCCAACTTGGATTTATAATAATATTTGAGTAAGTGTTTTGAAATATGTTATCTCTTAATTTTCAGAGGAAAGAATGTCCTGAATCAGAAGAGCGAACTGGAGAAGGCGTTATCTAAACACAAAGATAAGCAGATTATGAACCAATTACGAGAACACAAGGAAACGCCAGGTAAATAATTTACATTGATAACAAAAAACTCTGCATTATCTTGTTAATTATTTTATTGTTTATTGTGTATTTTATACTGCAATGCATGCGGTAGCGGGTGCGATCTATGCGGAGACAAATGTTTGTACGATCTGCAGATATTTGATCCTTGTATTCTGGGTGTTTTTTCCTATGTCCTATGTCATTTGGAATTTATCAGTTATCTGGTAGGTAGGTACTCATAATCATAACAGAAGCTCCGCTTAGTTTGAGGCTAGGTGAATGATGTGTCAATTGACCAGCATTATTTATTCCTTTCGAGTGCAGTATCTAATTTGATTTCAATCAGGTTTTAATATGCCTCTATTAAATGGTAGTGAATGCTGCAACGAAAGCTAGAGTGACATAATCACAGTACTACTAGTCTTTCACATCAGTTACTGCCTTTTAACAAGCTCCCAGTTTCTCTTAAGTTCTTTAACGGGCACTCCTAACTATTGACCATATTTAGCCGGGTTCAGTTGCGTTAGAAACTTTTAAGTGCCAAATAAATTACCCATTCCAACCTTTAAACTTCGCGTTCAGTAGTAATTGGCAAGCGGTTTCGCAAAAAGAATTGCTGTTTAATTAAACTCTGAAATTTCCTTTAATTATAAAACATCCATTAATGTTGGTACACGTAATATCTTTGGTGCAGGTGTGTACTTAGTATTCCTAGCAGGTTGTTTGTTTAATGTTTGTAACTTAGCGGTGAAAGTGGATATAAGAAAGCGTACATAATGAAGGTACTGATTAATATTCATATAACTTCTGGATTGTCAACCCATTCGGTACTCGATACTTATACGATTTAGGTTTATAGTTTTCTCTGTTCATATCGCTTAACCTAGAAACCTTTGCGTGAAGCGAGACGGCCTATCGCTTATTATTTGACGGAAACTCTGTCTATTTTATTCCCCTATAATAACAGCAAGTGTCAGTAAATGTGCTTATTGATTTTTTATAAACAATTAATAAATTTTTCATCAAGTTATTTAATTTTTAATTTCATGAGTGCATGAAATCCAAAATGAAATTGTATTTACGTATTATCCTTATGTTACTCGCCCATGATTATTTTAGCATACCTATTGTTATCTTCAACTATAATTAAATTATACTGTCACTACCTTATTTTTACTTAGGTAGTCATGTGTAAACTATGTTGGTCATCAATAAATAAATAAATTATAACATTTAACACGAGAGCTATTTGTTATATCATAAACATAAATTACATAAAATTTTCAGAAATATTCAAACAACTGGCTCGCTAAAATAAAATGCTTTAGAATTTAGTTGCGATATGGTAGAGTAGTTCAGTGTACCTAGTTTATCTCAATCTATACATGTTAGGTACAGCTTGTAAATCTGCTAACATTCTTTGATACAGGTTATCAAGTTTACCGTAAGGCAAGCCCTACAGGGCAGTTTATTGCACAAACCATAATTCAGACGAATGACCGATATCAGTTATGGCGCGCGACATCCGGTATCTGAGGTCGATGAAAACATATCGATGCTTGATACTGTCGAGTTCTAGTTCAAGGGCTACCTTTTTATTGCAAATACGGTAGGTATTAAAAAAACTTTTACGAAAAGGAACTAAAGAACTCTTTTCGTCATATTAAAGTATAGTAATGAGAACTTCAAAGTGCCGATAGAGTGTTTTCTACATTCCCAGCCTAAATGTAACATCCAAAATAATTAGAGAAACTATGCCGGTTTTTCGAGGCTAAAAAAACAATAACACTCAAGAAGTTTTTATTACTGGACAAAGGGCTGGAGGATGGGCAGCCATCGCACATCAATCACACGAAACTGGTATTATGCTAAGGTTTTTTCCTCGCATATTTGGGCCGAGTGGGTTTATCCGGTACAGTACCAACTGTTGGTTGATCTGTGAAAGCAGGTGCATTCTTGGGCCGTTCACCTTATATTGTGGACGTTATTTTTACAACCACCCAATCCCCCCGAATTTGTACGCGACTTTGGTTTGATTGATATGCAATTGATTAGTTGCAGTAAAATCTTTTGCTAAATTGATTTTAGATTATAAATCGTGATTGTAGATAAAGGGAGTCATTACCACTTGTACTTAATTATAGAATTAAATATTTCGAACTGAAATTTTAGAAAGATTTTGCTGACCATCATCTAAACTGTAGAGGCGCGTAGAGTCGATCATTTTAGGAAGTAATTATTAGAAAGTAGGCATGAGAATAATAACCCCAATCAGTTTTGAGTACATAAAATCTAACTAAGGATTGCCAACATAAAATCCTGCGAACAAAGGCAGGGGTAATCAGAGGATTACCACTGCCTGTGTTCGCATGATTACCCTTTATTTTTTATTCTATCTTTCTATTAAATAGCTCAGCTTTGCTTGGGACTGGATGATATACAGTGTAGAATGTCGAGCATTATTTATTTATTATTATCTTACCAATAGCACTCATTAGGTAACGCACTTTGCTGAGTCTGAGCCGGTCTTATCCAATGCTCTAGTTTTCTACAAATCATATATTTCTTTCAACAACAACATCTGCCTATATCAGTACACTGCTGGACATAGGCCTCCCCTAGTGTGCGCCAACGGAGGCGTTTTTTCATCTGGGGGTTATTGTCCATAATCCCCACGCTGGGCATGCGGGTTGGGGATCGCACTTCGGTGGAGTTTTTCTGCAGAGGGCGCTGCTGCCCGCCCCCCGGTGTGTTTCCCTTAGTCGCCTCTTACGACATCCACGGGAAGAGTGGGAGTGGTGAAATTCTATGCCGGCACCACACGGCAAGCTATATTTCTTTGAAATGTTTCAAATAAGCAAGCTGAGCCCCTATTGCCAAACAAATCCCCGATCACGTATCGTATGTGACATATTACCATAAGTTTCCATCAATTAGCTTGCGTGGATGTCGATTACCAAGGCTGGCTGAAAGTGAAACTGCATCAGAACACTTCCCGTCTATCCGTTTGAGCGTGGGAGATATTATCTACGTCAGAGATACGGCTACAGCTGGGGACTTTTTTTGTAGGCAATTGGGGCGGTCCATTTTATCAGAAATATGATTAACTAAAAAATTACGTCGCGGGTGAAGTTCGTCTGCGATGCAGGAGGAAGGATTCGATTCCCGCCTTCTAACAAATGTTCATATATGTTATTATAATAAATATGACACATACTTCTTTCCGCCCTCGGTTTCGACTCTTGTTTTTCGAGATAAAAATTCTATACAATAATCCAGTTCTAAATCTGTGAAATGTCCAGCCTGATCTCTTCATTAGTTTTTGCGGGTAGAATAAACAAACATACAAACTTTCTTTCGAATGTTTTAGCTGTTATTTTCCCAATTTATGCTACATAGGCTCTTTTCTCGTAGCTTATGTAAGGTACGGATGGCATATTTAGTAATTGTTTGGTATCATATGACGTAATTTCAAACCGCAATAAAGCTGAAATAATGGCATGAAATATATACTAATTGTATTTTGTATGTACCTACACGGTCATTTTCCTCTTATTTTAGACTATGGACGAATTAAGTTAGGTATTCACAGTCAATGACTACAAATCTTTGAATAGGGGCAACGAATAATAGTGTACGATAAGCGATTCGTAAATGAGCTCTTAAAATTTGACAATGTTCGGTGATCGTATGTACCTAATAACCTAATTAAAGAAAAATATCTGAACTGAAGTGAGTCTGATTAGTTAACATGTGTTAATTTTAGAAGCTTGCTAGAGTATCTCACTAATAAATCAATAATGCTGGAGAATTCATATAGCATTATCTAGCCTCAAGCTAAGCAGAGCTCGTGTGTTACTAAATAACTGATATAAGTAGGTACTTCCTTAATAAAATACATGACATAGGTAGATAAATAGTTTTTATTCTACATAGAAAATACCCAGAACAAATATCGACTATAATCTCGAAAATCATTTGATATTATTCTTTGCACTGAACCCTCGAGCAATAACTTTGAATAGATACCAATACAATGAGTTTTGTGATTTTCATCGATCTATAAACTAGGACCTAGCAAGCGAAGCTTTTCTTGTCGCCCTATATTGAAATGAGGTTTTTGATTTTTACTCCCCCTAGCGGCAACAACTAGCAATATCTTGATCAACGTTTATCCTTTCCAGAACTTGAAAGAGCAATAGCCGAGCGCGCCCGTCGACTCGAGCAAGCGGCGGAGCAAACTCAAACAGAAGTGGAGCCCGGCACGAACCCAACACTGCAAGAGGTTCGCGCTCGCCTCCGACACGCGGCGCCACCGTCGCCCGCTGCGTCCGCGCATTGAGTCAGTCAAGTCAAGTCAATAGCTTTTTATTTCAACTATATACAGAACACTCAGTCTGATTTCTAGATAGTATATAGACGTCATTGTGATTTGGAGCTACGCAAATTCCATACATAAATGGAATTTGCGTAGTAACTCCAAATACTTAATAGAGGCGCTTAACTAATTCTCATACAAAAATGGAAGATCTATATGACTTCTCTATAATATGGAGAAATCAAGTTCTGGGCTCAGTTTTACGTATCTAAGCCAAAGTTAATTTGGCAAAAGGCAGCGCTGAAATATCTTTCTCAGTTAATTAGTGTCTCAGGTCTTAGTTTATTCCGAAATATCTATCTTAGGCACTGAGTACTGATGGCGAAGTGGATTACCAACACCAAATAAAAAAATATATGGGACGGGTCATAGATATGTCTTTAGAAGAATACATCTAAATTCTTTATACAAATAAAGAAAATAATTACCCTTATTGTTAAAAAAAACAACAATAGTGAATTAAAAAGTTGGTATAAAACCAATATTAACAAATCAGCAATTTTTCGATAGCGCATGAAGGTCGTGGCAACAGAAACGTTTCGTTGCGACTTAATAATGCTAATCCGTTTAAAATTAAATTGTGATTATTTATTACATACATCCTTCACTGAGAAAATACATATTTTTGTCTATGTAAATAGAATATTATCTTTCGAACAAAACTATTTTATTCTTGGATCTATAGTCAGCTTCGTTTAGAAAAACCGAATTGATGATTGTATTCGAATTCGGTAAAATCATCTGAAATTCTGTGCTAAAGTGAAAATCCAAATGTATGAATTTAAGAATTTATTTAAATATGAACGAGTACTAGTTTATTATTGCATTAAAGTAGAAAATATGTCTCCGTTTGCTATCTACTAAATCTTTTTTCTGTTTTTCAGTAAAGGGATGTTTTATAATTCCACAAAATTATAAAACAAACATGCGATAATTGTGTCTACATTTTTATTAATTAGTTGAGATAAAAACGCCTGAAAAGTTTTTAAAGCAACCTTGAATCGAACAGTCATTTGTTTTCTATTTGTATGTTCCCCTTAATAATAAATAGGGAAGAAATATTTGCTGTGTGGGTGTTTGGATGTGTGCGCTTTGATGGCCAAAGCTTTATAACTTTATGTGGAAGATTTAGGCTAAGGTATTAGGATGTATTTTATGTTTTGGCATATTAACAAGTCACTTTAAGTGTCGTAGACTTAGTTTTACTATAATCCGTTTATTAGTACTTGATAGTAATGTAATCTGTATTTCTTGCATTGACATTGACTGGTCACAAATTGACTAAAATTTAATTGAATGTGAAGGAATGGAGAGGTAGGTTTGAAATGTCTTGATCGTTAGATTTTTAATCTTTCCAATGACTGTAGATACTGCGCCACACATATTCGTGAAGAGCAGTTATATTTGTACATTCCGCTGGCAATACCCGCCCTATTTTTTGTCTGATTAGCGAATGAAATTGTCTATGGATAGGCGTATTCGACTATCCATAGACAATTTCACCCGAAGGCGTTTTATATGTTTACAAAGTCATGTGGCCTTTTGACTTTTGAATATGTGTGGCAATGTTTGCTAAACCCTAGTGACGTACCGAATTGTAACATTCTTGTTTGACTGAGGAATCGACTGTGTGTGTTTAATGATAAGGTCGAGATTCATATTTTTCTAAACTTTTTGACGTCACAAAACATTTGTCTTAGAAACCCATTTGTAAACATTTTACTGTATGACCATGATCGTAACTCTTATCGACCTAATCAAGTCTCATTCTCTACGTGTTTAATAATGATAGAATTGTTAAAGGTAACTTCAAATAATAATTCATAAATGTAGTTAGAAGTTGGAAATATAGTTTAGATATTTACATATTGTTGTCTTAGTAGAGATCTTATGAAATTTAGTATGTTTAAACACAATCAGAATTAATATTTACCGTTGTAACTACAGTGTTATAGAACACCTAGATTCGAATGTACTTACGTTCGATTATTTAAATATTTCATATACCCCTCGTATACCAAATGGATATTCAAATATTTTAAATACATATATCGTACTCACTTTAGTCTGGTATGGCCTTAATCTTGGAAAGCACCAAATAGTTGACCATTACGTTTAAATTCAAAGTGTTCATGAAGATAGATCAATATTTTTGTATATTTATGTAATACGTCGATCGACTTTCAAAGTTTAATAGTTTTGTAGATCCCTGATGGTAACATTGATGTGTGTTGATTTGGTTTAAAGTTATTGCTTCTGGGGAATTATTGTATTGACTATTGCGATATCGTTTGATATTTGATTTGCTCTTGAAGAATCGTCATACTTATTCGTTATTTTCTCTTCGGCAACAACATTTGCTATTTGCTCGTTAATTATGTTTTATATGAATCTCTGATTAATAATTATGTTTAATGTGTATTTTGACTGTGTGTCTGATTATTTTGATGGACGTGGAGTATAATATTAGCAATTATTAATGTTTTATAAAGAGCAAAATAGGTATGATGATTCTTGAAGAATTAAAATTTTAGATAGGCTTTCATTCCACTCGTTATTCTTTCACTTCGTATCGGTTACATTAAGTATGTTTATATAATTTTCTGTTATATTATAATTGTTATAAATTAGTACAAAGTGGCATCGTCGTGTTATTTTAGTTTTAGGCTTCGGAAGCGTTATGTGGCCATTTTATTTTGGTATGAGGCAATAATTATAAGTTATGATAGTTTTGGTGATTATCTGTATCAGAAAGTATAGACAAATAAAACGTTTTAGAATATATTCGTTTGTTTTATACGCCTGTTACCTATACGACAAGTTTCTCTGTGTTTGCAATGATGGTTCTGAAAGGAGTAACAGACTGTCTTTAATAGTAAGATAGATTAGTTATTTAACGAGTTGATAAGCGAGAAATCATTGAATTTCATTGAGTAGAATATGAAAAAAGTTACCTATACTAGTTAGTAATATACCTTCTTTTTACCTTTTAAGGCAATGGTAACTAGATAGAGAAAAATCGTTGCCTTCTTTAGAGTACTACATACATACTCTACATAGTAATTATGTCTTTCCGCATTATTTAGTATCTACACTACACTTCGATGGATAATTTGTAGACATTGTCCAACTGTTTCGTGACCTTATTAATTTGCAAACGTGCGCGTAATTAAGCATCGAGGAAAGGATCCGCAGGCCATTGCCGACAATACCACGACGGAAGACTTATTTCAAACGACACGGGACTCCAATTATAACCCATCACGCATAATGTTACAATCATTACAATACGAACATGTTATTAACGAATAATTAATCGGGGGAAACTTGTAAAGCCGTTCAAGCGTGGAACGTCGAAACGCTTTCATTTTCTCAGGACGAGGGAGTCAAGTGCACCACCGAGTGCAGTGGTGGTGCAGGCCACACCGTGACGACATCGCCTCAGTCGCCACTCGGACCTATCTCGAATACAACGCTCGCAATGTAAATAAACACCACAAGTTATCAGTGTAATCATCAACCATGTTCAAGTTGTCTGCGGTTATCGTAGCGTGCCTTCTGCTGTGTTATGTTGCCGAAGGGAAACGGCCCAAGAAGAGCCGGATTAAGCCCGAAGAGGAGGAAAATGCACCGAAACCTGACGTAGTCTCCTATTCCACGTTTGGTGTCAACGATGTCGGTACGTATGAAGGCTTCGTTCCGAGCTCGCCCGACTTTGCCAGATTCCTGACCGGTGGGAATGATGAATCCACGACTATGCAGCAGCCTCCGAGCTTCCCAACCTCCGTCGATACCAACGGCTACAGTAACTTTGTACCCGAGAATTTCGAAGCTCAGCCAGTCTCTGCTGGTGACAATGGTAATTCTCAATCCAGTTTACTGCAATATCAACAGAACTTTAAGGGTTTCTTCGACACACCTTTCGATGGTAATGTTGCGCAGGCAAAGAATAATCCTGATGACATCTATGGCTCGCACGCAGAAGAGGTGAATACACCTATTTATGGAACCAAATTAGGCTCTAGAAACAAATTTAAATTCGATAATAATTATAATTACTCAGATTTTGAAGTGAACAGCGATAAAAACGAACATAAATACAATTTCAATGATGCACAGCCTGCTTTTGAAAATAAACCAGCTCAAAGTGAGTTTGGAAACAGTTTTCCATCTTTTCCTACGTATCCATCGGGTGCTGCTGATTTCGACAAGACAACTTCAGATCGATTTAAAGAATTAGATAATACACAAAACCCATTCCAATTTCAACGAGTGGTTGATTTCACTAAATTAAAGTATCCTATGGAGCTAGACACTTCTCTAATGCCAGTTACTCCAAGACCTGAAAACTACGAGAATCCGGCGAGCGCCCCCGGTAATGTAATGTTTGCAAATGTGTATAGTGATAGCAAACATGCTACACCTACAGCGTTTAAGGAAACACACGAGAAGAAATCGAATAATGAAGAGAATGCCGCAAAGTCGGTAATCCATTCAAGCAGAAACAATTTCAGCATTAACACAGACGATAAACCTGACTATGGTTGGTATGATGTGAAAACGAGTTCTGACAGTAAAAAGAAATTGAAAAATAAACCATGGGCTTCAGACAGCTACAATTTCAAAAAGTGGAAAGAACCATCGTCGCCTGCGGAAGGCTATGAATATTCTACTAATTACAGCAAAATGAGTTTCAAATATGGAGTCAATGAACATAAATCCCCCTTTATAAGCAATCAAGACGAAGTCGTTCCTGCTAGTAGTAATATTGATTACGCTAAATATCAATTTCCGGATGTAGATTATTCAAATTTCAAAAAGATACCAAGTTACAAAGTTCACGAAGATAATGAGTTTGATCAATTTCCTTCATACAAAGAGAAAAACCCCTTTAACGAAAAGCCAAAACTATCAGATTTTAAGAAAAACAAACCCCTATTTACACCAGAACACACGGGCTCGTATTGGGGCAATTCTTTCAAATCCACGGATTACTCTTCATTCAAAAACCATGCAAACAAACTTCAATTAGGTGATATTACCCCAGACGAAGTTGTGAACATTAAACCGAGAAGACCTTCTACTAAATACAATTATGGTAAACAATTCGAAAGCAAACCTAGTGAATGGTCACACTTCAGCCGTAGACCTACCAAAACAAAGAGACCTTGGAACGATTGGAGCAAAGAAGTGACGAACAAATTCAAATCCGAAGAAGATCTGCTGGGTCTCAGGAACCACGATACTTCCCTCCCATCGTACTTGCCAAACTATCAATCAAGCACAAATTACGGTTCTGATGAACAAGATTATAAAAAACTTGTCGATAAATGGAGGCAATCCTATCTGAAGTCAAAATTCAAGGAGTCATTGCGTGACTATGAGACCTATGCGTCGGAGGCGAAGCCGGTGCATGTCCCCATCCCAAAGCCATACCCAGTAAGTTTAAATCCATTCTATTTTATCTTAAGTATATATAATTTACCGGCATTTCTTTGTGCGAGCGTACAATTAGAACCCAGCAAAAAGTAATGATGGAATGCGGATCGGAAAAGCAGACATCTCACGTCGCGCACTAATTTCTTCGCTTGCTCTTGGGCAGTAAAATGATGCGCGTCCATGCTTGCGAGAAATCATGAAACTGAATACATTTAACTACATGTATGTGGATCATGTATCCATTATATATTTATGGGCAAATTCTTTGATGGGAGGTTGCTAGAAATCGAGATTCAGAAATGAAATCGAAATGAGTGGTGCGGTCAGATCGATGGCTTAACGAGTAGTTGGGTGCTGATAATTGAGCGCGATGACGACCCTAGTCACGGTTGAGCTGCAGCTTATTGTTTCAGTGAAAGTAAAGTTTAGATGGAACTTTACCTAACTACCTATACCATTGATTGAGTTAGGTTGTGGTCTAGCTATGCAAATAAAGATGGCGGAAAATAGAGAATGCAAGATCACCTTCACCTGCAAAATTGTTTCATGCAAACGTTCAATGCATGTTTTATTGCACAGCACTCGTTATTTAGCTTAAAGGAAAGAAAATCCTACATATGTACGGTACCTGTAAGATTCCGCATGGCATGGTTAGACGACGCAGTTCTAAAAAATATTTCCGCGTTGTTTTGCATATAATTACGTAATACTAGGTAATTTACATTATTGCAATGCATGTTAATTCTATACTACCTTAAGATTTATGGCGTGTGATAAAATGATTGTAATATCACTTACTATCAGATCATTGTGTAAATATCGTGACTTAGTGCAGGCTTCTGTATTTGTTATTAACTTTCCGATCTTCCATCTTGAGCACAGATTTTTTTCAGATTGACGAGTAAAAAAGTAAAGATGAATATTGCTTTGATAAGTAGCTTCATGTGAAACCTATAGAGATATAGGATCATAAGCGTAGCAACAACTTCCAGATAGAAGTCGGTCATCCGGTAATTGTGCCGGTGCCTCAGCCATACCCGGTTCGCGTTCCGGTCTCCAAGCCGGTAGCAGTACCGGTTTACCATGAGATCATGGTTCCAATTGAAAAACCGGTACCTTACCCGGTTTACAAAAAGGTCCCTTATCCTATCGAGAAGCTGGTCCCTGTGCCAGTTGAGAAAGAGGTTAGTGGATACTGCCACTATTAAACTAGACTAATATCATATTTTACAAGCTACTCGTAAATTATGGCGGACCGTAAAATGACGACACCCAAACCCACGAGATCCACAATAAAAAGAGGAAACCGATGATCCGCGAGCTATAAAAAATTAATTAGTTTTAATTAGTGGTTACTGTATATATCACTTATGCTTGTTGCATGATGATTCAAAAAAGGTCACCATCACACACAGTCTTCTGGATTCTCACGGATTTACGGCTTTTAACTGAAAATCATTAAGTGCAGTGGTACTTGTTATATTTCGCTAACACTTTTACTTCTGTCTATTGCACTGTTAGGTAATCAAAATGAATTGAAACTTTGGCGTGTATTAAAAGAACAATTTTCACGAAATTTCAATATTCAGGTGGTAGTTCCAGTAGAAAAGCCCTATCCGGTTCACGTCCCATATATAAGGCCTGTGTTCCACCACACGAAGTCACGGGACGAATATGACTCTGAGAGAGAAGATGATGACTATTTCCCGAGGCAAGAGAGCAAGAAGCAAGTTCAATATAGAAAGAAGAGGCCAAATCACAGGTAAGCTCCAGTAATATTATTAATCACTCAAATTAGGGTAATTAGGTATAATTACCCTTTTTCTATTCTATAAATCATAATAATATTCAACAAAACACTGGTAACATCATAAAATCTAAATCGAATTGCTTTATTGTCTTTGGACCTTACAGGACTCTTGGACACATCACAACACAAAATACATTTTACTGAGAAATAAAGTAATTTAATTCTTTGTTCACTTCAATCTTTATAAGGTAAAGAAGCGAACAAGAAACTTAAATCTTTTTAGATTGTAGTTTTTTGAGTTGGTGCAAAACTCATCCCAAACCTTATCGTATAGATTATTTAACATTTTATGTAGGTAAGCCTTTTTGCAAAGAATATTTTTGAAAATGCGCTGGAATTTATTTATAGACTATTTTCGCAACTCACTTGGTGTTTTGTTGTGGGAGCGTACCTTTTGTTACATTGCCCTTTAAAAGATACATTAATCTTGTAATAAAATGGCGAAATGCACCGACATTACATCCCGTTACATAATATTTCCACGCGCATATACCTATTATAACGAGGCTTCACAAAAAGGCTAGAGTTTAAAAACTAATCCTTCTTTTTCGGATTAAATAATAATGTATATAATTTATCTAATTGGATAACAAAAAATAAATTTTTAAGCTTATTACATCCTCCTCAGTTCTACTCGACATCCCCTATACAAAAGATTAAAACGCGCACGTTGTGCTACGGGTTGCTAAGAAATTACAAAAAGGCTAGTGTTTTCAAAATTAATCCTTCTAATAGGATTAGATACTAATGATAAACTAGATCTAAGGTATAATTTACCTCTAACTGTATATAAAAAATAAAATTTTCCAGCTTATTACATCCTCCAAAGATCCACTCGACATCCCTTATACCAAAGACTTAAACGCGCACGTTTTGCTACGAGTTGCTAAGAAATTGTACTAATGCTTAATTAATTTTTCACGCCATTATTTTAGCTTTTTCACCATTCAAAAAAACGACTTACAGACTTCTCTATTTCATTCGCTATTTATTTTATTTCCGCAAAAATCGAAACCTTAAAAAGGGATAAGTTCTTAATAGACTAGGTAAACTAAGAAGAAGGCGGCTTTTTTATTGAGTTGGATATCAAATTAAAGGTATTAATTTGTACATTTTAAAACAATTTCGAAAATACTTGACAAGGTTTAATATTTTTTTTAATACATTGAAAAGTATAAAAAAATATCTTTTACGTATTTTTATACTTAATTTGTCAAAAATTCGGAACCCTCGACGCGCCAGTTACACTCGCATTTGACGGATGTTGTTATATAAGTATATATACCTACAAATATAAATATTTTTAGTAACATAAAAGAAAATCTGTCATTGAGTAACACAATTGTGCCTCGTGTGTCGACTAAATTGTGCCTAACATAATTAGGTAGAGGTCATCACTCGAACAATTATGTCAGTTACATGCACTCGCACTGAATCAGTTCGTTCACATTAGACGCCACATAAAAGCGCATTATCGGAGTCTATATAAACTAAAATAGTTATAAATATTACACAAATAACTATTTTATAGGAGGTTGCGGGTTCGCTTCGGGACAAATATTTGTACGATCTGCAGATTTGTTCAGGGTGTTCTGGTCGTTTTCTATGTATAATAGAAAGTATATAATTAAATAATAATATTGTATTATGTATATTAGTCATCTAGTACCCATATCTCAAGCCCTGCTTAGCTTGGGCTAGATGATGCTGTGTGGATTATCCGGCGTTTTTTATTTATTTATATACCGTAGAATATACTTTAAAAGAAGCATAAATAAAAAATATAAAACCTTAGCAAATAGGGTACAAAAGGTAGTACCTACCCACATGCTATGAAAGGCTCAGGAGATTATAATAATATAATAAATAAATAATAATGCTGGACAATGCACACAGCATCACCTATCCCCAAGCTAAGTAGAGTTTGTGTTATGGGTACTAGATGACTAATATACTTAGTACAATATATTAAATAGATAGATATTTTTATGTAGTATAATTGTTATTATGACTACAGTGCATTTTTGTATTAAACTATTGCCCTTTTTTGCCTATTTACTTGCTATAGCAAGAAATAAATTTAAAAAACTAGGAATTTAACTTTCATTTTTCTAGATAGAGACCAATTAGCTATTTTAAATCATTTGGGTAAATGTAATAACAGGAGTTTGTTACAATTTTGTTGTTAGTGTGATTGACAACTATTTTCAACTTGTTAACACTCATACTCAGCATTGTTCGCTAAGCTGTGTGCAGCTACGCGTGGCGACTGCGCACGTAAGGCTGTCAAGTTCAAAGACATTAGAATTTGCTTTCCTTCCATTAATTCCTCAATGTTCCTTCCAGCACGCGAGAGCGGGAACGACCATCAGAGCGAGAGCGGCCCTCAGAAAGACCGAGGCCCTCAGAGAGGCCAAGGAGGCCATCCAGGATGGTATACCATGACAGGAACCGGAGACGGTGGCCCGAGAACCGCCGACCATCTATCGCCGAGAAAGCAAGACCTACACTTTATAGACATCGAGATTTTGACGAGAGATATCAAACGGAGCAAGAACGTGATTATTACCATTACTGCAAAATAACAGGAAGTTGCTAGTGCATTCAAAGACTGTTTTTCCTTGATGGTTTTCGAAGGAGGTTAAAGAAATGAGGCTCAAAAGAATGCCTAATGTGCCTCATGGTCTTTCTCCTATTTGCCTGCAGGGTACAGTATCAAACCTGCGTCGATAAATTACTGTCCTTTTTGCAGTATCAGTATCAATATCTATCGTGGCAGTAGGGGAAATAAAATGTATGATTTTATTTTTATATATTTTTGGCATGTTTTGAAGGTGCCGTACATTTTTGCTTCTACGATGCCGGTACCGAAAATACATCCATTGGCTTGCCATGAAGCAATAAGATGATTCGTACTGATGATTTTCAGGTGCTCTTTTCATAATGGGAGCTGATTTACTAAAGTAACAACTTCTTTGTGGAGTATTATTTTAACATCACAGGTTGAACTTTTAAGCAGGAAATGTGTGGTTACGACAGTTTTTAAATTACATTCAGCTTCCTAAAGCATTTTATGTTGTGAGTTTTAGTGTAAGTCTTGTAGATTTGTTAGATTAATTATTGTTATACTATTTTTCCAGGATTTTTCAAGATTTTGTTTTGTTTTATTTAGGACTTCATTGTGCCAATGCATTTATATCTACATACTTACTCTCACGAATTAAATTTTAAAGAATCTCACTTACTATTATGTACCTAGCTTATAAGGAACTCTTGCATTTCATAATTTGTTAAGATAATTTAGGATCCTACGTTGATGTTATGTAAAATTAATAAAAAATGAGGAAATATTATGACTTTTACATTTATTATTTTATGAACTATTTGTTATTTTATTATCATTGGCCAATATAGCCGAGCCATCGAGACTGTAAGCATTGCAATTTTATTGCCTAGTTTTTGACACTTATCTCAGGTTGGCATGAGTACGCAACCAATACTTTAGTATCTAGGTAGGCACAAACATAGATTTAATTTATAGAATAATCGTTTGCACCGACACACATTCACATTAATGTATAATTCACATATAGGTACATATAATATAAACATAAGCGTATGCAATAGTTTTAATTCGAGACAAATATTTAAAAAAGTACATAAAAATAACTGAGGTAACATTGTGTGCAGCCTTGTTGTTTTTACCCTACCTTAGTTATTTATACCTACAAGGGCGGATATATAAACTGTTGTTTATAAGGATCAGCAATAACAAGCTGATCCTTATCAATCTAAACTGATCTCACGGTATTATGTGCGTTGGTCCTTCTCACGCATAATTAATAATTAGCCAGCCCCAATACCTAAAAAGGTCTTAGACATAGGTTTTTACTTTTTAAAATAAGCTCATTAAAGGAAGTACCTACAAGTCAAGGATGGCTGCAGTCTACTCTTTGCTAAACTCCTGTAGGCCAAGCACGGGATTTTTCTCTAAGGTAGAATAGACAATAATGACATCGCATCGCCATACATTGCGTACATTATTGAAGTTGAAGAAAATTTAATTTCAAATAATTTACGCATTCGATGACAAAGTGACGTAATTTTTGTCTATTCTACCTTAGACAAGAAAGCCCGTGCTTGCCCTACTGGAGATAGTTGTGTTAATCTGCATCAGATTAATCAGTTCAATGTGTTTACGACTACGCACAAGAGATTGCAAGTCTCGCTTCGATAGTCGCTTTTACCAACGCTTCGTTAAGCAGATAATGTTCCAAGCAGTAAATATTGGATGTAAATTAATGTCAGTCAAAGTAAGTTATGTTTTTGTATGAGCATTATAACTACTACTATAAAATAATCACCTGTTGAGTATTTTTGTGTCAAAGGCTCATCTTGTCCTAGTTTCCCCTACTTAGTAAACCGGTTAGAGCACTGAACTTTATGATTAAAATATTTTAATTACGGTAATTTAGTGCAGGGTCAGTGGTTACTGGTCACGAATTATTTTCATCTTATTGTTGAAGTTTGCAGAAACTCGTATTTACTCGCGAAGATGATCTAAGATAGGGATATAAAAAAACACGACTATGGTTCAGGATATTCCGAAAGATAGGCTTAAATACCAAACCCACCATACACTATTACACACAAATCGTTCAGAGGCACTTCATAGATATAATGTAGGACAAAAGGCACTTTATAGAATAGGGTTAGACTGAAAGACAGCAAGACAGAAAAATATTCATTAAATACCAGCGGTCCGCCCCGGCTTCGCACGGGTATTAATACAAATAATAGCAATCATCATCATCAGCCTATATTACTACTATATTACGACCTATGTCTACTGCTGTCTACATAGGCCTCCCCTAATGTGCGCCATAGCGCCCTGTCTTCAACTTGTCACATCCAGCATCTGCCAGCAGTCTTTCGCAGATCGTCATCCCACCTGGCAGGAGGGCGTCCTACACTACGTTAACCGAGTTGAGGGTGTCCACTCAAGAACACGTTTACCCCAGCGGTTATCGGTTCGTCGCGATATATGGCCGGCCCATTGCCACTTCAGTTTGCTAATTCTCTGAGCTATGTCGATGACTTTGGTTCTCTGTTGGATTCGTTACGAATCCATCCTTCAGAGAAACTAATAGCAAACCATGGTGAAAATATTATAAAATTACAAAACATTTTGGTAAATCGTTTGTATGGGAAATTCATCTCTTCTCCTTATTAAGATAATTTGGGGTATGATAGCGGTGTGAAGGCAGTATGAAATTATGTTTTGCCAAACATTACCTAATCTTACCAACATTTTTAGGTAGTAGTTATTTTACTAAAATTAATTTCATAGCTACGGTCTTCACCCGCCTCTGCTTATACCCCAACGCACTTTATGAGTCATCTTTATTAGCTGAGAGTTTTTCCAGGGTTTTTCTGTGTTACCGGCAAATATTTTCACAGTAATCTGTGATACCAAATGGCACGTTATGTTCACCATGGATAGTAAGTAGGTACCTATGAATGGTCAACGGATGCGTCAGTCACGGGGTGAGCCTTGAATTACTGGTACCCGCGTCGAATCACAACACTACCTGCGCTCACGCAATCAATGTGCCAAAAATCACGACAGATGTAATGTAGTGTGTACAGTCAGCGTAGGTACGTACAGTCAGTACACCTACAAATTATTTTTTCGTAGATACCGTTAGGGCATCGCTTTTTTTATTTTCTTCACAGTACCTACGTTTTTATTATATAGCTTACTTAAACCGTAAGTCGGTTTGTCCGTAAGCTTCAGTCTTTTGGTAAGTATGTACATTTAAAAATAATATGTTAACCCTTGGTAGGTTGGGACCATCGAGTACGTATCCATCGTATCGTACTCGATGGTTGGGACCAACCTACTTAGATAGTTAAGTACCTATTCGTTATGTACTCATGCCAACGTGAGATAAAGTAGATAGGTATTAATTAGGTAGCTAAATTGATTACATTATGATAGCAAAATGGATTTACTTAGCTAAATTTTCCGTGTTACTTTATTCTTATTCAATAAACTAATCTGTACTTTAGGCGTGGAAAGGAGCAAAACTCTCTCACTTGTGGTCCCCAGGGAAGCCTATAGGAACCTAAAATCTGCAAATTTACAGGATCAAAATAATCAAACTTTACGTATACAGGCCATAGTAGATTGAAAGGGAATAAAAGTGATATTTTTAATTTTTTTTTTGTTTTAAACCATATATAACCACATCAGAAATCTTTATTTTTTATTTATATTGTATTTGTAATACCTACGTTCATACCGACGTATTATCCGTAGGTTTTCTCGTACTTGCTTCGTTATCGTTTTTTCGTAATGATAAAATATCAAAAGAGAGAGATAGAGTGAGGAATCCGCTAACTAATTTGTCATTTATTTGGTTTAGAAAACATGCTCTGCATTTTAATAAGAAGTGCTCCCATTTTGTTTACGAGTTACGAAGACAAACCTATTAAAATTAAACATTTATTTTTATTCCAGTTGAGTTAAAGTGAACAATACGATTTCTGTGGCGCGGTGGGCAAAAATCCACCTTCGAGAACGCGGGTTTGATTCCCGCCTTGGGACAAATGTTTGTACGACCTGCGTATGTTTGTTCCAGGTCGCTTGGTCGTTTTCTGTGTATACTTAAAAGTATTTGTCTATAATAATAAGTATATCAGTCATCTAGTACTCATAACTCTACTTATCTTACTTCTCTACTTAGCTTCTGGCTAGATGATTGTCCAGCATTGTTTATTTATTTTTAATGTAATTTTAAACTACCTACAAGGACCTATTCTATAACGAATTTATTCCTATTTCATTCATTAACGTTGGTTTCGTTGTTATTTGTTAACATGCGTCCCCCAAACAAGTGGGGAATATTGCAATAATCACCATGCTGGGAAAGCGGATTGGAGATCGCTGAGGGGGGAAGAAAATACACAAAAGGGTTTTGCTGCAATTCCTCTGATATGTTCCCTTCGTTGGCTTTTACGACAACCACGACCTTTTCTATTATATTAATATACTTACCTAAATCCCTTATTTTCCAAGCCGAAGACAGGGCGCTATAGCGCTCATTAGGGGAGGCCCTGATGATGATGATGATGAATCCCTTATTTTATGAAGCTTACAAGTCGGTGTTACGAATCTATGTCTAACTATTTATTTTGTTATAGAGCTAAATCTAAAATGCAAGTCGATACCAAAACAGTGCGATGTTAGATGAAGTAGATACCAAAACAGTGGTTGTAGGCCAGCTTGCATTGAGATGTGGATAAAAAGGCTCAAGAGACCTCGAACTGTTTAGTCAGTGTTCGCTGTCCCGTTGAACCGGTCGCAGCGTGACCCCTGCACATTCACATGTAAGTTTACTCAATGAATCATAATAAGATCGGTAACATGAGGTTGGTAGCGATTCTTATTTTAAATGGTGTTTCTCTTTTTAAAATAAGCTTTAAAGAGTTTGTTATAATTTTATAAATCACTCTTTTTTAACTTTTGTCTTTTTTATGGAGTTTTTGAAAGGAGTTTGTAATATTTTTAGCTTAGAACAATGACCATTGTGACAGGATGGTTTTTCCGAACTCTTTTTTGAAGCCAAAAGTTTTTGCTTTATAAAGTGTAAATAATCAACTTAAGCTCTTCAAGGTTATGTGTGTATCTATAGGTAGATAAGAGACCTAGAGCCTTTGTATATTCTACAGAACGTGCAGGTTAAATTCTTGATCGGCCTTGATCGCCGCAATTATTAGTAGGCTTCACGGTTTGCGATGAGACCTCGTACCTCGAGCACAGATAACATAACTGGAGTTAGGGTTTTTTTTATTATTTATATGCTTAGAAACTAGCCTATCAATTTAACGACGTGAAAAGAGCATTATTTGTTCGCCATCTTAGGGAAAACAAAGGTTCAACCTATTGTTTATGATGATCTCACGGAAAGTTTGAAGTGACGAAGCAAGTATACCATCTTTTGTTTGTTATTTATTTACTTACATATTTTTTAATTACGAATTACAAAACGATTCCTTTTAAGTTGGTTCTAAGGAAGTCGGTACATTGGAGGCAATAATGCACTAAGAATTATTGCCTTGATAAGCAACCTAATTGATTTATAACCAACTGCACAGTTTATTGACCAATCAACTTCTGATAAGTTCCAATAAATAACAAGAGTTTTTAGTTAAGGAATAAAATGTTTCATATTAATGTTGGTGACATCGTATGCGCTAACAGTATTATGTAGCTCAAAGGTAGCGTTAAAAGGTTATAATACTTAGGTAAGTTAAAAAAAACAAGCATATTCTAAAAATAATCTATTCAACTGCATAAGATTTTATTCAATCAATGCCCTTGAATAATCACTGAAACTAGAATGAAGGTATCTAGGTGTAGGCACATTCTCTTCCATTGACAGTTCCAACCGGTCCAAATAAAAGCGTATCGGAAATGTATATAAATAACGACCAAAACCGGTAGGATTGTATTGTTTACAACGAAAATATGATTCAGTCTGACCTTCATATAAAAAGCTGCATACAATGAACGTAAAATGGTCACTCAAGCGGTAAATAGTATATAGGTATATAAATATAAACTTTATGCCGTAGGTATTCATGGTTCCAATGCCTAGACTCTGGCGAGAAAGAGTCGAATAAGTAGGGTAACTTCTATATAGATCTAAATTTATACTTAGTAAGACCCTTGGCTACTTATTCGTAATAGTCTCCTAACATATAGCATTGATATTTTTCACTCTTGTCTTTTATTGACATAACTCAGAGTAAGATATAACACTACTTAGGAACTGTACTTATCCAGTTGACAGAACATTATGAATACGGGTCAGGAATTAAGAATTAGTGGGTAGGTATTTACGCTACCTCTAGCTGTGATACCAACTGATTAAGAAAAGAAAGGATTACTCTATCGATGTGTGTGAATTTAACTTTATAAACGTACTTAGTCTTTACTTTATTTTTATACATGGTAAAACCTTTATTAACAAATAAATAACCAAATTAGAACTAGTATTTACAATTGAAACAATTGAGCTAACTACAGACTGTTACAAACATACTACAGGTAGCTCTACTGATCCATATCAATACCAGTTGGAAGTGAACCCAAGATGCTGGCTGCATTGCCTCGGTGTATGGCAATGCTGATGCGCTGCGCCAAATACTAACTAACTACTTACTGACTCTACTTCTAACTCTTTGCCTATATATAGGCACATAATTTAAGAAGACTGCGATGTAAAAAAAATCGTAACAAAAAAGTATCTACATCTAAGTACAATTCATTTAACTTGCTAGCGCTAGATACATTGTATAAGTAGGTAACCCTATTAACTAATTAAGTTATGATTTATGAGTACGTAAACTATAACGCACCACATTATTCCTTTATTCGGGGTTACACAACGGCGTCACGGTTCCCATACCAAACGCATAACAAGCTGATCTACTAGATAAGGAAGATACTGTTTCTCAATTCACAACTCATCTGCAAAAACGTGAGGTTGCAATCATTGTGGAGTTCGAAAGATGCTCCGCTTCACAATACTGCCATTATCAAGTTACAACATAGTAACTGTAATTAAACTGTATCTACCTAATCAGCTCCTGAACTTTGTTAACGTCTATCAAGTCTACTCGTCAAGGTTCTTCCATCTGAAAAGAAAGAGTAATATTTTCTAAACTAGGATTTTTACTTGCAGTTTCAACATGAGGGCAATAAGTTGCATAATTGCCCTAGCAATAGCGGCCAGCTGCAAAGCAGCAAAGCCAGAACTGAAGTTTGCTTGGAAAGAAGTAGACTACACGTGGAACACACCAGCTGACAGAGAAGCTGCTATAGCAGACAAGTCTTTTATCCCTGAGCATAATCTGCCGCTCGGCTTAGCACGGTGGAAGAACAAGCTGTTCATAACTGTGCCTAGATGGAAGAATGGTGTTGCGTCTTCGTTGAACTATGTGGACGTTGATGGAGCATCAGATCAGCTGTTGAAGCCGTACCCGTCGTTCGAGGACAACCGTGTCCCAGACTCGGCTAAGGAACTGCCTTCCAACAGCTCTATCATCTCAGTGTTCAGGGTGGATGTAGATGCCTGTGATAGGCTTTGGGTTATGGACACAGGATTGGCTGATATTTTGGGTAAGACTTATAAATGAAACGATTTCGAATAATAAATTATCTATAAAGCTGAACTTGTATTTCATGACTTGTTATGATAAATTGTCAGGATTCGGTTCACTTTATCGAACTTATCAGAATGCAGTTGGCATTCCGAGATTTTCGAAGGAGCCTATAAATTGAGGAAACAAGTCGAACAGAATCTAGATTTTCATTAATAAACATAGCACGATAAATCGTGGAATTTTTTCCTTGCTTATCGGTTTTGTTCAATGTTGAAGGCCCTTTAGGTACTAGAAGGGGAGTAATAAAACAATACAATCCAATAACTTTACCCGCAACGTTTATAGTTGCCAAGAAAAAAGCTAAAATCTTTACAATAGATAAATCAATTAAGACGTTAAGGTCTTTTATAATCATTATCACTAACTTTGTTGCATAAAATATAGGTGACTGTTTTTTTCAGGTAATGGTAACCAAATTGCTGGCCCATCCATTGCCATTTTTGATCTGAACACCGATCAGCTAATCCACCGGTACTTCTTGAAAGTTGACACTATGAAAGAGGACTCTTTCTTTGCCAACATTGTAAGTACCCTTTTACGTCAAGTTTATTTTATTTCACACATTTAAGATACAAAAGCATACAAAACCATCTGTGGTTCACGGGTAGATAATACTACTCTCCTGTTCAATGTCTACATATCCTGTTAAGTAACTATACTTAGGCGTCATCATCAGTTGATCTGAAAAGGCTCGGTTTTTTGAAGTCGATGATACCTACATCACATTAATATTGATTGCTATTGTTCTGTTTGCTGTCTGGAGGGTATATCGATTCATCTGCCAATAAAAACTAACGCACAGTAACTTCATGTTCCGTGATTAGCGCGCTTGAAATTGTGCAGAAATATTGTAAAACTCTTCTATATCTATATCTATATCTATACTAATATTATAAAGAGGAAAGATTTGATTGTTTGTTTGTTTGTATGTTTGTTTGTTTGTTTGAATTGAATAGGCTCCGAAACTACTGGACCGAGTTAAAAAATTCTTTCACCATTAGAATCCTTAATTTTCCGTGTTGAACATAGGCTATATAATAGTTTCAAAAAAGTTAGGGATCCGCATGAAAAATTCAATAATTGAACCGTGGGCTGTATATTCAACCTCTTTTTCTATTATGGCGCGTCAGAATAGAAAAAGAGGTTGTATAGCGCACGGTGCTTGCTTTTTCTCTACGGCCAGTGTCAGTTTTGGAATGTCGAGTCAATGTCAAAAACCCCAATGCTGTTAAGAAAAGTAAAGATCCGTATGAAAACTGTGAAACACATCGTTTTAGTGTGTATAATTTCTGAAATTTTTGTTTAATACCCGTGCGAAGCCGGGGCGGGCCGCTAGTACATTATAATCTCATTGTAAATGACTTAAGTATTTAATTTTCTTTTCAGGTAGTCGACACAACCAAAGACAAGTGCGATGATGCGTTCGCCTACATCCCAGATCTAGGAGGCTATGGCGTGGTTGTCTACAGTCTGAAGCAAGACGACGCTTGGAGAATCAACCACCATTACTTCCACTTCGAGCCTCTCGCTGGGTCTTACAACGTCAGCGGTGTGGAGTTCCACTGGACCGATGGGGTCTTCGGGCTGGCTTTGTCAGAGCCGAGGGAAAATGGGTACGATTATGTTTTTTTAGTATTCATTAATGGGAAAAGTCCGGTCCTGAAAATTCTTGATTTATTTATAGGGGCTTTTAGTATAAAGTTAAGTTACTCAATCAACATCATTTTATACAAAAGGTTATTCTCGTGTCTCTTAATTTTCTCTATATTTAATAATGATTACAAGCATTTATGTTGACATTATTACCTCACTATACCTATCTACTTCACTGTAAATTACAGATCTTATGATATACTACTAGAGTGGTATATCAAAAGATGCACCTGGAATAGATCTTTCTCTATATAAAATATATAGAGTACTCTATCTATTTTATATAGAGAAAAATAATTAGATAGAGTACCTACTCTATCTATTTTATATATCTATCTACATACTTTAACCCAATTTGCGTGAAACTTTCCTTCGTAGAAATAACAAGCCAAATACAAGTGAAATTCACGTATTTGGCTTGTTATTACATATCTTACTACATATCTCTACATTTCTGAGTAAGCTTTATGATGATAGATCAATAAAAATACAAGCTCTTGCTAAATGCAGTAACGAATACTAAGCTCACATAAACATTGCAGGAGCGTGCGTGAAGTTCAGTGTCATTATTAATCATTATGCAAATTATTGGCGTAGGTAAACGGATTTTATACAAGTCTAGGTTTTTTAAAAAAGCTCTCAACATTCAGGACGAATTAGGTACAAGATCAAGGTATTTAACAATACCTATTCATTAAGTAATAATGTTTACTTAGTAACTATCAAGTAATTTAAAGTATGAAGTAGATACCTAACTACTTTGGCACTGACCCCAAATGTTACGAATTAAAACTTAATCAAAACAATAGAATGGTGCTTATTTAATACCATAACAATAGATGCTCAATTTCGCAGAGCAAAAAATTAAGAATGTCGCGCCTCCATTGTTTTGAAATCATGTGAATAACGCCTTTGTTACAGATACCGTACAATGTTTTTCCACGCGTTCTCAAGCACCAAAGAGTTTTGCGTGTCGACGGAACTCCTTCAAAACTACAAGCACATCAATAAAGAGGAGGCGTTCCACGACTTCAAGGTTTGTTTCTAAACCGCGTTCGTCTTCCATACTGCCTGCTTGTAAGTAGGTTGTGAAATCTAACAAACATTCGAATCACAAAGCCGTCTACCTATAGGTACCTACCATTTGAATAATTACACAGAGGCAATAGGTACTCAGCAAGTATCACGGAATCAAAGCTCTTAATTTGAAGCTGGTGTTTTCGAAATTTGTTTTTAGAATATAAAAATATGAACCAGTAGCCTGATTAAGACGGGTTTTTTGAGGAAAGGAAATACCCCGCTTCCTTAGAACCGGTATAAAAAATAACAAATCTCTACCGTCGTCGTCATGACAGATTAGTTATAGTATCTCGCACGTCAGCAAGATACCAGGTATTTTTCGTTCATTAGCTATCACTACATAGTATAAATCAAAGTCGTTCCCACTGTTCGTCTGTCCTTATGTATTCTTAGATCTATAAAACTACGCAATGGACTTTGATGCGGTTTTTTTAGTAGATCGAGTAATTCCAGAAGAGTTGTCTATATGTTAAACATATTTGTATATATCAGCATTGCACCTGTGCGAAGCGGGAGCGGGGGCGGGCGGCGCTAGTCATCAATAATTAAATTTATGTCAGTAGATACTCTCCTTATTGTCATTAGTCTTATAACACCGGTTATCTTTTTCTATCGACATAAGTCAGAGCGACAAATAGCAACTGTTAAAAGTTAACGGATCCTTATGAATGAGGGTTCAATCAGCCAATATACCTACGGCCTTAAAACTATTAACATCCGTATAGAGCATATTAAAAAAAAACTAAAATACTTGCAATAATATCTGTTTTTATCATGAATTCCCTTATTGAAGTGCACTCTTATAAATCGGTTTATCCCTGCAATAAAATGAAGCTTAATATACCTAGAACTAGATTAGCAAAAACATAATACCTATGTAAATAGGGACAATGTATCAAACCATACCTATATAATAAACTATCTCTTCAAATAACACAATTACCTCCTATAAATTCAAAAATAGGTTATCTATAACCGTTTTTTCATCCTTTTTACATCGAAAATGAATTTTTATATGTTAGGTACTTACATTATTTAAACTCAAATGAATGTGTAAATTAATTTTAATTTGCTAAGATTATTTTTTAAGATTTATTGTACAATTGACATGCCCGTTATATTATATAACATAGTAACTAAATGAAACTGAAACCATCTGGGTCAGAATTATTAACGTATTTCATTTATATTTATATGTTTTTGTGGTTTGTAGCTTTTGGGCGACAGAGGACAGAACACCCAGGCTTCAGCCAGCTACTACGATCCAAACACTCATGTGCTCTTCTACACACAGGTTTGTTACTTATCTATTACGAATCTATATCTATATCTATACTAATATTATAAAGAGGAAAGATTTGATTGTTTGTATGTTTGTTTGTTTGAATTGAATAGGCTCTGAAACTACTGGACCGAGTTAAAAAATTCTTTCACCATTAGAATCCTAAATTTTCCGTGATGAACATAGGCTATATAATATTTTCAAAAAAGTTAGGGATCCGCATGAAAAATTCAATAATTGTACCGTGCGCTGTGTATTCGACCTCTTTTTCTATTATGGCGCGTCATAATAGAAAAAGAGGTTGAATATATAGCGCACGGTGCTTGCTTTTTCTCTACGGCCAGTGTCTGTTATGGAGTGTCAAGTCAATTTCAAAAACCCCAATGCTGTTAAAAAAGAAAGGGATCCGTATGAAAACTGTGAAACCCATCGTGTAAGAGTGTATAATATCTGAAATTTTTGTTTAATACTCGTGCGAAGCCGGGGCGGACCGCTAGTATCATATAAACATGGGGTTTCCTATTTACACCATCGTCACCCAGATGTGGAAGATTTATAGCTCGCACTCAGGCCTGCTCTCGATTTCACCGCAAGATTATTGTAGTCTTTGTATATTTGACGACCGCTGTTGCGTAGAGGGAGCAGTTCGATTGTAATGCAGGGGTTCGATCCCGCCTCGGGACAAATTTTTGTGAGATCTGTAGGTATTTTTTCCGGTTTCTTTATTATACCTAATATAAATAATAATTTTAAATTATACGCATGTTATTATAACATAATATATTATAATAATAGCAGCTATCTCATACCACAAGCCTATTGTATCAGAATCTTACTAGTGCCAGCCAAGTGTGAAAAAATCTACCATGAAATAGTAGGTAGCTATCAGTTATGCTTATGACATCATACGACTGAGTAAACCAAATAAGGTCCACTGTCAACTCATCAGCATTATATTGAACGTGAATTTTCTTGAGTTTCTTGAACTTTCAGGTGATATTTTGATCTCGTGATATTTTTCATAAGAAGTTGGTAGAAAAATATAGGCTTTTAAGCTGGAATTTGAAATTGAGAAAATTAAATAGATTCAAAGTTATCAGTTTGAATTTCAGAGCTCACGGAAAACTAAAGAAAAATGCAACCAACCAAGGCATTACTAACCTTCAAGAGATAATCATCATCATCAGGCCATGTTACTCCACGGCTGGACAAAAGGCCTCCCTAATGCGATAATCAAATGGCTCTATTATAATTCCAGGTGAATCGCGACGGCATCGGCTGCTGGAACACGAAAAAGCCATACAACATCGACAACAACCCGCTGATCATCAACGACCCTGTTGAATACGAGTTCCCTAACGATCTTAAGGTAAAGAATTCAACCGTTAATGGAATTTTGGTTATTAATGATTAATAACAAAACAAGATTCCTCAAGTGCGAGTAACTCGCGCGCCGAGGGTTTTGAACTTTTGTCGTATATAACTTATATTGACGACCAACCTCTGTGGCCTAGCGGTCGATGGTCTGCCGGCGACGCAGGCGGGAATCGAACCCGCAGTACACAGGTTCGATTCCCGCTTCAGCTTCATTCCTCACTGCTGTGTTCTGGTTTTATGTATAATAACAAAATATGTATTTAGTTTATCAATCATCTACATCTAGTACCCATAACACAAGCTCTGCGAAGCCTAGGGCTAGATGATGAAGCTTGGAGCTTGTAAGTAACGGTGACTGATCTGCGATGATGATGACAATCTTTTATTAAACTCGTCTGAACTACTCGTAAATACGGTATTCGGTATTTTAAGATATAAACGTTTATTTATTACATGATCTCTACCATTATGATTCAGAATTGAACCAAATTTTTCTAAAAATTTAAGTGAAGAGAAATCAATAACAAATTATTTCTTTTTTATATAATTAACTGTATGAATTGACTTGTCTAAGTTCTTATTTTGCAAGCCTAAAGCAATAAAGTTATTGAATCTGAATCTGTTCGTTTCCCAGATGGATAGGGAAGGCAATCTCTGGATCCTAGCAGACAAACTCCCGAGGTTCATCATCCAAGGACTGAAGCCAGATGTTATTAACTACAGGATAACCAGTATCAAGACTACAGACGCGATCGCTGGATCCACCTGTGAAGATTAGGCTTAGGCAACTATTTAAGTTATTTATAAAGATATGATGAGAAAAATGCAAGGACAGTACAAAATTGTATAGAGAACAATGATGTGTCATTGGACTCGAACCTCGGTTTCAACGATTTGTCTATTAAATAAAAATATTAAGAGACAAAAGTTGTTTTTTTTTTCCTTCAGATCCGTTGTCTTCGATGTAGCTTATATAAAAATGAGGTCAAATTAAAGATACTTCGTAAAAAAAACAGCAGTTAGGTTTAAATTACAATTAAATAAAAGAACCTAATTAGCCCTAGACTAGGGCATGAAGTATAATAATTACCAACTTTGGTAATTATTATACTTCAAGTATAATAATTACCAACTTTGGTAATTATTATACTTCAACCATTAAATGTTGATAATAAACTATTATTTTTACAGAATTGCTAGAAGTAATTTGTTTAAAATCTTGTGTTAAATTTTTAGGACTCATTTAACTACTGCCCTACCCAGCCCTTCCTATCTTCTCCAAGGTACCAAAACCTTTAGGTACTTACACCACATACTACTTTAATGTTAAATACCATAATTTTGCTGGTTAATTTTTGAAAATATTCTCTACCTAACTATCTTTATCAGGGATAATGTAGGATTCTAATGGTGGTTGGTCCATCCAAGGGCTGGCTGTTGGACCATCGAAGCTGTCCGTCCAGTTTTTGAGAACTGGCTGGACAGGGCACATGGGTCGCTTTCTTTTCGGCTGGTGCAGGTGCTGACGGGGCATGGCTGCTTCGGGAAGTACCTATGCCGTATAGCTGGAAGGGAACCGACAACCAGGTGCCATCATTGTGACTGCGACGAGGATACTGCACAACATACGCTCGAAGAGTGCCCAGCCTGGGCTATCGAGCGCCGTGCACTGGTAGCAGTGGTGGGGGACGACCTCTCACTTCCAGCATTGATCAAATCAATGCTGGAAGGAGAGAGGTCGTGGAATGAGGTTTTGTCCTTCTGTGAACAAGTCATGTCACAGAAGGAGGCTGCGGAACGAGAAAGAGAAACACTCTCCACTCTCCCAATTCGCAGCCGGAGAGCCGGGCGTGGGAGAAGGCTCTTCAACGCCCATCTCCTACCCCCCTAACAGGGGCACTGGCGGCAGAATCGGGGGACTCTGCTCTCGACAATAAAGTGCCCGTGATGGCACGCACTTCAACTCTTGCGTGACGAAGATGTAGTGTGACCAAGATCGTCACATCGAAGAGGGACCCGTATTTGCGGGCCAACGCCGTCTGGGCTACGGAAGAGTGCTAACGTGTCCCTGCGGCCCAAACTTCAGGCGTGAGAAGGAACGTGGTGGTTTTAGTCGGTATCTGGAGTCCGACATAATCTTCAGGACCCCCCGGTCTTAAAGATATCCATAAAGGATTTCCCCACGCTAAAAAAAAAAAAAAAGGATTCTAATGGTGAAAGAATTTTTCAAATCGGTAAAGTAGTTTCGGAGCCTATTCAATCCAAACAAACAAACAATCAAATATTTATCATATTAATGTAGATAAATAAAATGTGAACCCTTCATACCTTCGAATGATCCAACGTTTACACGTTGGGTCGAGTAATAGAACCCCAGAACCCCTTTATTCTTTAAAGGTAGTCTGCTAACTTAAAGAATTGCTTTTTCTCACTCTGTCTTCTTCTATTGTCATAAGTCCGAGTGAGAGATATCACTGTTTACTCGTAGCACCTATTTTATGTCAGCAGAATATTTTTTTGTTATATAAAAAAAGGTTTAACCATGGATAATTTCATCTAGCTGGCAAGTTTATATTTGGTTTTAGTTATATATTATATTTTATTTTCATCTTACTGCATATTATTAGTGGTTTTGACAGTTTGTGTATCACATTGCATTGCAGCAAACATTGCAGCGACAGGCAGTGTCGTAGTCAACATCAAAACACCGGGTTTATTGACGTCACCATACGAGTCCGAGAGGCGCGTGTGGTGTGGGTAGGGAAAAGTACCGTTGCGCGCGCATTGCTATTAGGCTTGGGATTCAATACCGAAGGACGTTGGTTGAAGTTGGTATTCAATGATTTAGAATTCAATATTATATTGCTGAAAAAATTGTTGTAAAAACTTTGTACCTACGTACATAAAAGTCAAAAGGGGGCTGTCGGATAGGGTTTCGCAGATGGCCACGGCCATTACAAAAAAAGTAAAATGCGAAAAAAAGTACAAAATTTTAAACCTATTATACACTATTATTTGGGCGCGGTGCCGCCGCCGTAAGCCTGCGGGGTAATCCATTAACTACCAGACACACTGTACTTAACTAAATATCTAAGTATATTCGTCTAATAAAGAAAATATAATTAGAAGAGTAAGAGTAGGACCTACTTATTTACATATTTCTATGCAACATAAATAGTTTTATTAGGTTAGGTTAAGTTTTTCTTTATGCATCCACGATAAACCATTTTGCACTGTAGACTTAAGAACCAGTTGGTAGGTTATGTAATAACTGCCTCTCGCCAACAAAGTGACAAAATAACCTACGTTTGGTAGATTAACAGCTGTCAAGCTTGTTTACGATATTAAAATTGGTATAGACACAGCTTTATACTCGATGCTACCAAGAGTTCGTGTCATTCACTGTTGGTGATTCTGTTTGATAACACACGCAACGCAATGGCGCCTAAATTCAAGACCGAAAAAGTTGGCATCGTCGGAAGGTAAGAAAGCTTGCAAACTTCTTTGGTTTCTGACCTCCTTTTTATTTTTAATCTTGATATTAACATGCGACCTTCTTAGAACGCTAGCGAATCGAAGGAGGCAATGAACTTGAATTTAGAATGCAATTTCATTGATAGCGATCGCCTCATTGAAAGGTCGAACATTATTAAATTACATTGACCCTTTGGGTCATATTGTATCGAGTTATGATTTTAGTTGTACCACAGTACACACAGTACACATATGTACACTGTGGTTGTACTGTTATAATGAAATCGACATTTTTACTTAAATTACTTGTAGTTAGGTATTTATTAACTACCTTAAAGAGCAACTAATAATTTTATAGGATTATTTTTGTTGTTAAAGTTAACTACCGCTCATACTTAGGACAGTTACTAAAAAACAAAATATGTAATATAACGGGACTTAACAATGAATCTTGTACCACAACCTTCTCTCAGGTACCTACTACATAATATATATATATATATATATACAATACCTATAAAAAAGGGAGTTATACATCATATTCATTTTATTTGGCTATATCAATTCAATAATATCTCTTGCAATATGTTTGTATTTTTGATAATGAACAGAGTTTTGTTTTCTATAGTTTCTCGCTCAAAGATAACGTAATCTCATAAGTCAAATAGGTTAATTTACAACCAAACAATTCGTTCGTTGCTCAAACAAAATCTTTCCATACGTTATTATATTCCCACAACCCACCTACATAGTCGCAATGATTCAATAAGGCTATGTAGGTGGTGGTGGTGGTGGTGGTGAACCAATGGTACTTTAAAATACTTATTTATTATTATTTATGACGCTATAAAGTTGACTGCAGAGAAGACAAGCTAGAATGTTTGTGTGAGGGACCCACAAACATTCTAGCTAGCCTTCTCTTGAAATATCGATAAATCCGCCAGCAACATTTTAAATATTTGTTCAGCTGGAAAAATCAGCTGTAAACTGTTTGGACAGCATAATATGTTTTGGTCGGCTGTGAAATACAAACCATCAGTAGCTGATCGGAGCAGCAGTATGGCCATACAGCGCGAGTGAGGAACACTTGCGACTGGTATTCATTGTATCAGTTGAGCTACATCTACCAGTTATTTGTTTGCAGTCTGCAATTAACTCAATTGTTTAAATTGTAAATACTTGTTTTAGTTTTGTTATTTAATAGTAATTTTCTTTGCGAAGGTGTAAATAAAATAAAGCGTTTAAAATTTTATAAAATCTGTATCACGATTTGTTGTCGATTTACTAATATTGTTGCAGAAATATTTAAAGGCTCTTAAGTCATATTATTTCTGACTGATTTAGTAATAATTTATGCCAATCATGAGATGCTTTTTCTGATAGTAAAATAGTTTTTTCAGCTTTTAACATATTTCGTAAAAATTATTTGTTGTATGAATGCATGTGCATGTATTTATATTAGATTTTTTGAGTATATGTAGGGTAATAAATATAAGTATTTTAACTGTCAGTATTCATGTCCAGTCCATCCCAAGGTTCCCTTAAAGAGATCGCTAATAGCGATAAGACCGCCTTATACCGCCTTAGACCGACTATAATCTTTCTCTACTTTAAGCATGTCTGTCTGTAATGTTCTCTTTCTTTGAGTGGTATAATAAAGTATTTACTACGTATCTATCTATCTTTAATTTGCTGACCGCTTAAATGATACCTATTATCAACTATTATTTCCAGCGGCCTTATCGGGAGGTCATGGGCGATGCTATTCGCGTCCGTGGGCTATCAGGTCACCGTGTTCGATATCATCCCGAAGCAGGTCTCAGATGCGCTGGACGACATCAAGCTTCAGCTCGAGACCTTGGAGAAAGATGGCCTGCTGCGTGGAGAACTTACTGCTAAGGAACAGTTTCAATGCATCAAGGGTAAGGTTCACAGTGTTTGCACAGCTAATGAAGGTCAACGTAAAATAATAGGTTTGATAATGTCTGACGGGACCGGGGACATAAGCATGGGATCAATAGCGCAGTGAACGGATAAAACATAGAAGCAGTCCTTCAAGGAAAATACGCCCGCAACTTGACACAACCACAACATTGAAAACAAACCATTTTCTACACACACATGTCATTAAAACAACACACTTTTGCGTTGGGTCACTTTCTAGCGCAAGGAATACTTCCATGTTTTATTCATTCACTGCAATAGCGTGCATTTTTGGGCTCCCTCCTAGAGTGAAGATGTAGATATAGATACACATAGCGCACTGCTATTGCATCGCTTATTTCTTTCCGAACATAGCTAGCTGACGTTCTATCGCACTCTTCGATCTACCTACTTATGTATGTAATGTACCTAACAGGAAATATAACGCAATAGCGCCTGATACTCACGATAATACTGCAATAATGGGCACTTTGCCGTAGTTTGTTTTGCACTTAGATATCATACATACTTAGATACATACTTTTAATCAGACCCTCCATTGTTTTGTTATTTTGATAAGCAAGTTCAATAATAGTGGCACAGTAATTAATTCTGAGTAGGTACGTAAGTAGGTATTATTACTTGAAATCTCTCTTCCTTGAAATAAAGGTGATAGATAACTACCTAGATACTCTTACAAATGTCAAGGTTGACATGCCAGGCTACTAGGCAGGTTAAGGCAACACGTAGGTTAACAAAAACCTCTGATCCGACTAAAATCTGTGATCAAGATAAACATAGGTATTATGCAGATTCATCTAACAAAAAATCCAGTGTAGGTCGGGGTAAGATTATACTGCCTTTATTGATTAGCAAATCAAAATAAGGCATTCTAAATTTTATAATATCTTTATCAAGATTTGCTGTGGTGCCAGCCGTGTGGTGCCGGCATAGAATTTCACCACCCCAGTTCTTCCCGTGGGTGTCGTAAGAAGCAACCCGCATGCTCAGCGTGGGGATTATGGGCCAAATTATAACCATCTATGGCGCTCATTAGGGGAAGCCTAGTCCAGCAGTGGATTGATAAAGGTTGACGATGTGATTTGCTGTTGCTTCACTGATGTAGGTACTGCTACAGAAATATTTAATAGCCTGCTATACTTACTAGCTAGGTCCAGAAGCTCTGATAGCATCGAAATCATGCCAGTCTTGTTCTCCAATCTGATGAAAATGTGAAAGTCAAGCCATAAAGATTTCTGTCTATGTGTGTAGTTAAGTTAGGTAGTGTAGGTAAACCCACTTATATAAGTATATTATAAAATACGTAATGAAGTTGTTAGTAAGAACATATACAGTTATGATATGATAGATCGTAATATATAGTTTTACGATGGATCGTATTTGACATACGATTACTCAAATCCTTCAAAACCTTTTCCAGGGACCGTTGACTTAGCTGTGGCCGTCAAAGATGCGATATTCGTCCAAGAGTGCGTACCAGAAGACCTGAGCCTAAAGAAGAAGGTGTTCCAGAACCTAGACGATGTGGTCGGGGATAACACTATCCTCTCTAGCTCCACAAGTACTACTCTGCCGTCGCTGTTCTCTGAAAACCTAAAACATAAATCACAGGTAAGCAAGAACTCGTTTCGTTCCAAACACCTCTTCTCTCGTTTATCCAAATGCATGACTTCTTTATTGTGTTCTTGAAAAGTTTGTGAACGATTTAAACAGACTTCTTTGGTGAGTGAGTGTCCACGCCATCTAGCTTACAAGAAGTCAGCTACTGGACAAAGGCATCTTAAAAAAAAACGCCTCATTGTATCTTCTCATTAGTGCCGCTGGGTTCGCGTGTTTTTACATTCACAAATGTTCAATTAAAAACGTTTCATTGTTAATTCCAGGTTATCGTCTCCCATCCAGTGAATCCCCCCTACTACGTGCCTTTAGTAGAAATCGTCCCCGCGCCCTGGACTAAGCCGGAAGTGGCCAAGAAGACCAGGGAAATTATGTTGGAGATCGGCCAGGAGCCCGTCTCTCTGTCAAAGGAAATCGATGGATTTGTGCTGAACCGCATACAGTAAGCATCGATAGCTATACAAGTCGTTCAATACGAGTATTAGATTTTGGAAGGAATTTAATTGATGGGTCCGTTCCGTGTAGGTTCAGCAGTAAGTAGACAGATTGCAATTAATGCACAAAAAGTCACATTTTAGGTAAATTTTATTCACTTTTTCGACGTGGCTTTAGTTCGATTCTATGACATCGCCTTTTTGGAACTGGTGAAGTTCGTAGAAAACCACTGGAGGCAGGATCTATGTCCAGCCGTAGACATTATATGACCGATATGTCACCATCTCATTCACATTCTATACTGGTACACTGAACTCAGGCTAATAATCTAATAGGCCCTAATCATGTGAAATTACGATCTATTCCTAGCTTATACCAAAAAGTACCAAATGGTATTTGTTTATTGTCCTCATTAAATTTTATTCCTAACGAATACCACTCTAAAGCAAGGTATTTGGTATGAGACAGGACATGACTATTTTACTATGTCTATGTCGCACTATTTACTATGTCGGGTATAGTCACTATCAAAAATGTAAAAGTGATTTTAAAGTAGTGTTTATTCAAACAAAAGCAGTAGGTACCTAGTGATTTTATTGTTGGAATTATTCTGATGATCATCTTTATTTCCATATCAGATACGCGATCCTAAACGAGGTATGGCGTCTGGTGGACTCCAACATCGTGAACGTAGCCGACGTCGACAAGGTCATCTCGGAAGGTCTGGGCATGCGCTACGCATTCCTCGGCTCTTTGGAGACCGCACACCTGAACGCTGAAGGCATGAAGAATTATATTGAACGGTGGGTAACATTTTGATGAACTAACGTTGATATCAAAGCTTCAAAAACCAAGAAACACAGTGTTACATTAGTATTATTTAATAAGTATTCTTTGACAGCGTTTTTGCTAGTTTTTTTAACGTACCAAATATTTTCGATCTTCACTTGTTTCCTTAACTAACGGGTACGTAAACAAGTGAGGATCGTCATTTCAACGTTTTTAATTAATTGCTATTAGTACGAAGCATAGCCCGTTTAAATCTTTTATATTATCAAAAAACTTAGCAAGCACGTAGCAACATGCTACGAAGTGCGTAGCAAACAAAGCTCTTAAAAATTATAACAGAAATCTCTGACCGCAAAGAAATGTCGCAGGTCTACGTGCACGCAAGAAAACCTGCACGCTTTTCAGTATAACATTTTCTAATGTGATTTACCTACCTCATTTCAGATACGGCAACACAATATACAGCGTCAGCCAAACGATGGGCGAGATCCCTCAGATGACTACGAGCAGCAGTGCTGACAGCATCTGCCGTCAGTTGAATAGCATGGTGCCATTAGACCGTCTGCAAGAGCGGCGCGCATGGCGGGACGCAGCGCTCACCAGACTGGCTTTGTTGAAGAAGGAAATGAACAAAAACTACAAGAAGTAGATAGAAATGTTCCTGCGAAAAAACAATAACGATATACCTACCCATGTTTCTACATAATTTGTTATTTATTTAGTTTTTTTTTTTAAATAAAGTAATTTTCACGCTACCTTGATACGTAGGTGTACCTACCTACTACTCTTTTTTTTAAATATCTATAAAAGAAAACCTATTAGAATGAGCTTGGTCTAGCTAGGCAAAAGTTTCACCACGCTTATGTAGGTAGATCGGCAGAAAGCTGTGGATAGAAAAACGAGTACCTATTTTCTTTGCATAAAAAATAAACTTAGAGCCTTCAAATTAGATAAGGATGTAATTAAATAATTTATTCTAAACATATTTTCGAAGTCGAGTGAACTATAAACGGGTTAGAAGCTATAGGACTACCTACATCTCAGTAGGTAACTCAATTTGCTTGCAAGATTTTTGTAGGACCTTTTATAAATACAGTCATTGCCAATGACTGTATTTATAAAAGGTCCTACAAAAATCGGAATGACTCATTGGATGAAATTAAACGAATGAAGAGTCCGTCCTGTTTGCGTATTTAAAAAAATCTTTATTTCATTATAATTAGGATGTCATTCTACTACAAGATTTGATTAAATAATTCAATCACTGGGACTGAACATACATTGGTCATGTTAATATTATGTAGGTACCTACGTACATAATATTAAGTACCTATTCGTCTTTTTGTGCAGGTACTGTTCTAACTATACAACAATACAATAGTTCACAAAAAGATTTGATTAAATAGTTCAATCACTGGGACTGAACCAAGAAGCTTATAATAATATAAGCTTCTTGGACTGAACATACATTGGTCATGTTAATATTATGTAGGTACCTACGTACATAATATTAGGTACCTATTCGTCTTTTTGTGCAGGTACTGTTCTAAGTATACAACAATACAATAGTTCACAAAAAGATTTATGTCTTCTGTTTTTCAATTACTTAATACTAAAAATACATTAAATTATGTTAAATTCTGTTGTAAGTACTTACTCATATCATAAGTACGCCTGCGGTGTTCATGCGATGAACATTTAAACTGCTTTTGAAAAATGTTGTACCTATTTTTTTCGTTAGTGTCCTTTTTATTATAGAACATCATTTTAGGAACTACACTAAAGTAAATTCTATTTATTCGCGGTTTCGTACAATTTATTCGATTCCCCATTAAGGCGCATACAGGAGCGAATGACCTTGAGCAATTTGGGCGGGGCTATGTCTCGGCCCGCACCCTTCCGCGCGCCCCCCGCCGCCGGCGCCGCATAGCCAAGAAAATGAAATAGATTTCGCGCGTAAGCCGCAAAAGATAAATAGAAATCCTTCATGGCCGCGCGGCGCGGCGTGGTAAACCAAGCCGGCTGACACGCGATAATTACGGGTTCAATTCCCACTGCGGGATATTTTTTTACAAATTGTCTATCTTTATTTATGTCTGTGCTGTTCTTGTGAAGCTAAATAAATGTATCTTTGTCTTTAAAATTCTGCAAGTATTTGTTCTTGGTCTGAGAACAGAACTCGGTACTTTAGGTAAGTAATAAGTATGTATGTTACCGCCTTACCGCCTCTTGTTACTACCCGCGCGGCGCGGGGCGTTCGCGTTGTAGGTAATTTCCTTCTAAACTAGCCTATATTCCAATCATTCGAAAGTTTTATGCAAATCAGTTTAGTAGTTAGGTACATGGTAACAAACATTCATACAAGCTTCTCTAATTTTCAATGTTTGTAGGATATCAATGATAGGTAGGTTATACGGGTGGAATAATTTGAAACAATAAATCTCTGAGCTAAAGGAAAGAGGTCATAATGGACCAAGAGAAAAAAATTACCATTACATGGTATTTACATACCTATAGGTTTTTACACCTATTCAAAGAAATGATGCCAGAAATCGGATGTAATAATTTGATAAAACAGTAAATTTCTAAGCAAGAGGAGAAAGGGCATCCTGGACCATGAGACAAATTTACTTTTATATAGTAGATTTTTTTTCTTTTATTTTCTTTCTGCTGTTTTTTAGGGGTTTGAAACCGAGGTCAAAACCCTAAAAACCAGCAGAAAGAAAACAAAAGAAAAAAAATCTACGATATATAAATTTTGTCTCTTGGTCCAGGGATCCTTATGACTTTGATTCTGTTTTGTGTTTTGAATCCATAATATTTCAGAAACTACTGCAGCTATTGACTTGAAATTTGAAAGAATAATACATTTAGTGCGCCCGCACAGATTTATAGAAAAATAAATAAAAAAATAAAATGAAGATTTTCAGTACAAATTTTGAAATCGAAATTTTAAATGGGACCTACAGAAATTAAGGTGGTATGAAATGAAAGGTACTGATTTGTACATTTCGTTTTGGAAATTTTGATAAATTTTATACTTTTTGAGAAAAAGGTCGAAAAAATTACCATTCCAACCTATCTCCGAAGATTGCAGAGCGATCGATGTAAAATGTACCAAGTATTTGAAGATATGGATCTATATTTTACAGGAAAAATATTTATAATATTTATATTTATAAGCGTTGGTACCAACGCACAACCGCAACCTCCTGCGTTGTAAGCCCACCGCGCCAAGAGGATTTGTACATTTCGTTTTGGAAATTTTGATTTTTATACTTTTTGAGAAAAAGGTCGAAAAAATTACAATCCCCCCCCCCCCCACCTATCTAAGAAGATTGCAGAGCGATCGATGTAAAATGTACCAAGTATTTGAAGATATGTAAGTATCTATATTTTACAGGAAAAATATAAAGAAGTCTGTAAAAATAATATTTATTGAAATATGGTCAAAAAAGGGCGGGAAAAATTTCTAAAGGGGTCACTACCAGAGAAATCTGTTAACATAACTACTTTTAAAAATATGGTCAAAAAGGGGGGGGGGGATTTCTAAAGGGGAGACTACCCCCGTCGAGTGGGGTATCAATTTGCACATTCCAAAACAGGTTTTGAAATTTAAAAAGGTTTTATACTTTTCGAAATATTTTGATAAAGGTCGAAAAATTGGGATTTGTACATTTCGTTTTGGAAATTTTGATTTTTATACTTTTTGAGAAAAAGGTCGAAAAAATTACAATCCCCCCCCCCCCCCTTACTAATTATGTACAAGTACAAAGGGTGGCCGTCGCGAAGAAAACCCGTAAAAATACTCGTAAATAAAAAATACCCGTAAAAACGCGATAAATACCTACCCGTTAAAATAGTAATTATGATTTCAGATCTCGTAAGTTTAAAAATATCCGAGCTCTAGGAGATGAAAAAAGGCTATGTACCATTTTTACCCAGTCTCCTTTACATTTTGAATCCCATTCCCATTTCATAACAGTAAGTAAGGTGGGGGTGTACCTACCTAGTGCTTCACTTCGGAGAGTCATAGAACTGTTGCAGCCATACTAGAATTCTGAAGACGATCATGAACCGCGTTAGGAAGAATGCCGTACGTACATATTTTATTTCGTCGCATAATACATCATAGCTACCTACCTAATATTAGCTACCACAATACAATAAAACATTTTCACTCCAGTTTCAACTTGTCCGGTCACTGTAAATCTATAAATAAATAATAATGTAAGATTAGTAATAAAACAAATAAATGGGTAGGTCTAAGGAGTATTTACTTACATTGGCGTTCATTTGTTCCTACCTAGTTTAGTACCTACCCGATCTCCTAAAATAAATATACAAATATGTAAAATCTACATAAGATTGCTAATAGGTAGTTACAATAGCATAAATTTTCTAAAATAACGAGCTTTCAGAGCTCTGGCTTTCTTCAGCTTACTGATCTTCGGAATTTTCAATATTTTACAAACTGTCTTACACCGAATAAAGCGTCCATGCGCGGATAACGCGAATAAAGCGTCTATGTGCATCAATATAGCATTATAGTAAAAAAGCAAAAGTACGCCTCGCGCTCACCTAGAGCGCGAGGCAGACGAACACAACCTCCCCGTACGACAGTCAGGGTTTCACTGCCGCCCGTCGCCCGCGCAGACTACCTTCAAAGGTTACCGCCCACTAATCATACGCAAAAATTTAAAATAATGATTTTCTATGTGAAAAACCGTCGTATCACAAAATCATACGTTCAGTTTGAAGATAAAGTCTTTGCCGACATGATGGTGAAAAAAAAAGTATAAAATTCTAAGTAGTTTAGAAGTAGATACACTTTTTCAGTCAGAAACAGCTCCACTTTGTGATTTTTTTTCATCAGGTAAACGAGCACGTAGAACATTTTTGTACGTTCACTTTACAGATAAAAGGTCAATGTATAACATATATTTTTTTCAGCCCATAAAATTGACTACTCTAGGAGGAGAAAGCCTCCAAAGAGGAGCAATCAGCTACTGTATGCGCCTTAATTTGTGTCTGTCAGATTGGCTACTGTCACTGTCAATTGAACAAGCTTCAACTGTCATTCCAGTCCAACAGTCAGTCAGTCAGCCAAACAGTACAAACAGACGTGCGACCTTCATTCACAGTTTTCATGAATTTTCTATTTACCCACAATAATTTTAATAATAAACGGTTAAATTAGTAAAAACAGACTAATAACATGATGTGCTAAATGTGTAAAAATATATCAGAGGCGTCGCCTAGGTCTGAAGAATTAATTTTGATATCAACATTGTTTATGATCTCATGATAGAAGGCCTTGCTGAACGCTTAGATTTACGGACAATTTTACAAATGTGCTGTTGTGATGGATCCAAGAATGTGTAGAAAAATCAGTAGTAGTGAAAGTCTTCCAGATGGCGATGATGTGGAATATGAGATATCGAACGTCATCGCGCCACAGGAGAGCGATGAGAATTTTTTGCTCGACGGAAGCCCAGAGCCTCAGTCCGTGACCTGGCTGGACGACGAGCAAATAGAAGATCTAGACCTCAACCTAGACCACACGAACCTGTGCTTTCATAGAGTCGACAGCGCGGACATTATCTACAGAAGCAAGAAGAAAAAATGCAAAATGGTAGGAAAATATGTGATGGGAGACGTTCTGGGGGAAGGGTCGTACGGAAAAGTCAAAGAAATGCTTGACTCGGAGTCCCTCAGTAGAAGAGCTGTAAAAATACTAAAAAAACGGAAATTAAGAAGAATACCAAATGGAGAACAAAATGTACAGAGAGAAATTCAGTTGCTGCGGATACTTAGACACAAAAACGTGATAGAACTAGTCGATGTAATGTATAATGATGAAAAACAAAAAATGTACCTTGTTATGGAGTTCTGTGTTGGAGTACTACAGGTAAGTCATCAATAAAATAATAAAACAACCCAATTCCATTGTACCTATAACATTCTAACTAACCTATTTGTAAAGATAGGTAGTTCCTATCATCAAATCGAACAAAGAGATCAACATCAAATTATTTCCATCAGGACATAAACCTAAAGTCTACTTTGGTTCATTTGCTAAGCTAGATACTTTGTAAAGATTAGTTATTGTGTACTTACTGAAGGTCGAGATGACAATAATCAAATAATTATTCCATTTTAGTATCTATTCTTCTGTAATCTATTGATCTTTTTGGCTTGTTTACTGAAGGCCTTGCCAACATTGTACTGAATGCTTATTCCATTTATTGTACCTACCTATTGAAACTAGAATTTACTGACTCTTCCAAAATTCATTATATCCTATCTCCAAACATCCATAACACATCTCTAGTTGAAAGTAATAAGAAATACCAAGGCAATTACCTTCTTAATAACACATAAAGTAGCCTACACTGATAATACCTTAAAGAGTTCTTCGCCTGTCAACAGTTTCCTCCACAAGATATCCTCAGAATTATGAATATACACAATTATAAATATATAAATGACCACCAAAGTTCTATTATTGTTATTGCCTATCTCATAGATACATCACTGAAAGTGCCTTCCCAAATAAAGGTGATTTTGCCACATCACACTTGGTGGGCAGATCACAGTATAGGTGCCAAAATAAACAAATGGAAGCTGTTCTTCCTATGGAAAGATCACTAAGTTGGACCACTGAATGTGCCTTCCCAAATAAAGGTGATTTTGCCACATCATACTTGGTGGGATCTATGATCACAGTATAGGCGCCAAAATAAACAAACAGAAGCTGTTCTTCATATGGAAAGTTGGTTCTTACAACATCCTTGGGCTGGTTAGAGTGTGATTTGAACACTTTACTGTCTTTTCTAATAATAGTGTATTCTATTATGTTACAGGACATGTTAGAATCAAGTAACGGCAAAAAGTTCCCCCAAAGACAAGCCCATGATTACTTCATCCAGCTGCTGGACGGCTTGGAGTACTTGCACGGTCAGGGTGTCGTCCACAAGGATATAAAGCCAGGGAATTTGCTGCTTACATTGGATCAGACGTTGAAGATCACAGACTTCGGTGTTGCTGAGGTAAAGTAGCTTATGAAAATAAACAGAAGTTCAGAATTTATTCGTAATACCATTATTACATTAACTTAAAATCATAGAAAAAAGGAATTATAATAATATTAGAGGCAGCTTAAAAATTAATTGATATTGTATAGAGTGAGAAAATTTCTGAGGTTTTACTTAAAAATATGTGTGGAAGCTGCATCTTGGATCCAGTTGAGAAGCCGGTTGTAAACCAAAAGACCCATTATATAAATGGACCTCTCTGATTATAATTATGATTGATTGATAGCTGGAAAATAGAGGTTTTAAAACCTTATAGCTGCTTTGTTATGAAATGTGAGTAAATACTAAAAGCATAAAATGTCTGTTGGCGGGTACTGGGTATGATATGGCTTTGTTGATTCAAATAAGGTTTTATAAAAATCACAATTAGAAAAAGACAGATGGCCCGAATTGAAATTAAAGCAGAATTTGATTTTTATGGTAATTGTTTTGGATAGACCAAAGCAGTTTTAAGATTTTTATAGGAAGGTATGAAAGGATCAAACAAGTTTCGCCATCTTGCAATAGATAGATTAATATTTTATTCTGAAAAACTTATGAATGACTAAAACAATGTAAAAGAATTTACTGTATGGAATGAATGTTTAAAGGAAACTACAAAATTCATGATAATTATTATTTTTCGGAACATTCACTGAATTAACTAGAAAAACCAAAATACATTCTTCACAGCTTTCTGCTTTCATGGCAGTGAAAAAAATAATTGATTTGAATAATCTCAACCCTGACCATAGACTTCTGTAGCCACTAGAACTATTTACCACATCCCCATATTGATAATGCACCAGAGCTAATTACAATATCTGAAAATTGACTCTTGCTTGACCAGCAAAGATATCCTATCATATTAAAGTAACCTAAATCAATAACATATATCAGGCTATTAAAGCTTATCTTATTTTCTTCTTTTCCAGGCTCTAGACATGTTTTGTCCGGAAGACACATGCTACACCGGGCAAGGTTCCCCTGCTTTCCAACCGCCTGAAATAGCCAATGGTGCCGAGACATTTTCTGGCATCAAGGTCGATATTTGGAGCAGTGGGGTCACATTGTGAGTATTCTATATGTTAAGGCGCATACAGCACCTAAACTAGCGCCACCACCTACTTTATGTTATTATTCATTTAACAAAGGAATTTTCAAAAATCCATCGTCCAGTTTGTGATACCTATCATAAGCTTTATTTTAATGCCTCTGTAATAGTTTTATTCTATTTAGTTTAGGAAGAGATACGAAAATAGATTTTGGTGGCCACCAAGGGCAAGTTCGAACTTCAAATTCCTTTGTTAAACAGAATAATAACATAAAGTAGGTGGTGGCGCTAGTTTAGGTGCTGTATGCGCCTTAATGTGCTGTTTGTTACTTATTTTTACAATAAGGTTACTTGACTTGACATGATTTCTTTGATCGTAATATGTGTCTGATTTGTCACTTTCTGCCAATGTCCAGTTCATGGAAAGTTTAAAGTCATGGAATGGAGGCAATTTACATTAATAATATGAGCGGTAAATTACAAAAAAGGTCAGAAATAAAAAAATTATAAACAATTCAGTTAGCCTACACCTTGTACACCACATATAGGATAGTTATTAATATTATTACTAAGATTTTACATTTTGTTTTGTTTGTTTGGTCTTGCTGGCTGCGCGCTACTCTACCTGGGCCTTCGAAAGAAATCCAATTAGATCTGGGCGTGAAATAATAATTCATGCTATGGTATTATAATTAGTTTCCAATCTGCAAAGAACTTCCCAGCCTTCAAAATGAACAAGCAAACAGCTAGTTGATCTTCGGATTTACGCGAACGAATTGGATGCAAAACTTCATAGTTGATTTAAATGCCTTGAGGAAGAAGCCTTATATTACCTTGAAAAATTAATTAAAAAGAAATCAAATAAGTAAAGCTAAGTTTACCAACCTGTTACAGCCCGACACAGCATTGTTGTGGATTTTGTGTTGTAATAATAATGATAGTTTCAAGATAAAAAAATGTTGTGTATGACTTATGGTCTTTTACCGTTAAAATAAAGGTGACAACGGATGTTGTAATAATAGTTATATTATAGATAGCTACTGCGTAAACATGTTGTGGAATGCATTATGGCTAAGTGCTGCCAAAGGCTGCTTGTGATGGGGCAAAATGAACTTCACGCTATAATATTCATTTAGAGCCCTATGTCGCAGACAAGGATAGGTTGATGATGATAATGATGAAAAACCACATGTTAACATGTTTTATTAATTGTCGATCCATTTTAATATTGAGTATCTAGAATGTAAACACAAGCTAAATTTATCTCCACACATTGCATACATAATTAAATGATGCATAAAATGCCAGCTACCTACAGAAAACAGACAGGATAAAGCTGTTATTCTCACGCAACATTGTTGCTGTGTATAAATAACTTTATGGAATAATACTGGTATACCTAAACTTGGGTAGGTTAATGTACCACTGACTCACTCCAGTCATATGAGTCAGAATGTCCTGCTAACAATCAGGTGGTGAAATTGACCTACATCTAATTCAATACAATTTCAATGCTAATTTTATGGAATAGAATTTACATCCAATTGCTGTGACGTGTCTTTTTCATTATCGTAGTTCATCATTACAGCTGATAATGTTTTGACATTGTAAATTAAAATTGATTGGAAAAGATTAACTGATATTAAGTACTTTCCCGTCTATAATTTTGCGGGAGTAGCGATATAAAGGGGTTTAGCTAAAATAATCTCTTAGCTGAACGCCTTTATATCGCTACTCTTTTTGTACTCTAATCTACTCGTACTCTTTTCTTCTTTTCTTACGTTTACTCTTTTCGAACTTGATTTTGATACTTAGCTACCGCACGCCCGAATACTCGAAACGCAAGTTAGATTTACCCCCTTATTCATAATGGTCAGCTAGCTTAAAACAGTGCGAAGTAGTCTTATTTCTCACTCTGACCTATGTCAATAGCAGAAGACGGAGTAGAAAATAGCAATGCTTTAAGTTAGTATAATTATGAGTAAATTATATTGTGAATAAAACCTAGAAAATCTGATCTCATTGAGAACTGTCAAAAAGACTTCAGACGTTCTTAAAAATAAGTAGGCAAGTGTTGGTTATTCGGGGGTTAATCATATTATATTGCTTCATTAATTCAATGAAGGCTAATGGTCAGATATTTATTACACCTTAACGCCATCAATGAAGTGCAGAAGTTTTGCTTAGATACAATAATTAGAATTACAATATGATTTCTACTTTATTCAAGAATCTTATCAGAATTAGCAAACTGAAGTGGCAGTGGGCCGGCCATATTTCGCGAAGAACCGACATCCGCTGGGGTAAACGTGTTCTTGAGTGGAGACCGCGACTCGGTAAACGTAGTGTAGGACGCCCTCCGGCCAGGTGGGATGACGATCTGCGAAGAATTGCTGGCAGACGCTGGATGCGACAAGCTGAAGACAGGGCGCTATGGCCCTCATTAGGGGAGGCCTATGTCCACCAGTGGACTAATGTGGGCTGATGATGATGACTACTTTATTCAACCATCAGAAAGAACATCTATCGAATATGAAGAAAATATCTATATAATGTTATAATATTGTATTATGTATATCAGTTGTCTAGTACCTATAACACAAGCTCTGCTTAACTTGGGGCTAGAGGATGCTGTGTGGATTGTCCGTCATTATTTATTTATTTATCTGCTCCCGCTACAATGCCATCAGTCCATTGCGTAGAAGGTCATCCCACTACGTTTCCCATCGAATTGTCAAATCGTACTGTAATGTGGAATTGTATATATATACATACTAGCGGTCCGCCCCGGCTTCGCACGGGTATTAAACAAAAATTTCAGAAATTATACACACTAAAACGATGGGTTTCACAGTTTTCATACGGATCTTTACTTTTTATAACTGCATTGGGGTTTTCGACATTGACTCGACATTCCAAAACTGACACTGGCCGTAGAGAAAAAGCAAGCACCGTGCGCTATACAACCTCTTTTTCTATTCTGACGCGCCATAATAGAAAAAGAGGTTTAATATACAGCCCACGGTTCGATTATTGAATTTTTCATGCGGATCCCTAACTTTTTTGAAAATATAATATAGCCTATGTTCATCACGGAAAATGAAGGATTCTAATGGTGAAAGAATTTTTTAACTCGGCCCAGTAGTTTCGGAGCCTATTCAATTCAAACAAACAAACAAACAAACAAACAAACAAACAAACAAACAAACAAACAAACAAACAAACAAACAAACAAACAAACAAACAAACAAACAAACAAACAAACAAACATACAAACAAACAAACAATCAAATCTTTCCTCTTTATAATATTAGTATAGATAAGTGTGATATTTCCACAGATACAACATGACGACAGGTCGGTACCCGTTCGAAGGTGACAACGTGTACCGACTGCTGGAAGCGATAGGGCGGGGCGAGCCAGCGCCGCCGCCGGTCGCGCTGGGGCCCGCCCTCGGGGCCCTTCTATCGCACATGCTGCAGCGGGACCCCGCGCGGAGGCCCACTGTTCACGAGATACGGAGGCACTCGTGAGTAGTCTATGAAATTATTGAGGTGGTTCCAGAGATGAGAAGGTTTTTACTTTTATAGGGTTTTACTTTCATCTATATTGTAAGGAACAAGATTTGATTATTTGTTTGAATAGGCTCCGAAAATATTAGACCGATTTGAAAAATTATTTTACCAATAGAATCCTACATTATAGCTGATGAACACAGGATATAGAATGTTTTAATTAATAAGTAGGAGAAATAGTCCTCCATACCATAATTATTCTCACTTCTTTAATTTGGCGAGTTGTTTGGCCACACTTTCTTAAATTACTAGGCAAGGGTTCATCTATTGGAACTCCATAACAGATATAAACAAACTGTGTTTGTATTTACATAGTCGGGTCCTGCATAGTGCATTTGTGCGTGAATTTTGCTTTGCTGACGTTTCGGACAGAATAAATTGGGACACTTTGTCCGAAATGACACTTTGTAATTTTTAATAAGTATTCTCTTCACTGACGTTTCGGACACCAATAAGAAACTGTTTTGTACAGTCATATAGTAAAGTGAAACTGCCGAAATGAATCCTATGATACCTTAAGATATAAATCTCTTTAGACTTTGGGATGCAACAAGGTAATATGCGTATATTATAATATGCGTATACTATTATCATTTACCTATTTGGTTGGATGCAACAAGGTAATAACTTTTGCTTCTATGTTATCAGTTACCTACTCCGTAATCACATTAATGATATATATGAACTGGCAACCTTGACAGGAATGTGTGAAGTCAGCGATATCATATGAAATTGCTTTGTAAACAAGATCAACGTATCCGTCACACATACAGTGCCACAAACTTGAGTGCCACCATACAAATAGTCAGTGACCATTTAATAAAAATTACGTCTATGGCTCTCATTAGTGGTGGCTTATGTGCAGCTGTGAATTGATATAGGCTGATGATGATGATGAATCCGCACAGCATTGTCTGGCCCCAAGATGGACTTGTGTTTTGGGTTATAGACGACAGATATACTTAATACAATAAATAACAAACAATATATTTTTTACTATGCATAAAAAACTACCAGAACACATGAATCAAGTATTTGCAGAACGTTCAAACATTTGATTCCCGCCTCGGGATAAATGTTTGTATAATATTTGTCAAGGGTGTTCTAGCCGTTTTTATACAGTAAAAAGTATTGTCATCTACATAGCATCTATAACACAAACTGTGCTTAGCTTGGGGCTAGATGATGCTATGTTTATTGTCCAGTTTCATTTATCAACATCAACAACATCAACATAACCAGCCTATAATAGTCCACTGCTGGACATAGGCCTCCCATTTATACTTGAAGTTATTTGGTTTGGCCACAGCAACTGACTTAATGTTTCACGGATCAGATTCAATGTGACTAATGTATCCATTTTTGACGTTAACGTGCAGTTTAAATTTTCTGTTTACCTTAACAGATATGCTGGTGGCATTGCATAGATTTATAGATAGAGGTCGATGTATTACAAGTAGGTCAATGAGTTGCGACGAGCGGTTGTAAACAGACCAAAACAAGGCGATTAAAAACAAAATAATTACTCGTACGTTCATCTTGAATGAGTAAACAATACCGCCTGTTTTTAAATATTCAATCAAAAACTAGAAGCGCAAATATGCATGTTTCGACAGTGCCTAGTGGGCGAAGGCCTGCCTGCGACGCAGGAGGTTTAGGGTTCGATTCCCGCCTCAGGATATAATGTTTGTACGATCTGCAGATATTTGTCCAGGGTGTTCTGGTAGTCGTCCTATATAATAAACAATATCTATCTATTTAATATTGCGACGATATATTGTATTATGTACCTATGCCATCTAGTACCGATAACACAAGCTCTGCTTAGCTTGGCTAGGTGATGCTGTGTGGATTGCCCAGCATTATTTATTTATTTATTTGCTCCCCTTGGAGTCGAGACCCTAGGTCCGGGGGGTACCGAGGCTCTCCGGGATAATTTATGAGCGTCTAGTCGAAGCGATGTGACCCTACAGCTGGTCAGTATCTGGCGCGGCGCATCAGCATTGCCATGCGAGGTAATGCAGCCAGCGTCTTGGGGACGCTTGCTACTGGTTATTGATATGGATCAGTTTATCTACCTGTAGACTGTTTGTACCTGTAATAGTCAGCAGTTAGCTCATTTGTTTCAACTGTAATTACTAGTTATATTTTGGTTATGTTATTGAACAACTGAACTGAAACTGAACTGAAACTGAATAATAAGAAGCAAGGTGCAATATATTTACAAATTTATGTATGTTTATGAAAAACGCTGTATATTTATTATAGTTATAGTATATTGATACAATACAACCACACCATAGATATATTATCTATACTAATATTATAAAAAGAAAAGATTTGATTGTTTATTTGAATTGAATAGGATCCGAAACTACTGGACCGATTTGAAACATTATTTCACCATTAGAATCCTAAATTTTCCTTGATGAACATATGTAGGCTATAGAATATTTTCAAAAAAGTTAGGGATCCGCATGCAATATTAAATTTTTGTTTGCTAAAATACATTATTGCAAGACTGGACTACGGCTCACCAAATAACTTTATTTTTCTGCTTTTTCTTAAATTACTTATCAATGAGGTTGCCTAGAAAAAATTATAGCAATTAAGCTGCCTATTGTACGTTTTCTTTAATATAAATTTGATATAATGATTATATAATTTTTTGTAAATTTCGCAATAAAGTTTTAATTCATTCATTCGAAATAAATACCAAATAGCATCTTTACATAATTTTTTATTTATCATTCCACAGATGGGTGCAGGCAAAGCCGTGCCTAGAGTCAGGTGAAAAGCTAGTCAGCTTACGGTCGAGGCGGTCAGACGAACAGCACAACTCCACTGTCATACCGTACCTGGTGGAAAGGCATTACGCATCAGCGCAGGAGTACTTCACTGAACGGGACCTGAGGCATGGTCAGTATATTGCTATTATATATAAAAAAGGAAATTATCGCTGGACCAATTCCTTGAAACGACTCTCGCCTACACCAAATTTGCTTATAGCCAAATAACTGATTGCAAATCGAAAGGAAAAAAATACAAAATAATAATAATAATAAATACTATAATAATATAAAATAAATAAATTATTATTATTTTTAATACCAATTAACTTTTATTTTGTATAAAAAAAAGTAAGGGATTCTAATTAAAAATTAAGTTCGCGCGGGTATTTTGATTAATACCCGTGCGAACTGCGAACCCGTGGTGGACCGCAAGTCATATAATAGAAAACGACCATAACACCCTAAAAAAATCTATGCAGATCGTACATTGTCCCGATGCGGGAATCGAACCCGCAACCTCTTGCGTCGCAGGCGGACCCTCGACCACCCCGCCACAGAGGTCGTCTAGGTACACAATCTACACACATAGGTACACAATCATAGTATATATACGTACACAATCAGTATAGCGTCGTTCTAATTTGTAATGTATTTATTTTGTTGTTCTGTGTGCCAAATTGATAAATAAGTATTTTATGGTAAGTATTGCTGTCTGTAATAGATGGTCCAAATTAAACTGATTCGACAGCATTCAAAAGGATGCCGTCCCTTTCTTACCAATGGTAATAATAACGATGGCATTATTTTAGTATCGTTCAAGTTAGTTTATTTTTGTGTTGTACCAACAGCCAATAGTACGGATTGTTCTTTAGGGTAGACCAGGCGATATGAAATCGCATCGCCATACATTGCGTACATTGTTTAAGTGGAAGGTATTAATTTCATATAATTTACGGATTCGATGACAAAGTGAGGTAATTTTCTCTAACCTACCTTAAACAAATGCAGCCCAGCACACGTGCAAGGCTGCATTAATACTATTGTAAATATAATTTGTGGAAATTCAAAGTGGCATGAACGTTTGACTCTAATCAGTTATCTCCGACTTTCATCGTTGACTGTATACATAGGATTTGTGTATTTTTATTTAATTTCTATAAAAACTGTTTTCAATAACAAGTCGCATTCATCGTCATTAGTGATATGATAAGTTATGATTTTAATTATGATTAGATCGTCGTTAAGGCATTCAATACCGCGAAAGTGAAATTTTTGACGAAACCTTTTTTTTATTTGATTCTAAACGTTCAAATATAACCGCAGCCCGAGTAAGTTAACGAGGAACATGTGCATCATCGGCCATGAAAGTGTTAAGAGTGTGCAGTAATACCGCTATGGAAGGCTTTAGAGCGGGATGACAATATGTGGTTTTCTCTTGACTGAGTAGTACAGAGCGATGGCACGTACCGTATTTTCTAGAGCCAAAACGGTTTTTACTTAATTACAAGGGAACTAATCAACCAACCGATAAATTAAAAGACAGCTAAATTACTTCCAGGTTTCTTGACAAAACAAAAACCGAACAAAAAAATTCTGCTGTTCCTGAGACAAAAACAAAATGTGAGCAAAACATATACTTTTCAAAAAAATAAACTATGGAGAAAACTTTCACCAATCGTGTTTTTAAAACACGTAATGCAAGATAAAAGTTCGAAGTAATATTTCCCTAAATATGAAGGTTAGTAGTGGCTTTTACAGATTCTGAGGTAAATTACGATTTCGAACTACAAAATTGCTTATTGCACACTCTTAAAACACGTTTTGGCAAAAGTCATAGAAAAAAAGTTGTTCGTCTTGAACTACCCAAGTCGCCTTTAAGAGGTTATTGATCATCTACCTATAACCCTGTATAAATATGCAGATCAATTGTAAATATTAGTTTGAATTTGTTTATTTTCTTTAATTGTTACTGAGCCTACATATAAAACTTTTATTGACAAAGATATAAATAAATAACCAACCAACAAATAAGAACTAGTATTTACAATTTAAACAACTGAGCTAACTGTAGACTGTTGCAAACAAACTACCAGTAGCTCAACTATCAATATCAGTCGGAAGCGTCCCCAAGACACTGTCTGCATTGTCTGAGGCGCAACGCCAGATACTGATCAAAACTTATTATGTATTTATCGTCCAAAAGCATTCAAATTCAATTGCTTCCATAGCAGCAATTGAATTTGAAATTGCTTCCATAGCATAGCCAGAAATTAAGGTTTTTCCATGGTAACCTTTACAGAATCTCGAGATGCGGCCAAAATCAAGCCTCGAGTGTGCTCATTGAGTTAGGTTCGTTGCATGGCGTGACCCCATAACAGTTTGGCTCCTGTAGAATTAATGTAATGGGTTTGATTGCCACCGCGGGACAAACTTTTGTGTACCAGCGGATATTTGTATCGGGTCTGGGTGCTTCATTAAATTGTCCTTTAAAAATATTTGTATGTATTTATTATGTATTAAATATTGGTATTCTTAATACAATATCTGCGTTTTTATGAATACTTTAAAAAAATCTTAATCTGGTTCTAAATTGATCACTCAATTCAGAATCAGGGGGTCGTTGGGAGATAACCACATAGCTATAGTTTTGAGTATTAACAATCGATAAACCAAATGGAATATCTAATATTTTTGGTAAAATATAGTATAAGTAGTATATCAGGTTTTTGCCCATAACAAAAGCTCTATTTACATTGGGGGTGTTGCAGAATGTTATATCTAGCTTGTTTACTTTAGGCTCTTTAAACGTTTGATAAGCACTGATATGAAGCTAAAGGGCTCTTTAGGCTTGCTGCGTGACAGACTGCTTGAGTTACTATGAAAACGTGTTTTAGATTCTAACCCCTTGTGTATAAAGTATATTTCAGCTCGCACAGTGCTAGCCTCTCGCTCTAACTGGTCTGTTTTGGAAGCTAAGTGTTCGATTTGAAATGAACTTCCTATAAAAACTGAATTAATTAAGAATTTGAGCGGGTTAACTATAAACCTTTTGAGATGAAAGAAAACCCACGTTTCATTCGTCGACAAGCAACATTTTCAGTGAATGAGGTTCTAGTCGCGCGCTTAGCGTCCCTGCAATGACTCGTCTCGCAAGGGATGAAACGATGGTATTCTTCCAACACAAAAGCGGTTCTTAGTTAACCCGTAAATGGTAAATAAATAAAAAATAAAAATGTCTTATTTTGGACAATACAATTGATATATACCATAGTTGGTTAGTACTAACAAAAATCTTATAATTATTAATCTTTCTAATTATTTCATTAACCCTAGTGCTGGTTAAATGAACTTAAAAAAATACACAGGATCCGCACTGCTATATGCTATTATCAAGAGCCCTTAACAATTCTTGATGACAAAGTATTTTTTCTAGAACTCGGCGATGGCGGCTCTCGAACTATGTCAACAGCGGAACTTTCTGACGCCGAGTCGACGCAGCGGAAACGAAGATGGCACTCTTCTTGCGGCCGACTACCCTCATGCCGTCTCACGTGATCCAAACACTTATATCTACAAGCGGAATACTATACACTTATACTCACATTAAAACCTTACCTTAATACCTATGTGATAGGGTCAAAAATCAGTTCGCACTGACTATTTTTCAATTGCTTTTACATATTTATAAAGTTATGTAGGGTAGGAATTTGTCGTGGTGATAATGTGAGGGTAAGTGTATGATTTAGACTGCCATAGAATTATCATCGACAAATGTCTAATATCGACTTTGTCGCAAGTCGTTATCTAGTCATCGGAAACTAAACGTAGATGTCGAATTTTAGATATTACTGGAATTATATTGAAAATAGTGTTCGAATGCAACAGTTTTAAGTCACAGGAAAATATGTCATTTCGTTGATAGATTGGGTATAATAACTTCAAAGTAAAATGGTCGCTTCTCAATTTGATTTATCTATAAAAATATACATTATATGAGTTTTTGTGGAGTTCTCCCGTCGACTAGTGAGTCACAGTGATCTCTTTGTGATTTTTATTCTGAACTTGCGGTACTTGTTGGGAAATTTAATTACTAAATTATTATTCGTTCTATTACCTCACCCCATCTTGTTTTATAATGTCTTGCGCACATGACTAATCTGCGTGCAGATCGCCGTGAGCGAAAGATGATTAGAAGGAAATATTTAGAATATTTATTTATGAAATAAAATATTTAACTTCATTATGATAACATTTTATGTGACCAAATACATATCTCTTTATTATGGTTTTTTATGGGACCAAATTGTTGCATTAAAAAATTACGCATAGCTCCTTCATAAAATCAATTGTATACGACACGTTTAGTTTCTGATAACTAACCTGTTTTCGACGGTTTTTTAACGCGTTATTATTCGAAAAACGCAAAAAGAAGCCCATTTTTGAATCCTGTGCAATGAACGGTCTTAAGAACTAACAAAGCATAATCACAGTAAAGAGTTATAGCATCGCCAAGACCTAACACCCTCTTATTCACCCCACCAATCTCTTAAGGTTCCGGCGACCGATGAATTTTCCATACAAACGTAGTACCAAAATGATTTGTAATTTGAGAATAGTTTCACCATTGTTCGCTATTATTTGTATTAGAATAGTATTTGTTTAGGTTCCTGCCACATGCTTTTTCTAAAATACTATCTACACAAATACGGAGAAAGCATGTCTTCTTTGATGTAAAAATGCGATTAGGTATAATGTAATTTCAGACAAGATATTTGGAAAATATTGTGGCGCCTAGATTTATCTATTTGTATACTATATTTGTATATCTATATTGTATTTATACAATCAGGGTAAAGGTACGCTCAAATTACAAATAATGGTTACTACATTTGTATGGGAAATTCAAACGTCACCGCAGCCTTAACGTTAAATAATTTTGGAATACCGCGATTCGTTTACATTATATTTTGCTAAAGATTATATCATAAAGAAACTTACACACAACAATGTTTATAAACGTATTAATATCATTTTATATTTATTCTTAAATTGCCTTTTTCTTACCAAAATACACGAATCTTGACTTAAATATAAATCGTCTATTGTCATAGTTTTTATAATTAATCGCTGACCAAATAAATAAACAGTTTAATAGCTAAATAATTGTTGGTTATTAATGTTAATCGTAGAGCACTCATAACTGTCATAGTTTAATATGTAGAATTTATAATTGTTATCCATATTATTGTGCGGTCAAAAATTATAGTTAAATGGGAAAGTGAAAAATACATTCATTTAAATTTCATAATACGTTTTATTTCAAATACACGATTTTAGACATTTTAAAAACAATATAATCAAAAAGAAAAGAACGCGGTACAAGATAGATATAAAACTTCGTAGTTTAAAGTTGTATTATTTGTATTAGTATTGCTTTTTAAATTGGTATGTTTGTACTTAATTTCCTGGTAGTGTTGGAACAAAGTATTGTTTGATAGCATGAATCTCCATAGTAAACTCGCACCTGACTTCGCCCATTTCCCCGTTCAAAAATTGCGTCTTATATACTGTGTTCTCGGGTAAAGCTAAAGCACTAAAGTCGGAAACACACTATTGAGACGCCACGCAACCCGCCGAAACGCGATGCGTTGAGTTGAACCAAATCGTATTAACTTTCTATGACGTTGAGACCCGAAGCGATGAAATCTCGGGGTCATTATTTTCAATAAGCATTTTATATTTATCATATATTGTAAATATATGATAAATATACTTCTTCTATGGCTTTTGACTAATATCTGTTCTTTTCAGCTTAATATGATGATTTAACTCAACATGCTTCTCGTTTCGTCGCGTCGCGTGGCATGTCAATAGTGTGTGGAGCCCTTTAATGATATACGAATAACATAAATGCTTATAAATAGTATATTATAATTGTAAAAGCATTAAATAAAATTTGCCTGGGTCATACCATTGCAAGGTAAAAACCTCAATATTCTTTTTCGATTCAATATGCTTGATCGCCTTCCAAAGTTATATTTTGTCAAAACAAATTGTTTTTTCATTGATATTAGTTATCGATTTAAGGTTAGCGTCGTTCGATTTACATTTGTGGGAATTTTTTGCTGTTTTAAATATTTTCTGCGTTCTACAAAAAGTGGCGGAAACTACGAGTATATGATTTGCGGTAAATTATATTCCGCTTATTGTATACCTCATATAAAATAAACATGCCAACAAAAAAATAAACAATCTTTCGCAATATAAATCGATTGACCTGAATACCTTATCTATGTCTAAGCTCAGAAGGTCCAAAATAACTCGCGTGCAATCTAATAGACCGACACAAAAAAATCGGCTTGTTCTAGTACCTTACAGACTTATTTAAAGTTTTGATATCATGGATGTGTGGAAAATTACTGTATTTTTTACTATTATAGATACATAGTTGGTGCATGTCATTATTTTGTCGTTTTACATTAACTAATTGTTTAATTAGTACTTATTAGTGATAAGATATGCACTTTCCATGTATTGCTGTTCTTTACTGTTGAAATTTAACCTACAAGTCTTTATAAAGTAAATTTAAGTAAATGGCATGGATATAAAATTGTTTGAAGTAAACCGAAGACCTCACTTCATCTGATAAATTTATGTTTGTTTCGTGAAAACATCAAATATAAATTTGTAATAAATTTTGCTCCCACGTTTATTTACGATTTAAGCAAACTGTTTTGCCATTGTTTTTTTTTCTAATACTACATAAGCTTTGCATCCGAAATATCTCAATAGATAATGCAATATTTTGGATTGTACTTACTAGAATAAGTTGTAGGTAAATGTTTTGCTGAATATTAATATTAACTAACTACAAACTACAGGTTTACGTTTATTACATCCTTGTGCCGATCATTAGGGTCATGGTTGTTTTAAATTCTGTACATCTACTGCAAAATCCTTAGAGATAAAATTATTAATTTAATGAACAGTAGTTATGTGTTCTTTTCGGTAAATTTTGAATTTTAATTTTAGTATAATGTTTTCGTCTCTTGTTGTGTTTGCATATTTGATTAGAATCTAATTCGCAATAACAATGTACCTCCTGTATTCAAAGGACTATGTTTTGTGAACTATCAAATTATTTTAAGGTTATGGAATTGAAAACGCACGGGTAAATTTCTTTAAAGATTTAAAGATATTACCCGTGCGTTTTTTTTCTATTTGTCGTATCTTCCTGAATTTTTTGTGCCTTTGGATAAACGTTTTCAGTTCTGTTATCTTCTAACAATCATCATTGCATATTTAAAATAACGTTGTGCAATATTTACAGCAATGGATGATAATATTTAGATATTTTAAGTTTAGTTTAGTTACATTTAGTTTAACCCGAATTGCACCAAGGAAAATCAAGACTTATTTTCGTAAATATATGGTGCAAATCGAACCTTAGCCATATGCTGAGATTAATATGTCAGTGATCTCCCTTCGCCAAAGGCGTTAAAAGTATTTGTATTCAAATTGGATAGTATTTCTAATTTTGAAGTGAGGTCTATGCATGTTTACAATTGAATAAAGATTGTACTTTAGTGCCTGAACTGAAACAAAAATAACATAAAAAGAAAATAAAAAAACAGAGAATATTAATATATTGTAAATAAAGTCAAAGGTAATGCGTGAACTGAGTTTTATTTTACTCTGTCGGTACGGTCTGAGTGTAAGTTAGTCATGTAGAAGAGACACAATGGTACCCAACCAGGGTGTCGCAATAGGTACTGAGAATGGAGGTGAACCGGGTATACATAATCTAGTTATGTTTTTAGCACAAAAATATGATTCAATAATATTTTATTTGTTTTTATCAGTTTTTATTTGAAAAATTCTATTTTGTTAAATACCCGTGCGAAGCCGGGGCGGACCGCTAGTTATTAATATTAATGAACCGTAAAATGAGGCAACTTAGCCTATCTTTGGCAACTATGCCGTACAGTAAAAAATTCGAATAAATTTTAAATAACTCAAAATTCTATCACTAAGCAAGTTTGGTTTTTATGGGAGAAAATTTTTAGTAGTTTTTATAGCATTTGTTATATTTTTCACACTCGTAGCATTTATAGTTATTCCAATATAGCGATTCTGAGCAAATTGGTGAAAGCATAAAAATAAAATGCATAAAAATTTCTTGCAAAATTGTGGTCGCAGAGCAGAATCTGCAGGTCTCAGGTTAGTGCAATTTTGATAGTTTATGCAGAAAATATCTAGGACCATGTCTGTAGATGCCAGGTATTGCTATTTCTTCATTTTATTGAAATATCCGGAAAGTAATGAAAACTGAGTGTGTTCTATGGCAACTTGCACGAAACTCCAAACACGCTAGGGTTGTCAAAAATTTAAATACTAAAACGTCATCATCATCATCATCATCATGTTTTATCTGAAAGAAGTCTACAGCAACTTAAAGACCTCCCAAAAATCGCCACTTTATTAAAATATTCCGCCAAGAATGTGTTCTTATTCTTATGATTCAAAACGAATATTTTTCATCTTGTTATTTTGATAGTATTTTTATGTTTGTGGTCTAAGACTTGTGATGAATCCTTAACATTTCTAGAGTACGTAGTTTATGTGCCTTTTTAAATTAAGGATAGGCGAGAAAATTATTCTTATTGTTACCTACATAAACAAATATACCTGATACCTTATTCTCGTTTCCGTGTTTGTTTTTGACAACCCTATGCATCATGAAGTATTTGTATGGAAATGTTTAAAACTCCTTGGCAATTTTGCCTGCTGTCAGTATTGCCATTTTCTGTAATGATTTCTCCTTATCTGATTTTTGCGTTACATAGTATAAATAAATCTCCATGGTATCTTCACCCGTCGATCAATTCTACTGCAAAATTAAAGAAATACAGAGCATAGGCAGAGTTGCCAAAATTTTGGCAACTATGCCTATTCTTTAATTACTCTGTAAGATTTAATTGAATAGATTTTACAGAATGACACATGCGTACAATGTTAGCCAAATATCTATTTTATGCCATGCAAAAACAAATATTGTAATACATCTGTTAATGAGGCTTATGTTAGAGGTACCGCGTAGACAGGGTAAATGATAACTCTACTAACGCTAACGCTGATAGATCGCAACTGGTTTATTAATAAAATTTAGGTAATAAAGAAGGTTTAATACGGAACAATAATCATCACGTATCTTACGTGAGAATTTAGAGGAAACACTTATGAGTTTATATTAAATCTAGAATAACATACATCACGTATTGCAAGTAAGACTTTAGGGAAACTAGATTGGTCTGACCGGTCTGACCTTACACATTGTACTTCGTACATCCTGGCCACAAAAAAAGGAAAATAATATTAAAGAGAAATAATCAATGTTACAATTGTTACATAATAATGAGATTACAGACACAGATTACATCATCTTGTACTTCGTACAGCTTATATTGAGATTTTTGTCCAAAAATATGGCTAAGTTGCCACGTTTTACGGAATTTAAATACAATTATACATTATTATATCATTAAGTAGAACTATATTCATTGGCTATAGAAAGCCTTCTAAACAAGCCAAAATTTCAGCCTAACCTCGTACGTCAGACTTGTTGAGGGCTACGGCAGATTTAGAATTTTAATTTAATTTAGACTACAAAGACGGACCTAAGACGTGAGTCAGCCTACCCGACTTGGTGAGATATCCATCGCGAATATCTACATACTTTAATTTACCTACGCCTAAAAAATAACATATTCACTTCATCAGAGGCCTCTTTCTTCTATAAAAGATGATGTTTAAACTTAAATAAATAATAAAACTTATCAACAAATAGTGGTGACTCTGAGGAACTTAGTTACCAGCCTAGTCTGATAGTTACCTACAATTCAAATGATGCAACTGTAATGTCCTTAGGTGACCATTTCGCGTCCCATTTGCGGGTACAATGCGCGGAAGTGCACTCCGCCGCAATTGGCACACCTTCGCTTTCCTCTATATCAGTTACAGTATTATTCAGATCACTAGGCTAAGAGACAAGTTGATCGACACACACCCTTGAGAAGCTTGAAAATTCTAAAAGCTTTTAGGAATAATTTTGTTTGGTAGAAAACAAAACAACTTTTGAAGGCAACGAAAAATAAAGAGTCTATAGGTACTAATACTCTTTTGAGGAGAAAACTACTGGACCGGTTTAAAAATCCTTTTACCCTAAGAATTCTTCATTATCCCTGATGAACATAGGCTATGATTAATTAGAATACCTACTTTCAAACAGCCTGTATAAAGATCTAACTCAGTAGCTTGTTATCTCTTACCCAACTGTTTATAGGTATGGGAAAGGATCCCATCTTGATATTGAGACGTTAAAACCAGTTGTTGCTTAATCCATGTCATGTCAGATTTAACCACTTTGTTAAATTATACATTCTACATGAGATAGGCACTTACTTGGTATTAGGCTAAATTTGCCATATATTTGTAAAATAACGGCTGTAGTAAATAAAGCTAGGCAATTCACGCAGAATCGTTTAGTCGCTTTGTTACATAATCTATACGCAGTTTTATCATTTATAGAAAAACGGAACACCCTGAAAAAATATCTGCAGATCGTACAAACATTTATCCCGAGGCGGGAATCGAAGGCCCAATCTCCTGCTTCGTTAGTAGACCTTTGCTCGCTGCGTCACAAAGGTCGTCGAAATAAACAGTAGGTATTATGCACATAAACTTTAAGCATATGTTTCAAAGCAGTTAATGTTTCGCATGTAATTATTAGTTCTGAGGACCGGCTTAGGCACGTAACATCGAGTTGTTTAGGACATTGCAATATCTACCTGTTTTCCGTAGTTGCATAAATATTTTACAGCTGTGCAAATTCTTGCCTTACTATTAGGCACAAGTGGTAGGTACTATATATAGGTACCTGTCGTTGTGTGGCATATTTAAGAGCCTGACTCAATGAATCCTTTTGAATACCTGCAACGAGGAATCGACCAAGCTCTGCGAGCATGACAAACATAACAAGAGCCCTAACTGGACACTGTCGCCTTAACAAGCTCATGTTTGAATTGGGTCTACACGACACAAAATCCGGCAGATTCTGTGAGGAGGCGGAGGAAACGAATAATAAAATATATGTACCTGCACATATGGCCACCACACCTAGCCAGCAGTTCAGTGGTCGCAGTTGAAGTGTTATTAATAAATAAATCATTTATTTCAGGCAACATAAGAATTGGATGGTAAAAAACTTATTTTAGGGCCCATATCAACAAATACCTTACAGACATTTTACATATATATACCTACGTACGTACATATCGTCAGTGAAGTTCTAACAGTGCGGATGTCAAAAGTGGCTACTTTACAGGAATCAAAAAAAAAGGTTTAAAATGATTCTAACTAACATCTGCGTAAAAGCTTTTGGATACATGTATTTTCAATCAATTCTTGGAAATAATGAAAGGCATAAACAAGCTCAAAATCTTTTCCTTATGAATGATTTAGTGACTTACGTGGTGTTTCTGTTATTTTACTCTGACTTACGTTATGTTCCTGACACAATGTTAGTAAGGCCTGAGATGTACCTAGATACTTTAAATAATAAAAATAAACTGATTAGGGGTGTTAAGTTTTTATTTAAGTATACAGACCAATTAAGAAAATAATTAAACGTCCACAAAATAACTCAGTGTTTTAAAACCTCTTAAAAAATGATTTATTATACTACGTAAAGCTGATTTACATTGAGTTAGTGATTGACGCCTAACTCAAGTCAGCACTGACTTGAGTTGAATTTGCCGTTAGGTTACGTTAGGTAAGGGTACCTACTGCTTCAATGTAAATCAGACATACTCAAAAATGTACTTACGAAACGAAAAAATCTAAACAATGAATAACAAAATTATAAGGTACCTGTATTTACATCAAAATGAAATAGGTAGTAACTATTATTATCTGAACTCAGTCTTCAGTAGTTAGGCAGGTATTATCTTAACAGTCTATTCTAAGAGATCAATGAAGTAGGGAATCGTAGTAGCTGTGGCAGTCCATATAAATAACAGTTTTCAATTCTTGTAGGTGTTTCCATTTAGGTTCAGATATTTTTATGGGGACTTGGTGAAGTTTTGGCCTATTAGGCTTGCGTACTGGCATTACCACTCTGGGTTGTAGCCCTTCGGGGCTTATTTTATGTGTAGGGCACACACAGATGGAGTGTGATGCAGTGCACAGTTCTATTGAGCAAAAGATAAAATTTCAAGAGATCTATTTGCCTTCCCAATATGCGACATTTGTCGCCAAATACCTATTTATCTGGTTTATGACGAATATTTAACTTGGATAAGAAACATGAAAAAATTAAACATGTCAATATGATGCTGAAATGGTTATGCAACAAAGCGGTGGTTGTTCCACCTGTGATTCGGTTCTTTGAGCATGATGTTTAGTCCACCTGTGCTCCGGTTCTAGATTCTTATTATTACGGGGAATTTTCCCCTTATGGCCTCCAACCTCCCCTATAGCCATCCCGAGCCTCGCACTTATCTCTCATCTCCCTGTTCTCAGACATACCACAATATATTGGTATCTATTATTGCGGGGATGCGTCCCCTTATGTCCGCAGACAGACCACAATATATTGGTCTTACTATTGCGTGGATGCGATCCCTTATGCCTGCAGGCAGACCACAATATATTGGTCTTTACTATTACGTGGATGCGATCCCTTATGCCTGCAGGCAGACCACAATATATTGGTCTTTACTATTACGTGGATGCGATCCCTTATGCCTGCAGGCAGACCACAATATATTGGTCTTCACTATTACGTGGATACGATCCCTTATGCCTGCAGGCAGACCACAATATATTGGTCTTCACTATTACGTGGATACGATCCCTTATGCCTGCAGGCAGACCACAATATATTGGTCTTCACTATTACGTGGATACGATCCCTTATGCCTGCAGGCAGACCACAATATATTGGTCTTCACTATTACGTGGATACGATCCCTTATGACTGCAGGCAGACCACAATTTATTGGTCTAATATCGTTGATAGCAAAATTCTCATTTGCAAGCAATGTAACTCAAAGTGACTCACCAACGACGCGGCGACGTCTCTCTCGCCCGGTGTCTCGTAACAGAATGTGCTCGGGCCGACCGTCGGCGACGGAAAGTGCTGCGCACGCCCCGCCTCCTCGCCTCGGCCGGTTTTGTAGCCAGTCAGCTAAAATCTTTTTATACCTACCTACTATCTAGGTAGATACTGAGAATATTTCTTCGCCTTCGCGACATTCCCCCCCTTCGAAGGAAGAATGAGAAAGAAAGATATAAAATCAAGACTGAACATTACATGAATTTACTGATAGACGCACTGTCACACTCTTAGACCTTTTGTCTAGTTTTAAACAATTGGAGAAGCCCTGGTTGGCCTCTTACGTCTCTAGAGTATCAGCTTCTGATTCTAGTTGCGTGCGCCGCAGCCTGATATAATATCTTAATTTGTCGTTCCTCGGAACCTTAATCTCTAATCTTGGGAACTTAGTCAACTTTCGGAACTGTACTATCTCCTTTTAGTTCATGTAGGTAAACGTGTGCTATAGAACGAAAGAATTAGCCTCTTTCCAATGTCTTTTTGTGCTCTGTTGTCACTTTTATGTGCTCTTTAATTTGTCACTTTTATGTGCCCAAATGAACATTAGACTAACTGCTGTCCAACCTTCCAGTGTGCCCTTATGTGCTCTAATTTTATCTGACTATCTCTTTTTATACTGATTGGTTAACATCTTTTTATTCTGCAAAATCATCACACGCAGATGATCTTGTTCTTGAGGAATCTCCTTTTCTTACCGTGTGGTTGACGGTCTCATAATCTACATAGGATTCAAGTTCTTTCATTTTCGTAGTCAACGATTTTGCCAACTTTCAACTCTTCACGTTATGTTTAATTTCCTGTCAAATCATCCATCCATAATTCCACACCATGGAGCTGATTCTTGGATAAAATTCCAGTGAGATTTTTTCTCTGGATATATCAGTTGTAGGTAACATAAAATTATGTGATTTTTCCAACACAATAAATTGTGATAAATTCTTACTGCTACACCGTTCTTATAACGAGAGAACACTCTTAACCAAATAGATCTTTCATCTCTTCTCTTACTTTTTAATTTGTTAGAAATAAATTGATTGAAAGCTGTAATCTCTGTCTTATGTAACTCTTTCAATAAGGCACTCACGTGAGTAGGCAAACTCGATGTTTCTCTTGAGTAGTTGACTCAGCTATTTCTAATGCGGTTTTGTTCGATAATATCTGTAGAAGTACTTATTCGTAAGACCCTCCTCAACCAAAGAATTTGTCTGAATTTCATCATTATTTTTCGTAACAGTTGGTGTAAGGGCTTTTCAGAAATTTGACATAATTTTTAACTTATACATTTTGTTGCCTGCTGCGCCACGGTACATGCACCACAGCTGCATAGCGACCGCCGCGCGATTTTACCTTACTTATTTAGTTCACCGAGACAGGTAAAGGTAGTTTTGTTCGTTCGTTGTATCTGCTCTGATGATGCTTAATTGTCTTTATTCTGCTTTATTTAAATAATATATTCATAAATAAATAGTGGTATTAGTTTGTCCGATTCACATTAATTCAGAACCACTTTTGTTATCACTCTAAAATTTCATTTTAGCAGTAGGTATGGTGTCTGTGCACTGCGAATTGATTGGTCACTCTATCAAAATTTCATGGCGGTACTTATAAATCTCAATTCATTTTTACTATTTATAAATCAAATAAGTACTTATAAACAGCAATTCTTGTCTAAGAATCAGTACGTTATTTTGGTTCTTTAGGGACTTTCTATGCTCTTTAGACATGACTTGTCTTAACCAAATTAACAATATTAAGTGTGTAAAGAACCAGGTACGCAAATAGTACAACTCCGGCGTATGCTTTCATTAACGTGTCAACAAAGCAGTTAATACGCCCTTGTAGTAAACTGATTATGATTGTCAATAAATAAGTCTGTTGCCGTGTGGTGCCGGCACAGAATTTCACCACCTCAACTCTTCCCGTGGGTGTCTCTTACAACAAGAGGCGACTAATGGAAACACACCGGGGGCTGGCACCAGCGTCCTCTGCAGGACAACTCCATTGAACTACGATCCCCAATTTGCATGTTCAGCGTGGGGATTATGGGGTAATATAATAACCCTCAAATGATTAGAAAAGCCATTTATGGTGCCCTCTGGTCATGACTATGACCGAAATCGTTTCCACGAGATAAACAAAACTTTATACTCTTTTCTACTATTCAATCTTTACTCTGCCAGATCCATCTAACCTATTATAATCTAATCGATAAGTCTCATCTCATTATTATAATGTGGTGATTTGCACCTTAAATTTGAGTATTGATAGGTTCATTTAGATCGATGACTACTATAATCGAGAAAACTGATAATAGCGTTAATCCTTTTCGGATCTACCTACAATTACTAAGTAGGTTTGTAACAGTGCGGTATTTAAGTACCTGCTGTCATATGAATTATATGCTGACTATTTCTTTAGCTGACTTCTCTCGTAGTGGGCTGAATAAACTTTTTAGGACAAATGGCCCGGTAGCCAATATTCACTGCAATAACAACATTTGCGATTAGGATTACAGGTAATCCTATAACCTTTTTAAAAGCAATTCAAGCAACGGTTCCCTAAATACGAGCCTTCCTGCCCTGTAGGTTTAGTTTGTTTTTGCACATTCTTCATTAAAATAGTGTTGACTACATAATATACAACTTCTTGTATATTTCCTCTTAGGCGGCTCATCGGAACTTTCTGAGACATCGTGTTGTCATTTCTTTAATTTGGTTTTAGTAAATTGTGTATTAATAATTTTTGTATTTGTCTTTTCTATAATTGTTGATTTTTACGCTGCCTTTGGTTTGTCTTTTCTTCAGATCTTATTTGTAATGTTCCTTTAGTAAGGTTTTCCATAGTGTCCTTCCCTTCACTATTTGTCGATTCTGTAATCGATACACCTTTTGTGTCTTTCGTTAGTCTAGAGGTTTCTTTAGTAGATATACTTTATTCTTGATTTACTTTCAATATTTTCTCTTCTTCACCTGTCATCTTCATTCTTACATCACTCGGAGATGATTGTAATTCACGTCTTCGCTGAGGGAGCTCAATACACCTTGGTGTCTCTCTATTACGATACTGGATTTCTGCTTCAAATTTCTGAGTAGCACCCTTTAGTTTATCTCTGGTTATTTCTATTTCTCTGTAGTTGGCTTTACCATAATGTAATTGTTTAAGGGCACACTGAGCAGAGTCTATACATGATTGGACAGATTCTTGCAACATTAAAGGAGTCTAGAAGACCTCCATTTTGTCTAGTTCAAATGCAGTTCCTTCTAGAAATTGACCATAAGTGCAAAATTTTGTTAAAATCAAAAATCTACAAAAATATATTTTGCTTAGAGACTTAAGTCCTCGTACTTTGTGCTTTATCAAAAAAACAACAACTGTGATAACCGCAGACCGCTGTCTGCAAACAATTTAATAATAAGAATTTCTAATTTTATTTCTCTGCTATGAATTATTGTTCAAATTATTTTGCAGTGCCTTACAGGGTGCATGTACCATTGACATATGCTAGTACATACTGTATATTTAGCTGTATACATGTGAGCAATTAAATCAATAAATGAACAAACTACAGGAAGCTCAACTAATCAATACCAACATAAGTTGGAATTTCACTTAAAGATGCTGGTTGTATTGCTTCGCAATGCATACTGATGTGCCAGACACCTACCAGCTCTCGGGTCACGTCGCTTAGACCAGACGCTCTGATAATTTTTCGAAAACCTGGATAGCCCCGGCACCCCACGGACCCAGTGTCTCGACTCAAATTGAATCAAATATCTAGGCTCTGTCGAAGCCTGCTTTTTACCTCTATAAGCCTCTATAGTAGGTATTTATGTATCTGCATACTGACACTCTGTCTTAGGTAAATATAAATTTTGATTTATCACCAACGTTCACGCGTGTTTGCTAACGCTGCATGTGAGACGCCACTGTCTTTTGCTAAATTCTGGTCGTCAATATACGCACCTACCTCTACGACACAAGGTCAAAACCACGCAAACGCAAACGCATTGACGAATCTTGTTTTTTCCTCTAGGACTTTATTTCAAATATAAACTTTATTTTCTTTGAAGGTTTCTAATAACAACGCAACCTTAAACAGATCTATGCACAAGATCTCTTTCATTATGTAGGGAAATATTTGAATGCAAAAAAAAATTTGCGTTTGCATACCTTGTCTTATTGAGCACTTACAGCAATGTTCTTGCTAGGTAGGCTTAATTTTCACAAATTATGTTTGTGCTAAGGTGTAAGTAAAAATATCAGTACGTATTCAAAATTTAAGAACATCCTTTCCACCACTGCTGCGGCTCTAGTGTATGGAATAATTTATTATGCGCAAGGGTTGCCTGGTTGACACCCATATTGGCAAGTTCTTATTTCAATTAATTACTAAAAATCAGTAGGTATTCAAAGTTTGAGATCACCCTTCGCACTAATGCTGCTCATGTAATAATATATTATGCACAAAGGTTGTCTGGAAGATGTTATAAGGCCGCCCAAAGCGACAACTTCTTATTTCCATCAAATACTACTACTGATAAAAGTTAGTACAATAACATATTTATTTATGCATTGTTCGCATTCTGAACAGGTAAGAAACCCAAAAACAAATTACGCTAATATAATACCTACGTAACTACGTACTACGGTATAATACCTACGTAAACGTGTGGAAGCCAGTAAATTCCAACACAACACGGTCGCACACAATGGTTAATAAATAAAAATATAAATATATATATAAATACCTATAACTACCACACAAATTCTTAAAGGTGAAATTTTTTGTCTATGTAGCATTTTCGAAGTCACGACAACATTGTCGTGACAAAGTCGTAAAATGTTATACGATCTATTTATAGAAATTTTGCTGAGTGAGTACCTCGTCAGGCCAAGTGCGAGCACAACTTTTTTCAAAACTACCCACATTAGCATTTATAAAATAATTAGTACTTCGTATACGGAAAATTGATGAGGGTATTTGAAAACATTGATAAGGAGGCATTATGCATTATGATGCTCGGATTCTATAAATATTATCGTATCTTAAAAATTGCAAGGTTCGAATCTTTGTTAGATCCCTGCATCTCCACCATGTCGCCAAATACCTATTTATCTGGTTTATGACGAATATTTAACTTGGATAAGAAACATGAAAAAATTAAACATGTCAATATGATGCTGAAATGGTTATGCAACAAAGCGGTGGTTGTTCCACCTGTGATTCGGTTCTTTGAGCATGATGTTTAGTCCACCTGTGCTCCGGTTCTAGATTCTTATTATTACGGGGAATTTTCCCCTTATGGCCTCCAACCTCCCCTATAGCCATCCCGAGCCTCGCACTTATCTCTCATCTCCCTGTTCTCAGACATACCACAATATATTGGTATCTATTATTGCGGGGATGCGTCCCCTTATGTCCGCAGACAGACCACAATATATTGGTCTTACTATTGCGTGGATGCGATCCCTTATGCCTGCAGGCAGACCACAATATATTGGTCTTTACTATTACGTGGATGCGATCCCTTATGCCTGCAGGCAGACCACAATATATTGGTCTTTACTATTACGTGGATGCGATCCCTTATGCCTGCAGGCAGACCACAATATATTGGTCTTCACTATTACGTGGATACGATCCCTTATGCCTGCAGGCAGACCACAATATATTGGTCTTCACTATTACGTGGATACGATCCCTTATGCCTGCAGGCAGACCACAATATATTGGTCTTCACTATTACGTGGATACGATCCCTTATGCCTGCAGGCAGACCACAATATATTGGTCTTCACTATTACGTGGATACGATCCCTTATGACTGCAGGCAGACCACAATTTATTGGTCTAATATCGTTGATAGCAAAATTCTCATTTGCAAGCAATGTAACTCAAAGTGACTCACCAACGACGCGGCGACGTCTCTCTCGCCCGGTGTCTCGTAACAGAATGTGCTCGGGCCGACCGTCGGCGACGGAAAGTGCTGCGCACGCCCCGCCTCCTCGCCTCGGCCGGTTTTGTAGCCAGTCAGCTAAAATCTTTTTATACCTACCTACTATCTAGGTAGATACTGAGAATATTTCTTCGCCTTCGCGACAACATTGTCAATACAATCCTTGCGGCGTATTCAAATATAAAATAAGCCCCGAAGGGCTACAACCCAGAGTGGTAACGCCAGTACGCAAGCCTAATAGGCCAAAACTTCACCAAGTCCCCATAAAAATATCTGAACCTAAATGGAAACACCTACAAGAATTGAAAACTGTTATTTATATGGACTGCCACAGCTACTACGATTCCCTACTTCATTCTCCAAGATTTTTTATTCTATTACAATGTCTTTAGTCATGGCTAGGTGTAAAATAGATTTCGCTAAGTAGACGTTCCTATTCTGAGCTGTACAGCCGTCAGAATATCAAATTATCGGCATGCATTTCTGCTGTAACGCTTTTTTGAGGAAGTCTTTGATGCATGATGTAAACACTGAGGCAACCAGACCAGCATTGCTCTCATCAAACCAATAGCAGCTCTCCTCCTTACTGGCCAGGTTGTACCATGGTAAAGTTATGTGCGCAGAGCTTAGTTTTAAAGTAAAGTGGCTCCAAATATTGTTTCGTTGCAGAAGTGCGAAGGCATTTTTTGTCATGAACCAAAGAACTGCTTCAGAAATTGCAGGTCTTTTAAGTATTTAAACTTGATTAAAATACTTAGATTAATAAATACAAAACCTCAACACTACTTAACATACAAATAAGATGAAAGTATTGACCGAAAAACCAATAAAAATTGCAAATATTTACCTTTATTCAAAATACACCAACGGATCACCTGTCGCTCGTCAAGTTTGCGAGGAAATAGCTGACTTACGCAATGTTTGCACCTCAAGTTGAGTTACGCAGTGTCAGTATTTTTCAAATAACGCGATGTAATTGGTCGAATTTCTTCATTTCTATTGGTTAAAACGAAGCGCGCCATCGTTCTCTATCAAATGGCATTCAAATGTCAGAACCGTCCAAAAATGACTTTCGCACTGTTAGAACTTCACTGACGATATATAAAAAGTCATAATAACTAAATAGTACACAATAGGTACGGCGACGTGTGACGTATCAGGGTGTCATCTGTTGACGGTGCACGGCGGTGTCCTCTTGCAGGCGGTTAAAAACAGAAATAAATGGCTGTTTCTGCTTCAACCCCCCCTAGCTTGGGAATTGTTATCTAGGGTAGATAACAGAAAAATTACGTCACTTTGTCATTTAATGCGTAAATTATTCGAAACTTATTCCTTCAAATTCAATAATGTAGGTACGCAATGTATTGCGATTCGGTGTCTATTCTAGCCCTTCCCTTGTAAGTTCGGCTTGCTGGTAGGTTCTGTTAAGGCTCCGGCGATGGGTGAATTTCCCATACCTACACAGTCATATTTTTACCATGATCCGATATTATTTGAACTAGAAGTGTATTATTTTATGAAGGTACCTGTCACAAGCTTTTTTGAAAATATTTACTTATCAACAAAAGTAACCAGAAAAAGTGTTTTCTTGGAAAAAATCCGATTTGGTTAAATATGATTTCAGTAAAGTATTTTGAAAAAAAAAATTAGGTAGGAACCTAGATAAATTCAATTTTAATATAAAGAATAGCAAATCATAGTGAAAATATTCTCGAATAGGTAATACAAATATTTTCTTCTATGTACTGATTGTATGGGATATTCATTCGTGACCTTAATTGACTCTTACGACATCTATTGGTAGCTACTCATTGATATACAAAGGGCATAAATAACTATAGTGTAATAACAGTAATAATGTTTTTTTGCAATACTTAGTGACATCGTACAGAAGTGAAGGGTTGCATGGCAACGTTTTTCTCATTGTAAGCCAAAACTCAAAGTTCAAGGCCTTTTTATGCGTTTACCCACCTTTATGAATATAAATAATAATCATTTAATGGGTGAATCTCGTGAGATCTAGGTACTCGACTGGTAGACAATGTGGCACCTAATGAACTAAGTTCTATTTGAATTTAATAGAAAAGATGACTCACAATTACAAAAAAAACTCTACATATTGACGCATTTGTTTATCGTTGTTGTGTGATTATTATATGCATATGTACCTATAATTTTTTTCTTTTAGCTTAGTCTGGCAAGGATCTCCCTCTTATACTGGGTTTTTAGATCATAGATATGTATTTTTTGTCAACAAAGTTATAACTAAACAAGATTTTTGTTTTAAACATTTTACGACAGTTCTATATTTTTTATTGGATTTGACAGTTTTATCTAGCATTCATTATTCTATTGTCTGCCGTCCGTACTCGAACTACAATTAATTGGCAGCTTTTTAGTTTCTTTTTTCCATTTGTGTTTTGTTAAGTTTAAGTACCTAGGTACATAAATTAATGTGTTTACAAAAATCTTGGTTTCTAAACCGACTACACACTACACAAAAACGGAAATTAACATTAAGAGACAATCAAAAATACCCTATTTCTTATTTTATAAAAATTCACGTATGAAATTTGACATGCCCAAATGTTTATTTAGTAAGCCCTAAAACAAAATCATTGAAATCTCAAATCTAAAGTAGTCAGCAGTAATCTCAAATAGTCAGCAAAATATTCGAGAATCCGGTGTAAAAGGTTTTGAGCATTCTCTCCGTTAATATCGATATAGATAGCTCCTTCGAAGCAAGCAAACCTTTAGTCTCGACTCGATGCCTTTAGTCCTTGACAAAACAATGTCGTAACCAGTTATAAACACAGTAAATGCAGTTTATGTACATGATGTACATACAAAGTGCTTGTTAAACGGCGTATCTTATTCAAATCCTTAACTGGGACGCTGGATTGTGTCATCTGCCAAATGGTATTAAATTCTCATACTGAAGAGGTCAAACAAATGCCAACGTGCTACAATACGGAACTTGTGCCATAAATGACTTTGACTAGTCCCGATAAAAATCTGGCTTGTTCTGAGCGTCAAAACAATGGGAAATGAATTTTTGATGTATGGTATGTGTCTTTATGCCGTGTCAGTTGTGTTGGAGAAAAATGATTCTGTGATTAAAATTTCTATAATTTTATTTACCTTAGACAAGTAAAATTTCATACAGTAAATTATTATAAAATAAGAAAGAAGTTATCAATGTTTCTTATACATGTTTGGTTTACCTATCTCAACCTAAGTTTACCTACTGTGATTAGGTACTGATTAGATACATGTCAATATTTATTCATATAGACACCTGTGGCGCGGTGGGCGAAGGTCCGCCTGCGGCACAGGAGGTTGCGGGTTCGATTCCTGCTTCGGGACAAATGTTTGTACGATTTGCAGATATTTGTTCAGGGTTTCCTGGTTGTTTTCGATATGGGCGGCCTTATCGCTGAGAAAGATCTCTTCCGGACAACCTTGGGATGGACACAAAGCAGTTGTACAACTGTACCTAAAGACATCATTCATTTGATTTTTCGGGTTTTTGCTACCAGGAATTTATTCCTAAGGAAGGGGCTTGTTCCATAGGGTAGAATAATAAATGACGTATCGCCATACATTGCGTACAGTATTGTATGTGTCATCATCATCATCATCAGCCTATAATAGTCCACTGCTGGACATAGGCCTCCCCTAATGAGCGCCAAAGATGGAATTATCATTTGGGGGTTAATGCCCATAATCATAATAATATTATAATTGTATGTGTGTATAAGTTTAATCAATGAATTTCGAATAATTTACGAATTCGATAATAAGCGACGAAACTTTTCTTTTATCCTAGACAAAAATCCCCGTTCTGGCTGAAACTTCCAATGCAATAATTATTTTATTAAGTATGTAATAGTAAATAATATAAGTATGTAAACTGACCGAAACGTTTTCGTTTTTTTGATCCCCTACCAGTAATGTGGTTCGTTCAGTAGGTAGCTTGTGTTAAAAAAATGTAAATACTAGTTCTAATTTAGTTATTTACCTGTAATTTTCTTTTTAATTACGCCCGTCGATTAATATTATAAATCTCTCGACCCAACCTTTGACCATTTTCAATCAGACCTTGGCCAAATTTCTATCAGGTAGGTCTCCGCTTAGCCATAGGCACAAAAAATAAACAATTCAACGTGGTGTACAAATTCCACTGAATTCCGAGAATTATTCCAATGAATTTAAATTAATTTACCATAATTAATTTCATGATGATCATTTTAACCGGCTTCATTAAATTCCGATGTTCAGGCAGGTGATAATTTAGCATCATCCTTTTCACCATCCAACCATTTCAGATTCACAATCAAAGCTGTCATTTCGTAACTAGTACCTAACAAGTACGGCACCGATCACTGACATGTTTGATGGGGTCAAATCAAATTCTAGACAAATGATCTCTGATGTTCAATGGTGAAAGTTCGCGCAATTCTATTGTGCCGATTGATCGCGGGATAGATAAGTTACCGTATCATCTGTACAGAGGCTGACAGAAGTGGCTTCTGAACAAATAAAATATCATAGCTTTAATTAAAATAACTCTTAATTTAAAAAACTAAATATCTGAGCGTTTGTTCAAAGCGACGACGTGCCACCCGAGATCTGCACAGTATTGGTGCAGAGTGCATCGGCATTGCCATACAGCGAGGCAATGCAGCGTCTTTGGGACGCTTGCGACTGGTATTGATATGAATCAGTTGCGTCATCTCTAGTTTGTTTGCACTAGTCTGCCGGTAGCTAACTTGTTTCAAATGTAAATACTTCTTATATTTTGGTTATTTAATTCTTTGTTACTAAAGGTTTTACCTTAACGAATTTTCAATCGAATGTGTTATGGTAAAACCGCGAAGCAGAAGTTGCTTAGCATGAAAGTATGAATAAGTTCGGAAGGAGTCTCATAAAAAATAAAAAGAAGCACTCGGTACTCTGACATACTGTCTATGATTCAAATAGTATGTCACTTGCCGCCATAACGCCCATAGACACGAACCTAATAACATCATATAAACAAATCAAAACAAAATGAAAAACACCGTCTTGTGTGGTCAGATGTTGACAAAATCACAATGCATTTGTCAATAAAAAACACCGGATCACATTTCGTAGATAAATTTCTTATTTCACCAACTTATTATTTCGATTTGACGCAAAATTATTATCAACATAAAAATCAAACTATAAGCACAAAATCTAGCCAGTGCTGCCAACATGTAAACATGTAAATTTTCCAGTAAGTGTGGGAGGATATTAAAAATGTTTTAATTCTCATATTTAATTGACTTTAAATTATGAATCAGGTAAATAGGCATTTCACCATCCTGGTTATATAAAATAATATGTGTTAAGTATTCGAAATATAATTAGGATACCTATTGAATTTCACTTTGTAATATCTATACAATAGCTTAGCTTTAGGGATACGAATTTCGAAATACCTATGTTTGTTTTTTATTTGAGCCAACCTCCAAAATAGCTGAACCCGTTTGGATAATACTTTTACTGACGATCATGCTACGCAGATGTTATATCGAGATTATCGATTTCCGTGGGGCATACTAATAGTCAATATTTTTTTCATATTTCCGAGTGATGAAAATTGGAAGTTAAATTGAATTCGCATAATCAGAGAATCTCATATTTAAAATAATTTGAATCCTACTAAATCTAGTGTAGCATACAGTATGCATAAAGATTTTTCATGTAAAAGCATTCGGGCATTATATGTAGGTATACATAATTTTTCATTTATTATGTACTTATCAATAAACAATGAATATGAGCATAATGTATATTTTTTTTCATTATTAGGAACGTTTCATTGATATTCCCAGTAACAATCATAAGATGTGGCTGCAAATGTACATATAAATAATTATAATTTTTATTTGATTTCTTTAATTATATTGGTTAGGCATTTCTATATGAACAACGTATACGAAGCCGCAGGCAGAAAATGTTGTCAGCCAGTTAATAGGCACAAAGAATAATTTATTCAAACTAAAATTAGACATGGAACGGAGACTTTGGATGTGTTTATGTTTGTTACTTCTGCACACACACTCAGAGGCCTGAACAGATTTTGTTGAAATTTCTTCGATTAGCAAATAGGGGTTACTATTTAATCCCGGGAACAATCAAATTCACTGCAGTTAGCACCATAAATATTAATAATTAATGTTTTAAATAGAATTTGTTGAATTATTATTTTTACTAACATAATCCAGATTTTATTGTCACTTTCGTGCGATACTTATTGTATTAATTAATTTTAATTAGTTAGTGTAAGTGGTTGTATGACCGTTCTAATTAAATGAATAAATAAAAATAAAGCGCTGGCGTATATTGAAAATTATAAAAAGTAGAACTAATAAACACGATTACCGTGGCTAAAGCAGTATTAATATGTAAATTATAATGATTCATTATAATTTACATATTCATATGTAAACCATTATTAGGAAGAATATTTATAAAAATTATGGGTATTTTTTTCTTTTGTTGGCAACTCTCTATACACTGACACTCAATGTCATTCCGCCATTGTTAGGAATCAAGTTTGATTTGATAGGATTCCGTCTGAACTTTTCTCTAAGTCTATGTTGCTTAGTATCTAAGAAACTTCTGCTAGCCACTGTACCCTATCATATCGTAACAACCATACCTACCTACCTATTGTTTTAGACGTCGCCAATTAAACATGAAATGGCATTAATCAATAGTTGCCCAAAGCGGAACCAATTCACGATTATTAAATATTCGATGTACTTGCATTAATGAGTTTGCAAAAGAAATTCCGAAATCACGTAAGTTAATTATGAGAATGTTTTTCCTATTTGAGCCGTTTAAGGTGGAACCAAGGACCTTAGGTCCTTGGGGTCCTGGGGCACACGTAATACATTTTCTCACTAGCGGTCCATCCCGGCTTCGTGCCCGTATTTATGAAAATTTTTATTTAATGCGGATTCCTAACTTTTTTGAAAATATTCTATAGCCTATGTGCATTAGAGATAATGAAGGATTCGAATGGTGATAGAATTTTTCAAATCGGCCCTGTAGTTACTGCGATCTGCAGATATTTTGTTCCGGGTTTTCTGGTTGTATCTTTATAATGTGTATCTATGTAATGGTTTGCATCAAGTATATCAGTCATTTATTACCACAACAGAAGCTCTGCTTAGCTTGGGGCTAGATGATGCTTTACGGATTGTCTAGCATTATTTATTTAACATATATCTGTAATTAGATATGTGATTGGCTTCAGAAGTAATCATACCAATCAACACTAGACAGATCTTCAAATCTAGCGCTGCTAGCTATTATACCTATGATTGGAGTTACGTAATCCAAAAGTTAAATCTACGTATCATATCAGATTTTATTGGTATTTGACTTCTGACCGTTACAAAATTGTTTATGGCCACGCGTGAGAACAGCGGATATTGGGTTTATAATGTACACTCAGCATGGAATAATCGATTGTATTTAATTTGTCGATTTGCGTTCTGTAGAGTACTTACTATTATAAGCCTGGAAATAGTGAAAGATTCATACGTGTTGAAGGGAAACTATAGTCTAGAGTTCTCCGGCCAGGTGGGTTGACGATCTGCGATAGACTGTAGGATGGATACGGCAAGCTGAAGACAGGACGCTATGGCGCTCATTAGGGGAAGCCTATGTCCAGTAGAGGAATAACATGGACTGATGATGAAAGCCTGGAATGTCGAAATACAGGACAAGGATCTTCCACCATTCATTCCATGCTTGCGGACTGTGGCAATACAAAGAAAGAAAGGGTAAGAAATGGTTTACTTAAAAAGTTAGTACAATACTAAGTCTAAACTAATATTAAGTCTAAAATAATATTATACAGAGGAAACATTTGATTGTTTGTTTGTTTGTTTGAATGGAATAGGGTACGACACTAATGGACAGATTTGAAAAAAAAAATCACCATTAGAATCCTAAATTGGTAATATTTTCAAAAAAGTTAGGTAGAGTTCCGTATGAAAAATATAATTTTTGGTATATACGGCCGTTTGGCGCGGACCACTAGTTAACAATAAAACAACACAATAAGTCAAACACAACTACTTATGGACGAACTGCGAGATAAGACAGTGAAAGCACAAGTAAACAGTGGATACTAAGCAGCTCCTTTGTGGGCAGGTAGATAAATTGTGTGTACGTGGGCAATATCTTACATGTCGTGGCTCATCGTAATGTCCAAAAATGACGACGGCTTTGGTGAAAGAGCGCTGGTTTTCAGTCAAAACCAGTAGGACAATGATAGTCAAGAGTTCAGATAAGCTGTCATAGGACTTATTCCTTGGTGCAAGGTCTAAAACAACTCGTCGCTTCCGCAGGTTTTTGTAGAGTACCTGATAAATTATCCGGTGCAAAAATATGTTCGGTTTTATCGAATTTATCAAAGAGGTACCTACGGTCTGAAATCGGTATCTGTGTATTTATGTAAATAAACTACGGAATAAAGCTGTTTTAATGCAATAAACCTTACATAACGTAAAAAAAACAATTGAACGTCTGGTGTCACGAGACCCTAGAGCTGGTGAGCCATAGTCTTGGAGACGCTTCCGACTGCTATTGATATGGATCATTTGAGCTAACTATTGATTGTTTGCAACAGGCTGCAGCAAGCTCATTTGTTTCATCTGTAAATATAGGTCTAATTTGGTTCTGTTAATGGTTTGTTAATAAACGTAAAAAAGTAAATGCTTTTTTGATAAAAGAAAAAGTAGCTCATTGTACCTACCTAACTAGATTAACATACAGTAAGCTATAATTAATTAAACTTATTAGTTTGTATGATGGATTTTAATTACTAAAAGTTTTGCGTAAGCTTCTTGTACTTTTTATCTACATGGAATTTGCATATTCATAAACGTTTGTTATAAAATATATGACAAAGATAATTTTTGAATAAATGCAACCTTTCGTTTAGAGGAAAACGCGTCCCTGTTTAATAGTATCTTTTGCTAATGTAGATATCTTTTTATGGATCGAGGTTTTTAAAGCGAACTTAGACAGCAAATGTGAAGATACAGCTCGTTATAGGTAACTATTACAAAATCTATAAATGCAGTTTAAATTAAAATAATGTTTTCTTTCAGTAAAATGTTCCATCTACAATATTTAAGGTACTTTCCCTCGATGTGGCACAGCCGTGGGACGCCCTGTATATTTCTGGTTATGGTTGAAATTGTATCAAAGCAATCCATATATTGCCGGAGCAATTAGGTAATTTACCTATCTATTACCGACTCCGTAATTTGGCGCTTCATGCAGACAAAACAAGTTCATTTCTTGCACGCATTGAAGGTACATACAATCAAATACATTGTAATCTGTACAGTGTGTTTCTAGTACCTAAACTAGCTAGTTTAGGTCATTTTAGCTTAGCTAGAAAATTAATCGAAGAAGAGATGTAGAGTTTGAGATTACAAACTTTCGTGTTTAAAATACTTATAAAAAATTTCAAAATTTATAAAAATCCTTTATGTTGCGATACCCTTCTGTTTACTATCAAACTTACAGCATTTAATTTCAATACATTAGCTGGGAATAAGAAGTCCAACCATGATCAATAGATTCATATTAGTTTGGGACAAGTGAACTGGATCACCCTGTAGATTTGCCGTGTAATCAAGGAAGGAAATAGCGTGCTTCTAGTGCGTGCTATCAAAGAAAACAACGCGGCTACCGTGGAAACTCTTATCTCTTTTTATCAATGGAAATCAAGACAACACACATTTCTCTGATATCTCCCGACTCTACCGTTGCTTTAGATGTTGCAATATTTATGAATGAATCGATTGGGACATGATATATCAGATTATACATCATCTTAATAATTACCGAGGCTCTCCGGGTTTTCAAAAAATATCTGAGCGTCTAGTCGAAGCGACGTGTGACCCGAGAGCTGGTCAGTATCTGGCAATGCAGCCCACATCTTCGGTACACTTCTAACTGGATATGGATAATTTGAGCTACCTGTAGTTTGTTTGCAACAATCTGCAGTTAGCTCAATTGTTTCAATTATAAATACTAGCTCTAATTTAGTTATATAATTGTAATTTTCGTTGTTAGGCTTTCCCCTTTAAAAACAAAAACCTTTGGACATCATCGTCATCGTCAGCCTATATCAGTCCACTGCTGGACATAAGGCTTTATTTATCATTTGGGTTATTTCCCATAATACCTTTGCATGTCATGCGGGTTGTAATACATAACTTTGACAGAATATTTGCAAAATCTTATTTTGAATTGTTGTTTGAAATAAACTTTAAACTACATTTTATTACATTAAAATCATAGATCAAGACAGACATGGCCGCCCCTCTCTGAGATAAGCTAATCCTGGGCAGTGAATACGTTAATTGATGATGACACGTCCAGCAGCGGTGAAACGTGATCGATTGAAATGATTCACCGGTTGCATAATAGCTTTATAACATATATTGATACGCAAATTAGCCATTCACCAACTGTCGTCAACAGGTGTTCCTTTACAAAGGTGCGCCTCGAGTTTTGCTTCTCATCTATTCCTGTCTACCAAAAAGTAATCACATATCACATCACCAGCCTATCATAGTCTGGACATAGGCCTCCCCGAATGAGCGCCATAGATGGCATTATTTATCACTTGGGGGTTATTGCCCATAATAAAAGTAATACCAAATTTTATTGTGCTCATTAAATTCTTTTTCTAACGAATACTTCTCATGAACGAATCCCAAAACAAGATATATGGTATGAGACTGAGTCTGTAACAAAAATGTACAAGTGATTTAAACAGTCATATTTAACGAAATCAGTCTTTTCGCAACAAATAAGTGATTTTACAGGCATCGGTATAGTTTAAAGATAGATAATATCTTTATCTCTCCTCATAAAACAGTATAAAAACAAACAGTAACTACTACTTAAATCTAATGTGGCACAATCGACGGCCTTACCTCTGAAAGTGATCTCTTCCAGGCAACTTTTGGATGGACAGGATCAGGTAGTAAAAAAGTTGTAGCAAAAATGCCACCGCTAACTTTGCCGTATGTATGTCAATGATTACTAATATTATAAATGCGAAATTAACTCTGTCTGTCTGTATGTCCGTCTTTCTACTGAACCGCTTTTGACAAAATTTGGTACAGGCGTTGTCTAGACTGGGAAAATGGACATTGGATTTTTATCCCGCGGGATTATGACAACGGGTAGGTAATTCTAGTGAATAAGGTGGCATTTAGTTACGGAAACTATTGGACCGATTTGATTCTTTCACCATTAGAATGATAAACACTTCAATAATTTAACTCAACCCAACGTATACGAGTAAGTGTGTTTAAAAACTTTAGAAATCCTGTTAAATACACGGGTATTGAACGAAGCCGGGCGAACTACTAGTATTTTATCAACATAGATTAGAGCCTTATAAAGTGACGTAGGTCTGACGAAGGGCTAGGTATTCTAGTGAAGGGTTCGCACGCCACGACAACGGCATTTCACTGAACTATCATGATCATGACGCCTCAGTTGCAACAATAAAAATGTTGCCCTCAATTTGCTGATCATAACATGCTATGTTACGACAGTAACACATTACGTTAGAAATTCATTTGAAGTTTGACATTTTGCGGTGCGGTCTCGAATTTGCGGGACCTTTTGACCCGCACATCTTTGCCGTTCTTTATGGATGGCTTGGGTGAGAAACGAAAGGTGCGTTGGTTTAGATGTTTTTTTGGTAATTTCATCTGAACTTGGGTTTTTATGCATTTATTAGCTTCGATTTCCGAAAGATTTGCAAAAAAATCCAGCAAACATTTTGAAAGGACTAGTTTATTTGGTGCATGGTATATTCAATACCTAAACTCGTGGTTAAGCGATGTATGGTAGCCACTTGAACGTTCGTGGGTACTACAGTGCCCAAAAAACTAGGGGTGATATCAAGTTCACGTGTTCATATTTTAGTCACCAATAAATAATACCCATAAGCGTTGACATCAAGTTGTAGGTTATATAAAAGGCTCCGTAGATACAGAACATGCTAGTAATCGTACAATAAAGAGATTAAGCCCATCCAAAAGCTTTATCAAAGCTAATTCATTTAAAAGCAGCCGTAAGCAAAGTTCGCAGGTTCGCCTAGGGAGGTCAACCGCGGGTCGCGATGCGCTCGCGGAAGGAATGGTTCGTGATAGACCGTGGGTGAAAGCTTACCGTTATCTAACTAGTCTCCGTATTCTCTATGATATAGAAGATTCCTTGCCCAAAACCGTGTGACGTCACAACCTGCGGCCCTATTGTCTAACTCAATTGGTAATCTTAATCAGCTTCAGTTTGACATTACAAAACTAGCCTGGACATCGATTGTCACTTTCGTATTTTGTAAATAGCTGAAACCGAAGAGCAGTTGTACCTTAGACAATACAGACAACATTCTGACTGGGTCTACAACTGGTAATCGGTTTGAAGTTCACTGGTAATGGATTTCAAGTTAGACAATAAGGCTGCTGTTCTGAATAAGGTTTTGTCCGATTCCACGCTGCTGTCTTGCCGTATCAGTGTAACGTACGTGGATTGGTAATAGCGAATAAAGGCCCAGCTCTGGTTCCCGTGCTTGTCGCTAAACGAAATGCTTTTGAATGTCTATCGTAATAGGTAATAGTTTTAGTTCGTAAATGTACTCAATTTGATTAATGACTTGGAGCTGGGCTGGCTAGATTTAATAATTTAGCACCCACAAAATAAGCTCTGCCTAAATTTAGGCTAGATGATGCTGTGTGGATTATCCAGCTTTATTTATTTGTAGGTTTCACTCATTTTGTCTCGCCTCGTTAAAGTACTGTGAAGCAATATTTGTTTTCGCCAAGAGCGTCCCACCTCGATGAAGTTCAAGTTTACAAGTCACCTTCACAAGAAACTGGAGCGTCCATTAAAACATTTAACCTTTACATACATACAGAGGTAAAACAAGCAATTTGAATCATTAAACACTCATTACGCTAGTTATGTATCGATTTAAATATATTATTTTATTTTATATAAAAATCTTTATAAACTACAATATAAAAAATGCTTTCTTGTACTCCCTAAAAAGATCATAGAATACAAGTATTCAAAGTTATCGCTTAGAAGCGATCTCTTTCAAACAACCGGGATGGAAATAATTATTTGAATTGAAAGGCAAGGGGTGTAATTTTAAATATAAATTATAAAGAAAAGTATAAATAAATTTATAAAGTAAAGAATAGATAAATATATATAAATATTTATCTTTGAATGGTTAAAAATAAATATTTTTCTATTTCTTTCTTCTTTATTTACAATTGAAACAATTGAGTATATTAAGCGTTGAGTAAATATTATGTATCTATATCTATATCTATACTAATATTATAAAGAGGAAAGATTTGATTGTTTGTTTGTTTGTATGTTTGTTTGTTTGAATTGAATAGGCACCGAAACTACTGGACCGAGTTAAAAAATTCTTTCACCATTAGAATCCTTAATTTTCCGTGATGAACATAGGCTATATAATATTTTCAAAAAAGTTAGGGATCCGCATGAAAAATTCAATAATTGAACCGTGGGCTGTATATTCAACCTCTTTTTCTATTATGGCGCGTCAGAATAGAAAAAGAGGTTGTATAGCGCACGGTGCTTGCTTTTTCTCTACGGCCAGTGTCAGTTTTGGAATGTCGAGTCAATGTCAAAAACCCCAATGCTGTTAAAAAAAGTAAAGATCCGTATGAAAACTGTGAAACCCATCGTTTTAGTGTGTATAATTTCTGAAATTTTTGTTTAATACCCGTGCGAAGCCGGGGCGGGCCGCTAGTTTATTGATAAAGTCAGTTGAAAAAGTCAGTTGGAACCTAATCACTATCCATAATTTATGTTGTACCTAAGTAGGACTGCCTAGCTCGGTAACCATAAATTAGCCAACACACAGAATTCCTAGGAATTACACACGCAATAATCTATCAAATTCGCATAATATTTACATTCTTGAGTTTTATGGCTATAATTTAACAAATGTAACTAATAATCTACTTCCTTATGTGGTTTTTTCGGTCATTACAGGTTAAGTTCGGTGGGTCCGATGTGCCCCAAAAACTAAGATGCAACGATCGTATTTTGTTATTTGTATATATAAAAATGTATTGCTGTATGTTAGTCTCGCTTAAACTCTAGAATGTTTTACTGATTTAAACAATTGTTTTAGGTACGTTTTGATATCATACAGGGTTTTATGTGGTTGAAAAGAAAATAAAAAGCATTTTCCCCCTTTTTTCGTAGGTTTAGTTCAAATAGATTGAAGCGAACAAAGAATTAAAGTGATCACTTTAATTCCCAGCATAAACATATATATATATATATGATTATTTAAATAAAAATAATAGTATAATAGTCGTTTTTCACAGAAACCGAAAGCGGTATTCGATGCAAAACCATGACGTAATACGGCACCTAAAACAATGAATCACAGCGAACATTCCATAGAGAGATGGGTGAGATTGTGTTGAATGCATTGAGGGCAGCAGCGGCACGGCATCGGAGCGTAACGCACGGGTCAGACGTACGCAATCTGAACGAGGTAACCGAACGTAATTGTTCTCTAATACTGCAATGTCTGGCAACCCACCGCTTTCGGAAGCCATTAAAATGGGTGCAGGTTATAAAATATGGTTTTGAGGGAAAGTATAGGTAACACGTAACGAGAAAGCGATAAATAATAAATAATGCTGGACAATCTACACACCATCTAGCCCCAAGTTAAACAGAGCTTGTTTTATGGGTACTAGATGACTGATGTACTTAGTATAAAATATATATTTTTATTATTCGCAGAATACGACAGGGTGTTCCCTGAACATCTGCAAGGACATACATTTGTCGCAGGTTGGAATCGAACCCGCATCCACCTGCGTCCTAGACCTTCGCCGCAGAGGTGGTCTAAACGTGAATAATCAGATATCGCGTCGCATGTTGCATATTGAATCAAAACAGATTCCTAAAGTGGCAACAATTTTGCATAAACGGATGAAGTTCAACATTTTCTCAAAACGTGAAATCTTCACTCGTTAGGAGCTAAACCGCCTCGGGGCGGCAAAGTTATGAAATCAAATAATTTAAAGCGTGTTGTAAGACAAGAGTTATCCGCGACCTTCGGCATCCGTGAGAAGCAGCCAGCCCGCGACTCCACATTGTCTCTGGTTAAATAATCGACAAGACATGCTCGTGTTGCAAGGAGGTTGCTCTCGGGTGTTGATACGGCACTTTTTTTTTGGCTTTACGGTATGTAGTATTAGCATTTTCTATTTTCTGTTGTTTTTCATTAGTTAAAAATTTTGGGAAAAATTGTAAAATTTAAAGTATTACGTTAGAGGATAGGATCAGGAAAGGTACAAAGGAAATTATAATAAAGGAATATACCTACATACATAATATGTAGTATTTATCACTTGTAGAGCAACAACGACACTTGTGTATACACACTTTCACTGTGCGGCTTTAAGGGCAGAATGATCTAGAATATCCGAAATTGAGCGCAAAAAATTTTGCATTGTTTGAAAACTCTCAATTTTGCTCGATTTTCTTCGATGATGCGGCGCTTTGATGCTTGCATTCCTAAGCATGAGAAAAAAATAACTTATTTCAAAATTAACGAGAGAAAGACAAATGGAAATTGCATCTTCGAACTTTCCTCTGGCCATCTTTTTTCTTTATTTATTTCATCACTTTCTTTTCTGCTACGTAGTTTTCAACTTTAGGGGTAATCAGCCCACAATTGTACCTACCTACCATGTACATTAAGTTAGGTTCCCAATAAAGATTTTTGAATTTTGTATATTGTGTGTGCTTTGTTTTGTCTAATATTACTATTTCTTTCTTGCTTCTTCATATCAGTAAAAGCCTAGTTATCACATGTGCCATGATGAATGCCCGGGAGTTGTGACTATAACAATGATGTTCTCGCGTCGCGTGCGTCAATCGCTTGTTGGGCCCAAAACAATTGTCTATGGACCTTTTAGCATCTTACAGCACCTTGGTATATACTATAATTTCTTGATAGTATAGGTAAAACGGAGTTTCTCTGAAGGATAGGATTCGCAACGAATACATCCGGCAGAGAACCAAAGTTATCGATATAGCTCAAAGGATTAGCAAACTGCGGCAAACTACGGCAGTAGGCCGGCCATATTTCGCGAAGAACCGATAACCGCTGGACTAAACGTGTTATTGATTGGAGACCGCGACTCGGTAAACATAGTGTAGGACGCCTTTCTGCCAGGTGAGATGACAATCTGCGAAAGACTGCTGGAAGATGCTGGATGCGACAAGCTGAAGACAGGGCGCTATGGCACTCATTAGGGGAGGCCTAAGTCCAGCAGTGGACTAACATGGGCTGATGATGATGATGATGATGGTAGGTAAAACATTAAAGAATTAGGTACCCACGCTTGTTTAGTGTATATGTTTATGGTAAAAATTATTGCTTATTCTTCAGTACTTCATTCAGTATAAAATTTATTGCCCATAGATAAACTTATCAGCTCATCATTTACTTTGGTCGAGGCTGTGACCTTTTTAGTTGTTCATTAGAAGTTTACTTGGAATGATAAATGCTATTAGAAACCTTTGACAAAACCGTGTCTCAATATTCATACCTCATGCAATTACGAAGCAAAATGTCAAGGGGATGAGGACCAGACTTATGGTATATTCATGATATTGGGAATAATACCAAGCATTATAAAATTTTATAAACATTGGTATTGTGATATACATACCGTATATCACAAAGCTACTCAGTATCTACTGGTTATCGGAGTGCTGGCTTTTATTTCGGCCAACGAATTGATATCCAACATGGCAATGCAAGGATTCTGGGCACTCTGTCTTCTGGTGATGGCTTAGATATTTAGGAAATAGATAGAAGTTTATATTCTGTTACGTACATTGGTGCTCTAATTTTCTTTTTAATAAGTTCCTAATAAATGAATGAACCCTTTATAGGACATTATGAAACATTTGCGAAAAATTATCTTCGCACACGCTTCTTAGATTAGTTAAATCTATCAACTAATAAAGCTATATAAGTGTAGTTAATATAACCAATGCGATTACACCGCCGCGCCGGCGCTGGAAGGCAGACAGCGATCTTACTTTCGTTCCGGGCCTATTCTTCTGCTTTCCCACAATTAGTATCTGATCGGCTCAGATTGGTGCAGGGGCACACCGTGTATCTGGAGGTATTGTGTTCGTAATGCGTGTATCTTGGTTGCAATAGTTGGTAGTTCGAGTTCACGTAATGACTTCTTTCAACATATTCACTAAATCGACCAGATTTTCGCCCGTTTCCGTTAGAACTAGAACATACTCGTACACAAATGACGCTAGTTCATAGAAGTTACTGACTGTAAATATTTCACATGCTTCTTTCTTTTTAACTCAAGTTTTTTTATTTTATTTTACATAGCAGTCAGTACCTATACGCCAAAACCTTTAAAGCTGTGATTTATGTTATTATAGTAAGCCGTCGAACTCAGCGTAATTTCTAGGAAATTAACCACACGTGGTCAGCACACTCCCGTACTGAGGGAGGGGGCGCGGGTTCGAGTCCCACCAAATCAATTTTTTTTGGGACACTATTTAATTTCCTTTAAAGCTGCATCACTAGCCAAAAATAGAAGCAAAGCGAATACCTTTGAACAACAATCTATGGAATTTTGATAGTTGAATAAACCAGGATACTGTTTCGGCTTCTGCTAATTATCTACCATCAAGTAAATGATGAGGTCAGAATAATAACAATAAGGATGCAGCTCTTCCTGGAGGCTACGAACAAATGCCAATCCAATTTGTAGAGCAAATTTAACTAGGTACATTCCTAAAAAATGCTGAGAATCTTTCGACCTTGCCTTCGTAACATCAAAGTGTTCATTCAACAGACTTAGTTGAGCTTAGCTACATGAGAATGCCAGTTTTAACACTTTTAAAATAGAATAGATTCATTGATTTCCAAATTCATTGATAAACAAGTTCACATCAGTCATTATGCAAAAACAAAACAATAACGCGCTTTGTAGTTCGTCACTTATTTATTTATGGCGATGTTTCAGCAGAAAAATATGTTAGTAAAGATGTAGCTAATAATAAGTTCTCACTTAAAGAAAAGAAATATCACTGCAAGAGCACAAATAGCCGCGAAACAAATGTTTGTACGATCGGCAAATATTCCGGGTGTTCTGGTCGTTTATTATGTACAGTAAAAAAAACTATTTATGTGATAAATTGCATTATGTATATCAGTCATCTAGTTCCCATAACACAAGCTCTGCTTAGATTGGGACTAGATGATGCTGTGATGATTGTCCAGCATTTATAGCTTATGACAATACAAGGATATTTCTATACCTGTACCTACCTCTAATGCATATATGTGTTCAGGTATTTTTCTAGATATATAGTGTGTCGAGATTCCGTAACTAACCTCTCAAAACCAATAACGCTTGCTTGATATTCATAAGTTTTGACCCTAATTAGGTTTGACGTTGGTGCTCCGATTTTGATGAAATGATGGTTTTTATCAGTTGCAACAAGTTTACATAAAAACCTAATAAGACTTATACACCTCCACGTCCATATATCAAACTTCAACCGATGGTTACCATTCAATAAAGTGAGCAGATAATATTTTTAAAACTTATACTATAACTTTTTTTTTTGCAGTCATCCGTGATCACGACAGTGTGTAAACCTGTTGAAACGTCGGAAAAAATAAGTAAATAAACGCGATAAATACCCGTTAAAATAGAAATATTAATTATGTGAGCAGATCATTTTGTAAAATCAATTTTTGAGCTGGTTAACTTTTATAATAGATTTTGGTTTGGCTGGTTCGATAAAGTAGTAGTAGTAAATTATTTATTACACACATATACTTTTATATACTTTTTGTTTTAAATACACTAATTACACAATGTACTTAACGTAGGATAATTTACATATATATATATATATATATATATATAGTATTTTTGTTTAAAAGACCTCAGATTAAACAAATACATAGTCTACAATACAAAGGAATGTTTATTAAAAAATAAAAAAATATGTGTGTTTAGCAGTGCAAATAGGTAATAAGCTCAGTGATAATACTGCTCTATGAGCAAACACTGGTTTTCAGCTATCACTTTCAGGGTGACGAGAGCGTTATATGTAGGTATTTTCTGAACTTTATTGCGCTTAGAAATGGCTTAGACTTATAAGATCCGTGGTATAACACGAGATCTAGTGTTCTCACGATCGTGTCTAGGCGCATCTTGATACAGTCGTATCGTTAAGACCTCTATCTTGGACCTAATGGCCATTCCACTATGTTTCTGTTTGACCAACACAAAAGGTTTATATCGTACAAATGTAATGTGTAATGTGATTGTTTTTGTTGTTATTAAACAATTTCTTTATGAAGCTTTTACTGGTCAATCCGAATCTATGAGATGAAAACTTTCATAGAGGTGGCAGAGCCTAAGGACGTTTCTCGGATTAATCCTGATACCCCAAATTAGTGGGTTTCACTGCTATTAAACCGGACGGGAAGGCTTTCAAAACTTTTGAAACTATGGTTATTAACACTAAAGTCATTTCTAACGGGATATTTACCATGATTAGAGTTTTGAGTTTTCCAATATTTCGGCACAGTTTCATGCGCCATGATCACGGAACAACTGAAGGTCACTAATGAAATATTGGAAAACTCAAAACTCTAATCATGGTAAATATCCCGTTACAAATGACTTTAGTGGAAGGCTTTCCACTGCTATTGGTTAATTTTGACAGCATCTTATCTAATTATAATACTCTACCATAAAGGGCCTCTGTGCTGTTGGGTACGTCTCTACGCATGCCTCCCAAAGGACCGGATACCGTGTCCAAGAGTCCTGTAAGGCCTAAAGGAAATAAAGCTTTCTGATTTTGATTTTGATATGGCCCGAGATAATGGAAATGGGAAACAATAATACTCTTACTATTCGACATTCTAAAATTAATTACTTTGCTCACAGGGAACTAATAAATAGTGACGGTGTGATATAATGTTTTGATATTATATAAGACGGTAGATCACGATTGATTGAAAGAAGCCAACCTGTGTACAAACCTGTATGTGACATTATATAAAATATATGAGTCCATCGGAGCCATAAATTGCTCAACTGCTAATGTGTTTTTGCACAAGTGCAGCACACACGTTTAAAACAATGCTATGTGAAAACTCTGTCATAATTTTGCAGCTATTATTATAAAGATCTATATAATTTTGCAATGTAGGGTAAATGGTCTTAGTATAATTGTTTAGTGTCCTTAGATATTATTTTTAACAATATTATTCTAGTCACTCTTGGATCTCTACGGTCTGTGTCTATACATCACACAATTGTAAATGTGTATGTGAGTGTAATGAGTGTATAATAATAAGATGCAAATAATTATTTACGATGTATTGTACGATGTATTTACGATGCTGTATTTTGTACAGCATCATTTTAATACAGCATCTTATTATTATATTATTATACAAAATACAGCTTTATCTCTATCATATAATATGTTCTTTGTATACATTTATATACGTTTATATATATATCTGGCGCAGCGCATCAGCATTGCCATACATCGAAGCAATGCAGCCAGCGTCTTGGAGACGCTTCCGACTGGTATTAATATGGATCAGTTTAGCTACCTGTGTTTATCCGCAGATAGCTCAATTGTTTAAATTTTAAATACTAGTTCTAATTTGTTTTTTTATTTATTATTTTGTATATACCAAGGCCCCTTGTCTATAACTATCCAAAAGCATAAAAACTATTTAGAAACAGTCTGTTTTAAAACTTTTCAAACTTTTATTGCGCAAAGTAAAAACAAACAAAATCCACGATATGTAGTTTTGCCAATAATGAAAGAATAACAATAGATCATCAAAGGTTCCTCAACAGGTTGCTACAGAGGTTATGGTTGGATCGGCAAACAGAATTCGACTGGGAATCTATCACAAATATTGAAACAAATCGTTTGCGAATACACTGAAAACGTATATTAGAGGTCTTAGCCATAGGAACGTAAATTAGGTTAGTTAAGATCAAATAGCCAAAATGCATTTATCATTTTGCTCGGTCAACTCTTTAGTAAATAGAAATTGAGGTAGATATTATTCAATACCAGTACAAGTCGGTAAGCTTAGACGCTTACTTAGTGACCAATTTTTCCAAGTCTGTAAGCTAACTTCATTATGTTACCTATTTAAATTTTTATTTAATATTCTTCTATGTATGTCTATGTTATTTTCATTGAGTCGTCAACTTACTTTGTATCGTGTTTTAAAGATTTTAGCGAAACCTTATATTCAACCAACAACATTATATCACTGGTCTATATATAGGCACAGGCATGTTCTATTTTGCATCTAAATGTAGTATCTCCAAAATAGAAAAATCGAAAATTAGTAGTTTATTCGCATAAAACAGTAAATTAGTAGTTTATTTACGTTAATATCTATTTATCATATTTACGTATGAATTCAAAACATAAATTAATAGAAAACCAGGTTAGATATTTCCCGTTGAAGTAGAATCATAAAATTTAAAAAGCAAACTTTTTTTATTTTACAGCATCCTCGGTGCGCGAGTCTGACTCCAACTTTACGTTTTATTATTTATTAGGTATCGCTACGTTAGCTTTGTCCTGATAGATGCACAGTGAGTAACTCGGTCGTAGACCACAAACCGTGAAGAACAGCCGACATATCCGTTCACGGTCACATATCTTATTCGCGTAAATTACTTACTCTACTGGGAACACTTACGATGGCTAAAGAAAATAGAACAAACAGTTATAACCGATTGGCATCTTCAGTTGTTTTAAATTACCTTATAAGAACTACGTCGCGTCGGGGGCATTATTTTGAATTCATTATTTAAAGAGCTTAATCATGGTGTAATTATGTCGCTCTAAATAATTAGGAAAAAAAGAAAATCAATATCATATACCTATTTAAAATAAGAACAAATGTTTGAAAAAAGAAAAATCAATTCATTAACTAATCAATATTAACGCTTAACGCCTTCCGGCTTTCGCTAGACGGATACGTCAACTATGCTGCTGTTTTTCGGGAGTTTCTTTCTTATCACAATAAGCAAGTACAATCAATAATGAATGAGTAAATCATAGGAAGTTTGGACGGAAGGAATTAAAGCGAATGCGAATTGAATGAGCAAATGTAGGGTTCTTCGCGCGTAACGAAATTATATAATAGGCAGTAATTAACTGCATAACATTTGTATTATGCACGTTGCTTGCACTCATTATACAAAGGGTACACGCGGTTGTATTATTGTGTTATAGAAGGACAAAAGAATAAATATAATTTTAATGGCATGGGACCTAAAATAATTTATTAATGGTCGAAACGATGAGACCCGAGTACCGGTGACAATTTGGCGTACCTATATATATATATATAAATATATATAGATACGCCAAATCCGCCATCCCCGGTACGCCGCTTCCGACTGAGTTCTAATTTGGTTGTTATTTTGTTTTAATCATAAATTTTTATAAAGAATTCCACTTGATTTAATGCTAGACAATTTACATAGCAGCTTATGCTTAACCTACAACAAATTATAATGAACTAAGATATGAATAAAACTTTAATAACTATCACAAAACTGCTTTATATTATAAATTATTATATATTTATCTATATCTATTCTATACTAATATTATAAAGAGGAAAGATTTGATTGTTTGTTTGTTTGTATGTTTGTTTGTTTGTTTGTTTGTTTGTTTGTTTGTTTGAATTGAATAGGCTCCGAAACTACTGGACCGAGTTAAAAAATTCTTTCACCATTAGAATCCTTAATTTTCCGTGATGAACATAGGCTATATAATATTTTCAAAAAAGTTAGGGATCCGCATGAAAAATTCAATAATTGAACCGTGGGCTGTATATTCAACCTCTTTTTCTATTATGGCGCGTCAGAATAGAAAAAGAGGTTGTATAGCGCACGGTGCTTGCTTTTTCTCTACGGCCAGTGTCAGTTTTGGAATGTCGAGTCAATGTCAAATACCCCAATGCTGTTAAAAAAAGTAAAGATCCGTATGAAAACTGTGAAACCCATCGTTTTAGTGTGTATAATTTCTGAAATTTTTGTTTAATACCCGTGCGAAGCCGGGGCGGGCCGCTAGTAATTAATATTGTCGAAAGCAGTATTGTGACAGTTCATGCATAAACTTTTTAATTTTACTGCTGACCCACACACTTTTCGATTCCTTATAATCTGAAACATACAAATCTGGAAAATATTATCAGAAGACATAACCTGAATCTTGAGTGGAGACCGCGACTTGGTAAACGTAGTGTAGGACGCCCTCCGGCCAGGTGGGATGACGATCTGCGAAAGACTGCTGGCAGATGCTGGATGCGACAAGCCGAAGACAGGGCGCTATGGCGCTCATTAGGGGAGGCCTATGTCCAGCAGTGGACTAACATAGGCTGATGATGATGATGATGATAACCTGAATCTAACAGAATCTCGTCAGCTATATCCATAAACGTTTTCAAGAATAAACCCGACAACTGGTCACTAGACAAAAATATCTAACTAAATAAGTGACGCTACGACAAAATGCAGCATTGTTAAATAGACACATAAACCATAGACTGCTCGCCTATTAACAAATATTTATATAATATAGATGCTGTGTTTGGAGAGTACATTTTTACACACGAAATTATCAAGCATAAAATATATGCTTGACCACACATGTCATCTTCTAGCCCCAAAATAAAAAGAGCTTGTCTGCAAATTACTAAAAAACTAAAATTAAAAATTAAAGTAAAGTTACGTAAATACAAATGACGAAATTCTTGATCGCACTGACTTAATCTCCTGAAATGCCTTAATAGAATACTTTGTGTTACAATGCAAGCAGACCGAAACGTGATCGGTGTGTTATGACTTCCTAAGTAATGCTTGTGTTTCCTATGTTATTACCAAATAGTGGTTAGTTACATCTACATAGCTACATCATTAAACTATGAGGGTCAGCAGTTAAACGCCATTTAAATTGATTTGTACAAATAATGCCCAAAGTTTCATCTTTTTCGCATTCACTAGAGTAGGGCCAGAGAGATCGGATATTTCGGATATTTTTAATATTGTTAAAAAGTTTACAAAACCATTAAACCATCTTATTAAAGCTCTGGCGACGGATATATTCCCAAATGCAAATCCCCGCAAATGAAATCGAGAGCGGGTCAGTTAGTACTTAGCATGTTCATAAAGATAACGTAAACTGAAAAATTGGTGAAGAATGTTTTTCTGAGAAGACGACGATTAATTTATTTCATTATAATCCAAAAGAAATATTTCATCATCATCATCATCATCACCAGCCTATAATAGTCCACTGCTGGACATAGGCCTCCCCTAATGAGCGCCATAGATGCCACGCATGCCCAGCGTGGGGATTATGGGCAATAACCCCCAAATAATGATGCCATCTAAAGAAATATTTACTGGGATTTAATTTTTGATATCATTTTTAGTGGGTATTCTCGGGCCGAATGGATATAATGTAGGTACCTACTACAGCCAGACGGGCTTAACTTATTCACATTCAATTAAGCTTGCATAGGAGTACAAAAGCAAGAAGTGGTCCTAATCAATAATGGCCGCTGATTACTAATTGTGGTGTAATCAACTGTCTGCCATTGTTCACAATAAAAACTGCTTAATTTCATTATCTAGCCATTGAATGCAACACAATGCGCTTTATCTCCGGGGAAAAACTAGCAACAGGATAAATGTGCTTATCTAGCCTGTATGAGAACTTACGCTTGTTTAGATTTTATCTTAGGGCTGACTTGAAGATACCTGAACATTATGAAAGACTAGATTCTGGCCGTGGCTTTACTTACAGCTTAATATAGGTTTTATAGCAGCAAAGTCAATTAAGTAAAAAATAAACTCGAGAGCAATGAATCCGGGTCACTCAAAGAAAAAAAAAATCTCGGAAAGTAACCCTTAGTTGCATTAACCTAGCATTCTTACTTTCCGAGATTTTTTTTTTCTTTGAGTGACCCGGATTCATTGCTCTTTTAAATTTAGAGTTTTACTACCGAAAATTATTTCACAAAAAAACTTAGCAGCAAGGTTGACAGAGTCGATTAAATAAAAAATATTTTGAACCAGGGCTTTACTACCGAATATTTTGTCACATTAAACTAAATAAACTTCTTCAAAGTATAAGAACCAGGAAATTTGGTAGCGTAAGAAAGTAGCGCGTTGATGTCTTTTGTATCGGAGCTTGGGTAAACTATTTTGGTTGGCGATTGGCTCTGTATTTTATAAACTTTTGGTCAATGGATTAGTGTGATAATTTAAATAATGGCTTAAACAGCATTAGCCACTACATAACATTGTACATTCTTAATAACGTCGATTTAATGTAAACAATTGTCTGCAAATACGTTACGGTGTAGTAGCTTAGAATCACTTACTTCCAACTGGTATTGATATGGATCGTTTGAGCTACCGGTAGTTCGTTTGCAACAGTCTGCAGTTAGCTCAATTTGTTTCAATACGTTATTAATTTTTTTATTTAAATAATATTATTTGTTAATAAAGGTACTAAGAATCTAATTGGATGCACAAGTAAAGCCTAATTTCTTTGGTCAATATCTAACCAATTCGGAACTTGATTGAACACGCATTACCCTTATTTCTATGTCCGTGACCAGCTAATCTAATATTGAGCATCTTTTGACAGTTGGACAATGTAGCGAGAGGCAGAGCGAGGACCTTGATGCATGATCCTCTCCAAAGACTCCATGTGGGTACAGCTGGTATTAAAACAGCTAGTAAACATACCGATTTGGTCAGTATGGACTTGGAAATTTCAAAAATGATATAGGGTCTGAATCTGCCAAAATGGGGCAGCTATAATTGTGTTCAAAATATAAATCAAAGTGCTTTATTTCCGTTAGACCTCACAAACAAGAGTCCTTTAACTCTTGTTTGTGACATAGTAACCTGGAAACAGATGAAATCGGTTCATCAGATTTAGTTCTGTTTGAAAGGTGACGGTGTTACGTTCCATGTTCAATAGCCTCAGCCTTCACTGTGGCAAACAACGGATATTGCTATGAACTCCATGATTAATGGCGGTCTGGTACCTAATTACACGAAACATCACGGCGTGAGAATAGTTGCATACGTGATAAACTTTTACAGTTTGCTAATAATAAGCAATTGCCGATAATGTCTATATTCACGTGGCCAGTACAAGTTATTCAGTGCCCGTTATTAGATCAATGCCAATGGCTAGATAATTAGTAAAATTATGATTGTTTGGGGATCAGGTGTGCAATCTTAGTATTTAAAAAACAATGAATATTACAAATAAGGATGAGAAGCATACTAAAACTAGTATTTATAATTGAAAAAGTTGAGCTAACTAGACTGTTGCAAAAAACATAGAATACAAATCGACAGCGTCCCCAAAATAAATAAAATTGATTCTGTGTTTCAGGCAACAAGAGTGCTAAATGTCTTTACTTAATGTGTTTACGTTTGTGTATATTAAGTTACACATTTTACATTGAGTTAGTAAAACTAGATTAATCACAATCACTATTCTAACTAAACATAGTACAAAAAATCCTTAATAATATCTTATAGCCTCTCTGTATCATAGGATAGACTTTGAAGTATAAATTGAACATGGCATAATAGTAGAATAGTTCCCACCTACCAACTTGTATCAATAACACCTAAGGCTATGCTATCAGATTCAAAATCAATGACGAAACAGCAGTAAGTCTTGTTAAATAGCTACTTGGGCGTAACCTACAATTTAATTATTTACGATTTGAACCGAACAATAGTGGTTTGTACATTTTGATTCAACTTGGAATGTGAGCATCCTCCTGCGAAAGGTCAGCGCGAGGTCACAGAGTGCAATGATGATACTGGAAGGTAGGTTGATTTACAAGCCTCCACCCGTGGCTTTACTGGTGAAAATCACTTTAGAATTAGTTATTTATACAACTTATGCATATCATCATCATTTTAAGACCATATGAGCCTACAGCTGGACCTAATGAGCCCAACTGTCTTCCGAATATACAATGTTCTATATTATATAGTAGTATAGTAATGTAAAATGTCCGGTAGATATGTTTGTGACTGTTGGCACGTAACGTAACCTACATGTAACCTAAACTATGCTGTAAGATATTTGCACTTTATTTATCCATCGCGAAAATGAACCAAAATTTTTACGCTTAAATTTTACCGTGCCTTTTCTACGATAGAATATAAAAATAAAGTATTAGAATTTGTCAGTAGGATAGTTTAGGTTTGGAGCCTTACAGAAAATTGCTACCATTAAAATTAATTCTCACCATTTGTAAGGTAACAAACAGACACTCGCAATAAGGTACTTTAAATTTCTTAAACGTTTTCCTAATAAGTTTAAGAACTTGTCGTTAATTGTCCTTTAATATTTTCATTTAACTCTCAGTTAAAAGCTGGACTTTTTTAATTGGTCCAATCAACCCATTCAGTTATATATAGAAATAATTTTAGTCTTAAGAGTGAATTTTTCACAATATGCAATTTGTAATGTGAACAAAACATACTTTAATTTTATTGACATGGAATGTGACATGATGTAACTAACTTCTAGCTAGCGTAATGGCAAAGGTGTATGTCAGTTCCTACTTCCATACTAACACAACCAACTACAATCACCCCCAATTATCAAATTGCATAAATTTGTGGCTTTTTGTTTGTTTGTTCCACCCATTTCCCTCCGATATGGATCGGAGACATAGTTAAGCTAACATTTTGCTTAGGTCAGATGTTTACTTTTTTTTAGGAACGCAAGGCATTATTATTAGGAACTTTGTGATTTTGACAGTGACATCGAAATGATTGGATGGTTTAAAAAAGACAGTAGATGCAAAGACGTTAAAATATAAGCACAATTAAGCAACATATTTTATTATGTTCGCGATCCTCTGCTTAATAGGTATTTAAATGTTTTAAAAAGTTCAAATATTTTGTTGTTTGTTTGCCTTCAAAGTAAGTTGAGTAATGCAGAAGCATGTAACGTTAAAGTTCAAAATTAATGTTTTTACTGCGTTATTGTAAAAAGTCTTTGAAAACCATTCTTAAATTATATCATTAGTTATTGTTTTAGTTCGGGTAAAACCTTAATTAACAAAGACAATTTGAATGAAATAACCAGAATAGTACAATAGAAACACTAGTACAATTGAAACAATTCGGCTAACAGCATACTGTTGCAAACAAAAATCTAAGTAATTTTTTGATATACACTAATTAAATAAAAAAAATAATGAGAATAATATCAAAGGATGCATCAAGTGCCGCCTCAGTGTACAATAATGTCATGTGTTGTCGCCAAGGGCATCCCAATTCCCAACTATGACCAACCGATACCATCAGGCGGGCTCCTTTGTCTCATTTGGTTATCGCGTGGCCTCGGTCAAGTGGTGGCCGGTAATTGGCCACGGATGGAACATTAGATGACCCCAGACTGTGATGCAATGCAATCATGGCAGGTTTATGGCTGTTTCGCGTTTGTAACACGCTCGCTTATTTTACCTTTTATAACGTAGCAGATGGTTGATTGTTTTACTGAACACTTAAATAATAGTTTATATTGGGTTCGTAGTTAACCCGCTTACATTCATAATTAATATATTGGGTGGAGTTCTTTACATGGGTTAAGCCAAGCCCTAAAATAAGTTTTTTTTTTAGAAATTATCTGTGAGTAAACAGTTGATAATGATTGTTATTGAGTTAAATAAATGATTTATTCATTAGTTCTTAATGATTGTTATTGAGTAAAATAACTGTTTACTCACAGATAATTTCTAAAACTAAAGTTTTACTACAAACAAGTCTATTCTATACTAAGAATATAAAGAGGAAAGATTTAATTGTTTGAACTGAAAAGGCTCCGAAACTACACCACCGATTTGAAATATTTTTCATCATCCATTTTCATCAGCTTTAGAATCTTACATTATCCCTGGGGTCTGTATAAAAGTTTCACTAATGACAGATAAAATATCTTTGAATTAGAATTTGAATTTGAATGTGTGTAAAAATTTATAATTTTCTAAATTCTTGATGAATACCCGTGTGAAGCAGGTGCGCATTGCTAGTCATTTTATAAATTGATACTTCTGCTGTAGAGATCATGCAGCGTTGATTTTCAATATAATTAATTTAATTAATATTATTAGCGTTAGGTACTCCACAAAAAAACATTGCTCTCAGTAATCTAAAAATCGATTGTCGTTTTATAGCTTCACTGCATAGTACAAACCAAAGCCGATTCCTGCTGTCGGTCTGTCTGTCTCAATGTGGGCTTAGATCTTTAAAACTACGCAACGGATTTTGATGCGGTTTTTTTTGTGGAAGGCTTTTGTGTCAGCATTGCACCCGTGCAAAGCCGGAGCGGGTCGTTAGTTCATAATATTTCTTTCGAAGCCTCTCCTAATCACAATTATTAAATTTAACACTTTCTATGTAAATAATGTACCTATACCTCTTTTTTGATTTCGAGAAGGAAAATTTGCGAAGGCTTATGTATTTACTATATCATCATCAGCCTATAATAGTCCACTGCTGGACACAGGCCTCCCCTAATGAGCGCCATAGATGGCATTATCATTTGGGGGTTAATGCCCATAATCCCCACGCTGTATTTACCTTACCTAGGTAAAATTATCCCACCATCAAATTATACTGTATTTTGAAACGGGGGCGCTAAACAAAACCACAAAACCACACATTTAGATTTGCTTTACTGCACCTTTGCCTGACCACTAGAGTGCTTTAATATAATTCCGTAGAACCTAACAGTTTAGTTAAAATTAGTGTTTATACGGTTTTAAACTTTTTTAAACGTATAAAGTATGGACTGCTAAAATATAACGTATGCTAGTTATGTCAGAGAATAGAATATTTGTTATTCATCTCATAAAAAAAATGCTTAAATAATATATAAATAGTACAGCCAAAACAGACTTATTTTTGCAGGGATTCCCAAAACGGTCTCTGTCTCAGCATGACCTGGTTGTACACAAGGTATTGCCAACGCTGAACTTTTGACCGAGCCGTTTCAGTATGTCATGGAAGAAAAACCGTTTAACACAAGAAAATCTAATATAAACAGTAAAACATAAATTGACAAGAATAAGAATTCATAAAACCAACAATAGGTAGACATTGAAATACATTGAAAAAGGTATACATTGTGAAAGCTGAGCGTCTCACAAAACTATTCTTATTTCTAAAATTAATTTTATAGTATGCCGGACAATACATGAGTTTTAATTATAACAGTATGAGACAGTAGAGTATATACTTTTCAAGGTAGTCAAATATAAAGTTGCAAGCACTCCATCAATTCTAAACTTACTCAAGACAGAGTTCAAGACATTAATGTGTTGTCATTGATTGAATTGAACATCAACGGGGCCCTCTGAAGATGTCAAGGCTCAACAATGCAAGAAGACATCTTCAGATAAATGTGTTATCTTCTATGCGGAAAGGCTTTGGTATGCAGTTGATTAATATACGACATTTGAATAGACGCATGAAACAGCATTGTTTCGACAGGAGTTTGGAAATTGATTTTAAAATTGGGGTTATAAAAGGCATCCGATATTGACCCCATTGATACGTTGTTTAATTAATTTTCACGGTGCGGATGACATCCCAGACACCAATGGTTTGAATTATAATCCAATAATTGTAGAAAATGTTTAATAGCATTTTCTGCAACGGAATTGAATCTTTTGGCGTGTCAGAGGCGCTTTTACCCGTGCCCATGCATACTAATATTATAAAGAGGAAAGATTTTATTGTTTGTTTGAATTGAATAGGCTCCGAAACAACTGGATCGATTTGAAAAATTCTTTCACCATTAGAATCCTAAATTTTCCGCGGCGACCATAGGCTATATAATATTTTCAAAAAAAGTTAGGGATACGCATGAAAAATTCAATAATTAAACCGTGCGCTATATATTCAACCTCTTTTTCTATTATGGCTCCGCTGCTTGCTTTTCTCTACGGCCAGTGTCAGTTATGGAGTGTCGAGTCAATGTCGAAAACCCCAATGCTGCTAAAAAAATAAGGGATCCGTATGAAAACTGTGAAACCCATCGTGTTAGTGTGTATAATTTCTGAAACTTTAGTTTAATACCCGTGCGAAGCCGGGGCGGACCGCTAGTCAAATATATACTACAAGAGGAATTTTTTTATTGTTTGTTTGTACTGATCCAATTTGAAAAAGTCTTTCACCATTAGAATCCTAAACTATCCCAGATGAACATAGTCTATTAAATCTTTTCAAAAAGTTAGGGATCCGTATGAAAACTTCAATATTGTAACCCAATCCGTGCGAAGCCGGGGCCTATAATATTTTACAGAAACCTGCGTTAAAATAACAAATTGCAATATGGATAAATTCTCTTCAACCTCGATATTCTTCTAAGCTGTTTATTACCAAACGAATTAAGCTAGAGCCAGATTCCCACGGTAAAAAAATACTAAGCGAGCGAGCGCGTGCACCGTGCGTTCCCTTCTAACCTTTCAAGTCGCTGATTGTCTTATTTTAAAGTTTACGATCGGTTTCTGATGTGTTAAGTTTCACATTATTGATTTATTAAATGACTAGCGGTTCGCCCCAGCTTTGCACGGCTATTGAACAGAAATTTAATTTTTCACGCGGATCCCTGACTTTTTTGAAAACATTCTATAGCCTATGCTCATCATGGAAAATATAAGATTCTTATGGTGAAATATTTTTTCAAATCGGTCTAGTACATAGTTTCGAATATTAAATTCAAACAAATAAACAATCAAATCTTTCCTCTTTATAATATTAGTATAGATATAGATTGCTAGGTAAAGTTCTAATTATAGGTTGTGGGTCTGTGATAATCCATCTGTTATGAAGTCAAAAGCACATCCTCCATTCAAGGTTAGGTTTGGCATCATCAATTCATTCAAGGTTTTAAAGGGTAGATCGGTGACTAACTCTTGGCTCCACAAGTATTTCTTGACATATTTTATAAGTTAATTACCGGCCTATTAAAGATTTCATCTAATAGTCGTAGATAACAAATAAGCTCTTGTAGATCCTTATTTATGTAAGTTATATAGTATTTGTAGGCTAAGTATAATAGATATTGTAGTATTTATTGCATGTATTCGTTTATTATTTTTTTTTTGTTTTACTTAAGTGCCACCGTCTATATTGTTCCTTCATGTCCAGTCAATCCCAAGGTTGCCTGGAAGAGATCGCTCATAGCTATAAGGCAGCCCTTTATACTTTCTCTACTTTCAGCATATTTGTTTGTTATGTTCTTTTCTTTGTGTGGTATGCTAAAAGATTTTCAATCTAACATTTTTAACAGATTTGTAATTTTGTACAGGCTCCAGACCATAAATCGTTATTTTGTTTATTCTATGCCTTCATTCAGGAACAGAGAATAAGATTTTTCATTTTTTATATATATTTATTAACAAAGAAAATTACAACTTAATAACCAAATTAGAACTAGTATTTACAATTGAAACAATTGAGCTAACTGCAGACTGTTGCAAACAAACTACAGGTAGCTCAACTGATCCATATCAATACCAGTTGGAAGAATTTATATATGCTTATATATAATATTTATTTATACATATACATTTAAATTTGCTCTTTTATAGCGTGTATATAATATTTTATGAGCAAAGCTTTCAACAAAAACAAGATAGATGATACGGTCGGTGAGATGAAAGTAGGTGCATCTAGTGCAAGCACATTTCACATTTAGTTCTAGGCAGTAGGTGTAGCCAACGTCTGTGGTGGAGTCAAAATAACAAATAGATCCGGGCTTAAACCCCATATAAAATACTTTTATTTATTTATTGATCACAAACACAGTGTAAACTTTAATTACATTTAGAGTTAATTCAGTAAAAATTCTGTCAAGTGTCAGTATAATTATAGGTAATATAGGTATATAACATTTTATTTTGCATCTAAAATCACCTAAAACAGTGTTTTTTTTATAAAAGCATAGTAACCAACTTCAACTTAAGCAGATATTTACGTAGTTAATGAAAAAGAGAATAAGAATTATAATTAACAACAGGCTGAACTAGGTTGTTAACTATAAAGTTAGTAGATAATTGTAACTAACTTCAACTAATAGATATTAACGAAGCTATTTACGCCATCACTTACTTTTTATCCATAAATATTTAAAATATACATTTTATTTACACAAACTCTTATTTTTATTGGAAAGCCTCACATATAGAAAGAATTATGAAAGGTACCTCAAATAATTATAATGAGACTTCTGAATGTTTAGCTACTTTATGGTTAAACATTCATTGTACATAAATATTATGTACTCGACGCACGAATCGAATCAAAAGGTTTAGGTACTTTTTACGCTGCCTAGCAGAACGCACGTATTGGCACTCACTTGGTTGTTTACTCAAAAAGACGACGCACGAATCGAACCTAATCCGTTTATGAAAAAGATAATGAGAATTGTTATTAACGACATGAACTAGGTTGTTTAACTATAGAGTTAGTAGAGAACTTTTACTTTTAAATAACCAAGGTTTGGTGGGTACCAGATATTGTTGATTGAAGCTCTTCGGCTACAGCTCGCAATGTTTTACACCACTCTATAGTTCATTATGAATGTAAGCGGTTAACTACGAACCTATTTTGTGTTGTAAGAACACCAACGTTTTATCCCTTAACAAGGAACGTCAAACTACGATAGTTTTTATATTAAAACACTCTATAGTTTGCTCAAACACCTCCATGGCTGCATGAGCACGTAATGCGGGTCAGATCCTCAGTTTGCGACATTACCTAGAGTAATTTATACTTACCTAGTACCCAAGACGTCTCACGTCTTTCTATAGCACGAGATTCCTAAATACCCGTCAAACCCGTTCAGCAATCTTTACTGCTATTTGTAATCTTACTTTTCGCATGTAATAACTTAAATGTGTACGTACGAACATAATGTGAATTTGACAGTCGATTTCTCTAGTTGGTTTATCTTTATCTATACTGTTGTATAGTTAACTAGTTGCGGGTAGAACTACGGAGGTATGTACCGACCTACCTGCACACAGGGATACGAGTACAATAAAGGAGTGTTCATTCAGCAAGCTTGGTTTTATTACATATCAACATCATCCATATCAACATCACCAGCCTATACTAGTCCACTGCTGGACATAGGCCTCCCCTAATGAGCGCCATAGATGGCATCATTATGTGGGGGTTATTGCCCATAACCCCCACGCTGGACCTGCGGGTTGGGGATCGCAGTTCGGTGTAGTTGTTCTGCAGAAGGCGCTGCTGCCCGCCCCCCGGTGTGTTTCCCTTAGTCGCCTCTTACGACACCCACGGGAAGAGTTGGGGTGGTGGAATTCTATGCCGGCACCACACGGCACTTTATTTTATTACATATACTAAATGATAAAGAGTAAAGATTTTGTTTGAATTGAATAGAGTTCGAAACAACGGGGCCGATTTGAACAATTCTTCCATTAGAATCTTGCAATATCCCTGATGAACATATGCTAAATATTGTGATGAATAATTTCAAAAAAGTTAAGGTTTGAAAAACTTTAATAATGTAACGTGTATAAAATTACCGAGCGAGGTTGGGTTGGGATTGCTAGAAACTTTTAAATTCTTCTAATGTTATAAACGTGTAAGTTTGTAAGTATGGATGCATGTTTTTTTACTCTTTCATGCAAAAACTACTGAACGGATTTTAATGAATGACTTGGAATAACATATTGCCACTTTTTATCCCAAAAATCGCACGGGATCGGGAGTTACGCATGTGAAACCGCGGGAACCCAGCTAGTATGATATAATATATGTAGAGTTTCACGGTTTCTGATTTATGGTACGATGTTAGAACCAATGAATTGTTGCTTACTTATGTACTAGTTCTTTTATCCTATTGACATTGGTATGACCAAAAAGCAGGATATGGTAAAACATTGACACATTTCTGACCTAAGTATATCTATTTCCTTCCAATATTATAAGCCAATAAACGATTTGAGTTTAAGGTTGAAGTTTGGTTCGACCTCTGAACTCACCATATAAAAGGCTAAGAACTTTTGTGATTTCTTTTGTTGAATAAAGTTTTCTAGCAATCCCTGTGTGCAAAATGTCTAGAACTTTCGTCAGTCCGTCTGGCATTCATTCAAATATTGCTGTATTCAAACATGTATTGTCTCTATACCTAAAGCACATCATTCATGCACGACTGGTTTGACCACGAGACAATGCTGTAAGGGTGTTGCACAATAACTTGACAAGTGTGAGCTGTTTATTCCGCTTACTGCAGTGAAATAGAGTTCATAACATAAGGGCACCTGCAGAAAGGTATGGTTGTTGAATAATATTCTTATATATTTTGAGGTATTACTTAAGTTGTGGTCATGAGACATACATACCTTTTAACGTTAAAAAAACGTAAGTGCGCAGTCTATAAGTTCATAAACAATATTATTATTCAATTGTTCAATAGCAAAAAGTACATACTCGTATATGTATGCTTGAGTAACGCTTTTTTCACAGAAAAACGTAACTCAAAGCTTTAAAATTTTCTATATGATTTGATAAAGTAGTTCACATTTAAATTAATTTTTTATTGTTTAATTTATTGTGTATTTTAAATGTTAATTTGTATGAGTCAAGATACAAACTCAACAATACTCGAAATAAACAATTTTTATTTTATTTATTAGAGGTATACGGGTCTGGGTGCCAAGATTGTCTACTTGCATACCCAAGCCCTCCCAAGCCAGCATAGGTGTCAAAAGGTGTCAAGAGCTTGCGTATAATTGTATACAATTTGACATTGCACTTGAGATCGGGAATTTTGAATTATTTTGTAGCTGTATCTCCTACAGTAAAAAAAATACTTGCGACTGACTGAAGAGAAAGTAATGCAATACAAATCAATAATAACTTATTTATTTTTGAATTAATACAAGTTAGTATTATTAATAGCTATTAATAGAAGTTGAAATGAACGATGAGTTGCAAAAGTTATAAACTGTAGAACAACGTCATCGCCCGCCTTCTTGGTACAAAAAAATTGACTAAATTATAGAAAGGTTCGTAAAAATAAATTTTAATATTTATTACTAAAATGTTTGTGCGTTTTTAGTATATGTAGAGCTCCTAAGGACGCAGGTCTGTTAAGGAAGCCTGAAAGCTGCTGTAAATTAAGCCCTGAACATATTTAAATGAACAACTTCCGCTCTTGCCAAGTGTAGAAGTAACTTAACACCAATGATGAATCGTCATTGACTCACCGCGGACGTACAAAGTAAGTTACAAATGAAGCTAAGACAATAAATTCAGAACCTCGAGATCTGATCTTAGGTCAAATGTAGACCGGATTTAATGCTCTAATCTTTTCAAATTACTTTATTTCAAACGTCCCTTTAATTAAAAATACTATAATTCAAACGAAGGGGCGTTTGAATTAATAATCTATACAGCGTGGTTGTAAAGATTTCCTCATTAATAATTGCTTCATATCCTCGATTGTACGAATCAAGTGGTAATTTCCTATGCCGGTGTAATTTCATCTTGCCTAATTAATTGGAACAGATTTATATCTATTGACTAGCATCTGCACGCGTGTTTCTGGGTGCGAATGTATCATATATTTTAATGCAGGTCTAGAACTACACCTATGCAAAATTTCAGCTCGATCAGTTTAGTATTTTTTCTAATTAGTAACTACGTAAGTTCCTCTATAGATATAAGTTATATTTAGCAATTTTATAAACTTAGTTTAGGCAGTAAAAGATTATTCTATTTTTTTTCTATAATTTGTCGTGAATAAAAAAAAAATGATGTTCGCTTACCGCCTCGGGACAAATGTTTGTACGATAAAATATGTTAATTTGTTTTTAAAATTTTAATTTTGTTGTTTACAATACAAAGTTGGACGTCAAGAGGTATTACGTAAACATATAAACATCGAAACTTTCCTATAATAATAATAATATTAGTGTGATTTATACTCACGAATAACGAAATAAAAACTGAAATCTCTACATTTACTCAAGCACAATTAAAACTTTTGAAACTGTACATGAATCGTGCGGCGGGTAACGAACGACACGCCGTAAGTCGTTGGGTCGTGCTCATGTAAATCTAAGATGGTTCAAATAACGCCAGCGCGTGAAAAACATCAAATTGTTTCCCTACTACGAACCCCCGACATTATATGTAGCACATTGGTGTCCAAAGAACTAGAAGGGTAGCAGGTTCGTTCTATAGTCCTGCAATCAACAAACCGCCTTCCAAGTGTGATAACTAAACCTCTCGTACCAGAGGCAAGTTTAGGAGTGCAATCACGTATTGTACCTACTTATATGACTGGCTTATACAATTGTGACTCCATGCCAGTCTAATCACAGAATAACGACCTGGCGTGGTTGACGAAGGTCCAGTTGCGTGTTCGATTACTGCCTCGGGACAAATGTTTGTTCAATCTGCAAATATTTTCGGGGTGTTCTGGTCGTTTTCTAGGTATATTGCCATAACACTCATTAAGCTCTGCTTAGCTTGGGGCTAAATGATCATGTGTGGATTATCCATTATTTATGATTTTTTATTTATCTATATAAAACGGATATACCGGAAAAAGAACCAGCATCACCTGTGGGAGTCCACAGGTGATGCTGGTTCTTATTGCGGTATAGTCATCGGATATTCATTGCCTTTCAACGTGGCAATGTTGCCAGCATTCTAGGCAGTGGCCTTTTGGTGACCGGCTTAGATTTTCAGGAGATTAAATTAAGTGTTTTAATTGTTTTATTCTGTTATTTTCGTATACAAAATTAACAATAATCTATCTATATTCAAGCATAATTTGAAGTGTTTTTGTAAGCCGTAGAAAATTTTATACCAGTTTATTTCTGTAATTTAAATACGAGGCTAGAATTAGGTGTTTTATGATATGATGTGCAATTAAATGCATCGCTGGAATACTTACAAAGCTAGATGAGATTCTTAAAATACTTAATTACCCAAAACCAGATGAATACTTAAAATACTTAGTTACCTAGGCCAGAAGACATAGGTTAAGCCTATGTACAATAATACTCTGTAGGCAGATAAAGTTACTTATGTACAAGTCATATTGCCTATTGACCCAAATGCCCATACTCGCGCCCCTGATTAGCTTGGTTGCGAGAAGTCAATGAAAATTACTTCACAGATTATAAAATAATATGCAATAGGCGCTTGTTTTTGCTCTAGCGATGACACACTGCTCGTGGTAGGGGATCGAAAGCTAGAACGTGGTAAGTTTGAGCAAGATGCTTCAAAGAACGTTTCACGACTCAGACCAATAATTTAATTGAAGAAGAGTAATGGGATATCTGCACGACACAAGCTCTGCTTAAATTGAGGCTAGATGATGCCGGTGGATTATCCAGCTTTATTTATTTATTACTAGCGGCCCGCCCCGGCTTCGCACGGGTATTAAACAAAAATTTCAGAAATTATACACACTAAAACGATGGGTTTCACAGTTTTCATACGGATCTTTACTTTTTTTAATAGCATTGGGGTTTTTGACATTGACTCGACGTTCCAAAACTGACACTGGCCGTAGAGAAAAAGCAAGCACCGTGCGCTATACAACCTCTTTTTCTATTCTGACGCGCCATAATAGAAAAAGAGGTTGAATATACAGCCCACGGTTCAATTATTGAATTTTTCATACGGATCCCTAACTTTTTTGAAAATATTATATAGCCTATGTTCATCACGGAAAATTAAGGATTCTAATGGTGAAAGAATTTTTAAACTCGGTCCAGTAGTTTCGGAGCCTATTCAATTCAAACAAACAAACAAACAAACAAACAAACAAACATACAAACAAACAAACAATCAAATCTTTCCTCTTTATAATATTAGTATAGATAATTATATTAATAAGAATACAGTTACAATAGCCTACAAAATTAAGCGACCAAGCATTCATAAGCTTGCAGCAGAATTTTGCATAATCTATACTTTGATAAAAGGATGGATTATTCCATAATTGGTATCAAAGTATACCGTTCGTTTATTACAAGACTGGAGAAAAAGTGTCCAGCTTGCACAGATATCTAGAGGTATATATCTGGAAAAGCTCTTGGTCGATGTAATTTTTATATGCGTGATTTACTATTTTTCTATTTTTATGTGGGTTTAGGTGTATTTTAAGACTAAGTTTTAAGGTATTTTTATGCAAGTTTATGTTTATTTTTAGGCTAAGTATTGTAGTATGTAATGTAGTAAAAGTCTACTGCCAACATTAGTAGTGTGTTTCTTCATGTCCAGTCCATTCCAAAGTTGCTTGGAAGAGATTACTCATAGCGATTAGGCCGCCTTTTATACTTCCTCTACTTTAAGCATATCTGTTTGTAATGTTTTCTTTCTTTGTATGGTATAATGAAGTATTTCCTACATATCTATACAGGATGTGTGAGGTGCAGAACTCATTCTTTTCAAAATCGAAATCGTGACTCCATAAAGTGATGAAGACTTTTCAATATCTCTCACGGTTTCAGACTTCCCTATTGTAGCCCTGAAATAAAACCCACCCTGTATATCTCTATCATTTTGCTCCGTTGTGCAAAATTCATTGTTATTTATTGACTATTATAATTTATTTCTATTTACTATTATAACTATCTTCTATTGTTACTTTTTACTATTATTAACAATTTAGGACTATTATCTATACTAATATTATAAAGAGGAAAGATTTGATTGTTTGTATGTTTGTTTGTTTGTTTGAATTGAATAGGCTCCGAAACTACTGGACCGATTTAAAAAATTCTTTCACCATTAGAATCCTTAATTTTCCGTTATGAACATAGGCTATATAATATTTTCAAAAAAGTTAGGGATCCGCATGAAAAATTCAATAATTGAACCGTGGGCTGTATATTCAACCTCTTTTTCTATTATGGCGCGTCAGAATAGAAAAAGAGGTTGTATAGCGCACGGTGCTTGCTTTTTCTCTACGGCCAGTGTCAGTTTTGGAATGTCGAGTCAATGTCAAAAACCCCAATGCTGTTAAAAAAAGTAAAGATCCGTATGAAAACTGTGAAACCCATCGTTTTAGTGTGTATAATTTCTGAAATTTTTGTTTAATACCCGTGCGAAGCCGGGGCGGGCCGCTAGTAATTTATATATCCCAATATCCATATCCACTCTCATCATTCAGCTTTAACTATCTTTCGTGAGCTTTAATATACCTCAATCGCACGTTTTTTAATTAATTTGATACAATCATTTCTAAAATATCAGAAATGGCAAATAATAAATAATGCTAGACAATTCATAAAACATCAACTAGCCTTTACCTACCCTTGGTTTAAATCTGCTGAACAGATAAAGCTTTAGATGTTTATTTTATTGAAAGTCATTCCCACAATCAAAAAAACATAAACATTAAATAAAATAACATAACTATGAATCATCAAATAACAATAATCGAACAGCAACTTATTAACTGCTGTAAAAACGAAGGTTAAAATTCATTACATGCCTCAACAAACGCTTAATTAACATCAGCAAATCTAGTCTGTGTTCCGGTGTGGTAAGGTTGTTAGTTGTTTGTTGGTGTTTTCTTAGGCGGGCGGCAAGCTTTCAGATCCCCACTTCTAGTCCGGGCGGGCGGCGCTCGCGCTGTATTGCTCTATGCCAGTCACACCGCGCCGTTACTCGCGACAACATGTCCCCTTTGTGGATTATACTCACATTGCTCCCCATCCTGGGTAAGTTTTCACCCAGTTACGTGACGTGGAAAGTGAATTAGTGATGAAGGAGATTGTGCCGATCCTCGCAAATATTGAGTCGATCTGATCTTCGGTGACCTTCAAAGGACTTAGCCTGGTTCTATATTTTTGTGTTTGGTGCATTATAATTTTTTTTTTTCAATAGTTCTCGCTGCCTCTCATGTTTTTTTAGCTTTTTTGTGTCAGTAAAATAAGAATATTACAGAATTACTTTAAGGTACTATGACCTGCCTCAATAAAACGCGGAGGGTTCCGCACCACCATAAATATTTATTTAGCAAAAAGGAACCTTAAAATAGGTTTTTTTTTATTTTTATTGTTATATTGAAAATTTCATACATATTCAACATATTCAAGAGACCTTGACAGAAATAGAGGAAAAATTGCCTAAAAAGTCATGTTTTTTTGTATGGTAGCCCTAATTTTTATTGAATATTAAGGACGGGGCAAGAAAAATACACTAAGATTTTTATTTGATTTGATTATGATCTAAAATTTTGATTGCCCAACTTTGACGGTTCATGAGAAAGAGCCCGTTGACAGACGGACGGACAGCCGCAACCGATGCTGAGTAATAGGGTCTCGTTTTCACCCTTTGGTTACGGAACCTTAAAAATGCAGTGAGGTGTGCAATCCACCTACTTTAATTAACAGGCTTATATTCCATAACTTTTTATATTCTGCTAATGTTAGATGTTCTACTAATACCTCTAAATTATGTTTTCTTGAGGAAATGGGTCATTGTGTAAGTGCTATGCGTGTGCATTTCAATGAAAGTATTTGTGTGTTAATCACATATCGTTACTTTTTGATGTAACTGCTACTGTACGTTGTTGGTTTAATTATTTTATGAACGATGAAGATATAAAAAATCCTACCGATCTAACATATTTAGATGACACTATTTTTAAAATAATATTAAATTATTTGAATATTCACGTCAAGGTCAAATATTGATAGGTACACCATGTTGCATTAAAAAATCTCATAAATTCTAAAATGCATCGTGAATCTGCTTATTGATATATTTTATGAGGTTGATAAAATTAATAAAGAAAGTGAAACGTTTAGGCCCCCTTTGTTAACGGGAAATTAAGTTTCAAAGTTCTGAATCACAATAATGTCTTATCAAGCAAAATAACCTACCCAATTTTGCACCTAATGAAACACCTAAAAGCTGGAAAATTCACACAACACGAACGCTTGCTAAAAAAACACTAAAATGCAAAGCACCCTCTAAGCCAACCTACTTACTTTCGAACCTATAGAGGTTCAAAGTAATTTGCACCCTAAGTTCTATAACTGCGCAACATTTCACTTTCATAAGCGCACGCGTCGCACACGATAATCGATCCCCAGATTTGCATAGGCGATCTTCCCACGGTCCGCTCGCCGCTCAAGTAGGCCGCGATGGTCGGAGAACGGATCCGTAACCTCGGATGTACACTCGTGCCTGTCTCTATCATTACCCGAAATCAAAACAAGTGCAGGAGATTGTATGTAAACTTGACCCTCCTAATTAGTACCTCGTTTAATTTTGTTGGGGTTAAATAGAGACGAAGCTTGCGCAAATTGCCCTTGACTTTTGAAGGTCATTTAATTTTATGTACAGATCCACATTTTCAAATGTGATAATAATAATGCTGGACAATCAGCACAGCATCATCTAGCCCCAAGTTAAGCAAAGCTTGTGTTATGGCTATTAGTTGGATTACGGCCGGCTTTTTTGGGGTGTATTATGATAAATATACCTAGGATATATTTATCATGTGAGGCATATTTTCGTGATACATCCTATCTATCTTATTACTCAGCTCATGTGCATCCACTGACTGCTTGGTTTAGGCATCCTCTTTATTGTACCCTTCTGTCAAATGAATCTAAATAAATAACGCGCCACTAAACAAACGTCACTAATCGACTTGTGTGTGAATACATTTTAATTACACTGACTACAATGACATTACCATCACATATTTTAAAACGTTTAACACTGATGTAAGGAAATATTTGAAATGAAAAAAATCTGCATTTTTAAATGCTGTTACCCCAAAACCATTACTCATAATACAATAATACTGAAACTAAATAAATAAATCGTAATCAATAGTAACGAATTCTCGTATGTGAGAAAATAAACATTTTAATCACGATCACTTCAATGACATTACTGTAATCTAGAATCGCACATTGTCTAAATATAACGTTGAACGCAACTGCTCTTAAGAAATACCTCAAATGACAAAAGTTCTCATGAATAGATACCGAATCGTTGTGAATTCAACAATAGTTCAAACACACTTGTTGGTTAATGCCTAATCTTGCATTAGTCAAGGCGTGAGAAGTATTAACTTCCTACACGTTCTTATGGTTGGAAAGCGAAGTTATTGTATTTCGTAAAAAACAAATGATGCGATTCACGAAATCCGTTAAAGGATGTTTATTGCTTGTATGTGTATATATTACTTGCGGTCAACCCAGGCTTCGCACGGGTATTAAAAAAAAGTTTTAAAAATTTGTGTTAAATTTTCGAAGTTTTCATACGAATCTCTAACTTTAACTAAAATATTCTATAGCCTTTCTTCAAAGGGATGATGTATATCCCTGATGAACATAGACAGGTATATACTGTATAGGATAATGTAGGATTCTACTGGTGAAACAATTTTTCAAATCGGTCCAGTAGTCCAAGAGCCTATTCAATCCAAGCAATCGATAACAATCGCCTACGGGTGTGGTATGTTAGTGTATAGTGTAGTAGTTGTAATGTATTTTTAAAATTAGAAAAGCTAATCATACGTATTATTTGTAAATTACAGATAGCAAAAATTTAACAAACAATCAATAAAGATAACAAATAAAAATAACTATGATCAATTGCTACGCAAGTAATTGACTGATTAATAAACATACATATACACACATAACTTGTTTAAGTAAGCATTTATACTCTAAGATTGTACATAGGACATAAACACAAATAATATCTTATAATTAAGCAAAAAACAGTACAAAAGGCGGCCTAATTTTAGGCAACTCAATTGCACCGAATTGCTACTTAACCAATGTTACTATTTACCAATGTTTTGTTTTACTAACGACCGCCAACAGAAGAAAACAAAACACTGCTTAGTGATTCAACGTCGATTAATAAAATGATAATATTGCCCATTGAGTCACGAAGATAGATCGTCAATAGACAATCATGATTCTTATGTCACAGAGCATTAGCTGATCAGGCAGGTTGCACACGATGCAAATCAACAGTTTCCGGTGTCGTAATGTGGTATAAGCTAGAGGAGGCAGGCGGAGGCATATGGTTCAACGTTAAGGGACTACGAGTAACTTCTTTCGATGCACCAGACGAGACTTTTATAGTTGGGCAACACAGTTTTATGTTGGCTCCATAATTTTCACAGACCATAAACGTGGATCAAGGTAGATCGAAGACCATATACGAAGCTCGTGATGACAGATGAGAACAGCTATGTACGCTATGAATCAGCTGGCCTGTTTGGCGCCATATTTATTAAATAAACTTACTTTACAGCAATAAATAAACTCTACTGATTTAACAGTCGTTCGGGATGATGTAAGGATTCGAACAATACCCTATACATCTATCGACTACCTCTGTGGCACGGTGGGCGAAGCTCCGCCTGCGGCGCAGGAGGTTTGCGGGTTCTATTCCCGACTTGGAACAAATATTTGCACGATTTGCAGATATTTGTTTAGTGTATACTGGCCGTTTTCTATATAATATAATAAAAATATCTATGTATTTAATATACTGTATTATGTATATCAGTCATTTAGTATCCATAACACTAGTTGTGCTTAGATTGAGGCTAGGTTGTTGGTAGGGATGTTGTGTGGATTGTCCAGAATTATTTATTTATTTACACCTGTTGAACCAAGTAACGGTGGAAAAAATAACACCACAAACATATACCTACTTTTCGGGTAAACGTTTGGGAAAAAATGTATGTATTATACTCATATACAGCTAAATATGCAGATTGGCTTTATTAATTTCATCTAAAGTCACTTTTCCCACAACGTAACTCCCTATCACGTTATAAATCACATATTTTCTAAATAATGCAAAAATATGTTAAACCTAAGATAGGTGGGACCGGCGGCGTTAGCATGGTTACATAAGGTATACCTACTTAAGGCACGCAGTCGATGACCTTTCGCTGAAGATGTACCGATGTGCCGCACCTTATGGAACCTTTGTATAGATGATACAAGAGCTCAAAATAGCAAAGTTTCACTTTAAAGACCGAAGTAGATTTTTTTTACCGACTGCCCGAGGTAGATTTTTTTACTATGTATATATTACAAAATCTACTTCAAACTTTTTACTAATACCTAAGTTTATTAAATTTTTATTTATTGGATAAAACAAGCCAAAATTATTCACGAACACTGAATGATAATAATACAAAATATTTAAAGAAAGATTCAATATAGCTTCATTCGCATTCACAGATTTTAAATTGAGACCTGTCCAATGAACTTGAAACTTCGATCCGATTTAAAAATATTCTAGGGTTTCTCTCAGCGATAACGAATTATAATGCTAAAATAAGGGTATCGAGGATTCGTTTGAGGAATTCTATTGATATTGTTTATATTTTAAATTGAAAACTGTCAAATAAACTTGAAACGTCGATCTGTCATCTGATTCAGTAAACTCATTTCGATCCTCACTAAGCTGAATCCGCAGTGAGTTTAAAGTTTTGTTTTCTGTAAAACTCGATCATGCTTGTAGCACCTCACTGACGCGCGGTAAGGAAATAAACTAATTCGAGTGAGATTTTGACATTTGCGCTACGGTTTTTTTTTTTAATTTCAAAAGGTTTTACATACAACAATTACACAATTGGTATTCTGATAAAATAGACTCGAACTCACTTGTCAAATAAACAAGATTCGTTGTTTATTTGACAAAAAAGCGTTCAAATTGAGTTCGAGTTCGAAATTTAACGTGTTTACAGAATGCACCTGCAGATTTAAGAATATTCTGGGGTTTCTTTCAGCAATTTTAAACTATATTGCTAAAACAATGCTATTGAGGTGTCGATTGAGGAATTCTGCTCGTATTGATATTGAATAGGTAGAGACACAAGCCGGCGCTGCGCCCGGCGCTTGCGCAACGATGCTATCACCCACTGCTCTCTGCCCTCCCGACACATGCCTGAGAACTTAGATGAGATGCTAGATTGCACATTTTATGGCTTTCGTTAGGATCCACCGTTTATGTAAGATGAGGAAATTATCACAGAATGTATTAAAATTTTAATTAGATGTATAAATTTTTATATATTTGCGGTTTTGGTTCGTCCGATTAATTTTAATAATTTTATATTTGTATGGTTATTGAAATCTGAATTTAAAATTCTATTATATAAGTAGTTGAATAGGATACCAAAACAAACACATCAAGTGTTACTACTTATATAATAATGTTTATAAAATAAAAAAAACAATAATACCGGACAATCCACACAGCATCATCTAGCCCCAAGCTAAGCAGAGCTTGTGTTATGGGTACTAGATGACTGATATACATAATACAATATTATTACATAGATAGATATTTTTTATTATACATAGAAACGACTAGAAATCCCTGAAGTTGCCAACCACAAGTAATCTGTGTTCAGAGTTTTCCATACATCCCATAGAAAAGACATCAACGCGCTACCTGTGTTACGAAATTATAAGTCCATTCCTACCGGTATATCTATACTTATATAATAAAGAGGAAATATTTGATTGTTTGTTTGAAGGACTTTCACCATTAGAACCCTACACTATCCCTGATAAACATAGGTTAAAGAATATTTAAAAAGTGACGGTTCCGTAAGAAAATTTTACTCAAATAAATAATTTTAAAATTACGGACAATCCACACAGCATCTTCTAGCCCCAAGGTAAGCAGAGCATGTGTTATCGGTACTATGTAGATTACTGATATACATAATACAATATTATTACATTTATAGATATATTTTATTATATATACCTACATACATAGAAAACGACCAGAACACCCTGAACAAATATCTGGGTCGTACAAATATTTGTCCCGAGGCGGGAATCCAACCCGCCACAGAGGTCGTAGGTCTGTAATTTTGAAATTTCTGTTAAATACCCATGTGTAGGCCGGCAAACCACTAGAAATAAATAAAACCTTTCTCATATTTACCTAGGAGCTAATTCATAAACATCATTAAGGTAAATAGTTTGCAGATTTTCTCATTTAAGATTCCGTAATGGCTTTGAGTACTGTCCTTGTACTAAATAGGTATCTTTGCCTGCGTATGCCTAGATTGTAAACGGATTGAATTTACCATTTGGCTGATTGCAATTCAGTGTACCTGTACGTACCATCTGCAGTGCCATTTGACGTTCACCCGGATAGGATACAGTCAGCTTTGGAAAATTCTATTACGTGATTCTACAAATTTGATAGAAATTCAAAGTCGAGCGGACCATATTTTAGATTTGAACTTAATTTTTTTAGGGTAGAAGAAAATAAAATTGTACAGACAGAAGTAAAATTTTAAATTGTAGGTACCATTAATCTTTTTGATTAATGAAATGAATTAAATAACCAAATTAGAAGTAACATTTTTAATTTAACAATTAAGCTAACTGCAAACTGTTGCAAACAAACTACAGGTAGCTCAACTGATCAATATCGATACCAGTCGGAAGCGTTCTTAAGACAGCAGTACAAATAAAAAATAAAAAATAAATAAATAATGTGGTATTGACTTTTTCTTTTTTTTTTGTCCACAAGTGGAAAAGTGAAAAAGAAATCATGTACACATCACGTATCTTCTGCTAAGTTTTATGTGATTTAGGTACATGACAATATTTATTCTTAATATTCAGCGGCAGGCAGAACCCGGGGCGTCGTATACTCTTTCCGAGTCTATTTTCTTCCCCAGAATACCATTCGCATCACTGCCAAATTTAATTCAGATCCGTTCAGTCGTAAAAAAGTCAGAATAACTTTCGTTTTGATAATATTAGTATGGATATTGGACAATAAGAAGATGATATTGTCAGATTTTTCTATAATATAGAAAATTATGGTAATATTATTACCATAGTGGCATACATATAATCATACGGCTAGCCTAATGGGAAGCGGTTACCGCAGCCTATAAACGTCTGCAAATTCAGGGATTTTACACGCGAATTGCCAACCGTTTAAATTTTTTAAAAACCATATGTCAAAGTCCTGATAGAATAGTTGTCAGGAAGATCTTTCTACGTCCTCACTGTTTGCGGGAGGAAGATCCTCGTGAACCTTATGGTCCACGAACTTATACTCTTTAACGTGTTGGGATAATATCTCTGTCGATTATATATCCATGTGATGTTTTGTGTGCTTGCCTAGTATTCCACGTAATGATTGCAATAGATTTTAGGAAACAGAACGAGCGTTCCACATAATAAAAATTATTAATTCTACAAAACATTAATCTGTAAAACTGACTGTACATAGGAACATTTGTGATGAAATCGTGAATGCTCATTTACATTTGCACGACATAACGTGGTGTTTCTCGAATTATCTCCCGTCCCATCTTGAGTTACATTGTGGTGGCTTTATAAAAAATGGAAATTCATAATTATCCCTCCTCAATGCACTGGGTAATACGTAATAACAATGAAATGACTTTTTGTGAGTGTAAATCCGACGAAACTTCTTTTTGTAAACAAAATAACTCTTTTTCTTAAACTATTTGGTGGGCCTTAATATACCAAAATACGAGTAAGACAGTAAGGCCTTTTTGATTAGATGAGGAAATCCGAACATCTTCAGATTTCGTAATCATTTAGATACGTGTACAGTACCGTGTTGTGGTGAAGCCCACCTGTCTCTCGGTACGAAATCATGACCTTATGGGTCATAAGACCCCTCCCATGAACACAGCTCGTATTATGCAAGTTAACGTACTTTAGATGACCCAAGAACACGTTATGTAAAGTAATTTTCTGTAGGTACCTCACCAACAATGATATACCATTCCTTCATTATAATAAAAGATTTCCTTCTTCCTTCCGTTAATTAATTCCAAGGTATTTTAATTCAAATAAAAATGTTTTATTTTACCCGAATATGGTCTCTATCTATCTGCCTAATCATAAAGTCTATGCAAATCACAAAAATGCTGTGGGCATAAAATGCTGTAGGCATTTTTGTTTACCTTACCTACCTAAAGTTCAGCGATAAGACCTTTTTGTTGTTGACTGCGGTATGAAATTACGGTAGTTATGAGTTTCTCGATGATATCAAGATAATAAGACATACCTAATTAATACACATTTATGTGGCTAGGTACTTATGAGCTACGTGATTCAACTACTAAAGCACTTAGAACGGGATATTTTGGTTTTATTTGTGTTTGTACAACCAAAATCATTATTACCTACTTACATCTGCCTATGAACAAAGGCTATGGATCCACCATCCACCATCTACTCGGTAAAGGAAATTTGAAGATTCTGATTAGTTTTTGTGAAAAATTAACTATTATCTCACTTGCAGCGTCTGCACAAAAACTAATCATTTACATGTAAAGCCCAGGCTAAACGATCCTAAGAGAAGTTTGTATGACATATCGAGTCTCCCCTGACTCATAATAGTTGCTAAACAGTTGTTAACTCATAATGTTATTTCTTATGTCTTTAAGACAGAAGACAGAGTGAAAGGTAGAAATGCTTAGTAGTTAGTAGACAGTAATATGGGGTTCCGTATAGCAGCCAGTACTGGTCGCTTTCTTGAGTAGGGTGCCTGAAGGCTTTATAATTTAAAGCTGGGTAAATAGCCAAGGTTTATACACTACGTTTACCAAGCGACTTCATAAACGTAGTGTAGGACGCCCTCCGGCCAGGTGGGATGACGATCTGTGAAAGACTGCCGGCAGATAATGGATGCAAAAAGCTGAAGACAGGGCGCTATGGCGCTCACTAGGGGAGGCCTATGTTCGGCAGTGGACTGCTGAGCTGATGATGATGATGAAATAGCCAAGGATTACTTGTGGGTTTACCAATTTTGTTTGTTACAGGGGGAGCAGCTAGATTCAACTGCAAAGGGCGGATCCTCGGCGCATACTACGCTGATGCGAAGTCAGGGTGCAAGGCTTTCCACGTGTGCGTTAGAGTTGCTGGCGGTGGAATCAGAGATTTCAGGTCTTTATGTCATTTATTAAATTCATTTTGTTTGGGCTTAGATGCTCCATAAAAAGTATGTAGCCTGGTGTTGTTCCTGGCCTAGAACATCGATGAAAAGTTTCGCAATCCATATGTAGAGCAATAGAGCTCTCTGGTCTATTAAGCCTAGCTATACGAGATTAATGTTATTTTATTTGAAGCGTGCTAAATTTTTATAAAGTTTTTCGTTCATTTAACTCAGGTAGGAATCGCACACGAAAAGATTTCTTCATAGAACATTACATGCATACACTTTTCCCTTCCACTGCTGGACACTCCCCTGATAAGCACCTTATTAGGTCATATCATTAGAGGGGTAGTACCATAATCCCCTGGCTGAGTTTGCAAGTAGTGAATACACTGCTGCTCGTAAGCAGCTAAGGGATAGTAACCGGGGTTGCTATCCCTTAGCTGCTTATGAGACCCGGGGAAGAGTAGGTGTGATGAATATTCTAAGCCGGCACATCTTAGAAGCGCACATAGCAGATAGGTATCATTTCCTTACGAGTAAGGAGTAACAAACCGCTCATACCTTCCAGGTTCTTCTGCCCCCCTGGTACCTTGTTCCACCAAGAGGCTCAGACGTGCACGGACTGGGGAGACGACGACCCCCTGGCTTGCCCCGCAGACATTTACGACGGTCAGTTCGATCTCTACAAGATTGGATCTGGTAAGAGCTTATAACTAACATTGTACGCTAGGTGGGCCATTCTCTAACTAAATACCTGAATGTGAAACTGTAAACTTTCAAATTCTATATGATTTTTTAAGTAGGTATGTACTCGTACATACATACCTACATGAGAACTAAATTCATAATGTTAAACATATTTTTTTTAAACTAAGATCTCAAAAGATTGCAACTCACTTACAAGGATCATGTAGGCCTCTAAATTGTAACCTTTGTTTTGGACTTGAGTGAAATAAACAAAAAATTTAACAAAAAAACAAGGTTCTACAATTCATGGCATATCTATTTTAATAAAGTCGGAATAGCAACAAACAATTTAGGAAGGTAATCTGTATTCGTGAAAATAAAATGTGGCACGGTTAAAGATGCTGGTGAAATGAGAATGGCCTACCATGTAGAGTACGTCCACGCAAAATATTTTAAGCACACTTTTCATGCATCACTTTTGCTAAGTGTTAATTTATGTTCGCTTATCATCGTATCGCCTTGTATACTGCACAAAATATACATAACTACACTAAATAACTGCGTTTTGTACGTAACTTCCATTCGAAATAATGATCACCTCATAAAATTAAACAAACAAGAACCTTGGCAATGGCAAACCAACAGGGTGATTGCTGTTCGTTCTAGGTTAATTAAAAATTATGGGAGTTATTAATTTTTATTTTATTCATTAATTCTATGACAACATCCTAATCCTTACAAGATCCCATCCTTATAGAAAACTTTAATAAGTTAGTAATCTATTAGACATTACATTTAATTCCAGCTTGAGTTATCGATTTGTTTCTTGACGCTTTATAAAGTTTAAATTGAATGCAAATAAACACACAAAATACGCATTATTAAAACTTCGACGGGATCAGCTATTTAAATAATATAGTTGGCTAATAGTAGAGAATTCCCAGCAAATTACCATTAAATAATCAACTTCTTAATACATTTTTATGTCTAGGTTTTGACACCAAGCAGGCGTCAATCGGTAATCGTGAAGAAGAATCAGAGTTCGGTCTCCAACGCGCCGAAACCGGCGACCGCCGCCTTCAACAGAACAACGACGCCAACACTCAGGGCAATGACCTCCGCGCTGCCCACTCCTCGGACTTCTTCAGCGGACAGAGAGAACGCGGCCGCGACGACCCGCAAACCCAAACCACCCGCATAGCCGCCCGTCAGTCTTTCCGCAGAGCAACCTCTCCACGAGTACCTTCCACCACAACCACTCAACAACCCACAACCTTCCCACCCCAACCAACTTATCAACCCCAATACGAAACTTCCAAACGCAAACTCGTCAGGAAACGCCCTGTCTACCCCACCTCCCCAGCACCTCAGACAACTTTTGTCCAAAACACTCCCCAATTCCAAGAACAATCACAAACGTTCCAGGAACCGCAAACCCAAAACTATAACCGCAGGCCTACGCAGTCGCAGAATAGACAGACACCTACCACTACCCCTTACGTCCCTCCTCAGTTTAAAGAGTACAAGGATGAGTACGTCGAAGTGAGCAGAGTGACTCCCAAGCCTAACAGATACTACCCAGCCAACCCAACTCCTCTACCTTCCTCTCATGCTACTTCACCAGCGCAGTACAATAGCAACAAGAAAGATAGTCTGATAGAGTTGTATAACTATGATGCCCAGTCAACACCAGGACTTAGCAGCAAGCAAGACAAGTACAAATTAAAAAATAGCTTCACTGTTACCGATGGACCTCAAGAAGATTTTGCTCGTCTTAGGCCGAACAATAAGAATGGGTTCAGTAACAACAATAATTTTAACAACAATAATAACTTCAACAATAACAATTTGAACAACAACAATAACTTCAAAAATAACAATAATAATTTCAATGGCGCCAGCAAAACCCCCACTACTACAATCGATTACAATACCCCTACACGCACCACTACCAACACACCATACAAGAACTTCAACAGTGTTCCTTACGAACAGGACAAGAACAACTTCGTCTCTTACTCGAAGCAAAACTACAATCCTACCACCAACCCCACAACGACCTTCTATACCACCTACAAACCCGATCCCCCTCAGAACTTAAACACGGTAGCATATGATACCAACAACGGTTTCCACTCTCAGTCTAACTTCGCTGAGCCGAGCAGCGAAGACGACGGCCAGTACCGACCTCCGCAGGGTGAAGACGACGGTCAGTACAGACCGGAGTTGTACGGCGACCGGGAACTGCTGTCAGGTGCTCACTCTCTCAACATAGCTGCTAGCGGTAACAGGCTGCCCGAAGACCAGAAACCAAAAGCCTTTGCCAAGACAAAAGCACCTACAAAATTTGTATCTCAAACAGCGGCTCCTCGCCCCTTCCGCCCCGCTCCGACCGTCACAGCTCAAACCACTCGTGCTCCTGAACCCACTTACACCACAACGGTCGCACCGCAAACTCAGCGCACATTCGATGTCTTCCAAACCTACACGACCACGTTCCGGCCTACTGACTTCACCGGTGGCGCACCAGACTTCGTTCCCATCAATAACGGCCCTGTGAGCAGACCCACCACTACGCCTCCAAAGGTCACAGAGACGCGACCTCCCCGGCCACAGCCGCGACCTGCGCATGCCCCCACATTCCCCCCCAATCCAGCCCCTCGACCAACCAACCAGCCCCCTTTCTCCAAACCAGCTAACAAAAAGGAAGATAACAGCTACGACTATGCGTACTACGACTCCGACCCTGGTTTCTCCGAATACGACCAAATAGAAGAGTTCGGGAGAACTAAGAAAAGAACATAATTTTAACTAGGTTATATCATTTTATCACTGCCATTAAATAAGTCGCCTCTTCAGATAAGGACCCAGAAGTGCAATTTTAAATCATAAATTAAATTAACGCAGGATTTACATATCACAATGTAAATAAAATTCCTACTTCATACTTATCAATTTGATCCTTGTTCTGAAGAGGTCTGTCCGTAGTTACCCTAAATTATTTTGTGATATTATGAATGGTTACATCTTTGCTTGCATTATTGGTCGAGATAGATTTTATTTATTAGGTTCAAATGTGACATTGATGATTAGATACACAGGTATAAAACTAAACAAGCGGTTAATCGAAGGAATATTTCCACCAATCCTTGCCATGATCGAATGTTTAGCTAAAAAGTGTGTGTACCATTTTGGTACAATTTAGTAAGTTATGATAGTTTGTAAAATATTGCTTTGTAAATAAAGTGTACTTAAAATCATTCCTTGCGCAATGTGTGTTATTTCCCAAACTCTCTGAGAATGGACAATAGGCTGCTGCACTCATGTGTAGCTAGACGCAATAAATACAAGGACGTTTCCACGATGGTAATCAGTTTTTAAATTTGTTTATTTTTATATACATAAAAATATATACCTAATACGTGAAACAAGTATATACTACAGGTTCCGCAGGGTTGGTTTTGCCTCATCGTGGTACTAATGATACGAAGTTGTGTCACTTGTACTGTACAATCAATGGTACTTCTGACACAAAGGCGTGGAAGTCGATGGTGTGCAGCCGCCACTTAAATTATTGAGTCGACTGTACAGATAGTCCTAAAGGTAATCCGTCATTACCAATATATGACCTTAGTATGTACACGTAAAAAAGGGTCTTCAGGTTTAAAAAAAAAAAAATCTGAGCGTCTGGCCGAAGCAACGTGTTACCCTAGACCTGGTTACAATATGTTGCAGCTCATCAGCACTACCATACAGCGCGAGTAAATGCAGACAGTATTTTGGGGACACTAGCGACTGGACATTGATAAGACCTGTAATTCATTAGCAACAGTCTGCAGTTAGCTCTATTGTTTCAACTGTAAATACCTACTTATTACATACTAGTTCTAATCTGGTTATTTATTTTCTTTGAAAATAAAGGTTTAAAATAAAATGTTAAAAATAAAATGGTTAAAAATAAAATGGCCAATTTTATACTCATCTGTGTAGTAGATTTAGAGATCCCCAGAAATATAGATGTTCTTATCTTCACTCATACCCAATCTTTGCCTATTTTATTTAGTTAGGAGATGATATTGTTGGTAGGTATTTTAGGTTTAAAAAATATACACATGCATACAAATAATTTTCATATTTTATTATGTCCCGGTATGATATCACAAAATAACGAAATATTTGGATATTGTACAATTACAGTGTAATATCAAATTATCCGAAATTTTAAATATTTAAATTTAATATACCTACCCATTACTATTAATATTTACAAAGGTAGAGTTTGAAGTACATGAGGCAAAGTTCTGTCATTCCAATTTTGTTAAAGTACCTCATGTGATGAATCAAGTATTATATTTGCTTATAGATATATCTTTATTTCTAAATTATCATAGTCGCTTATAAGAGGTAGGCTCATAAGCATCGTGTCAGTACCAATGCTTCCAAAACCTGATGAAAGGAGAAACAGCTATTGCCGAAATATTTTTTTTTTAAATATTTTCTTTGTAAAATATGAGAGAAAACTTTGGAGATTGCTAATATATTTTACAAAGATATTCAACTATTCGGGGATCAAATAGTTTTGATCTTTGTCATTCATTTTTGAAACGTTACAAATCTTAACAAGTTTTTTGATTTATAAGTTAAGTGCACATATTTATGAGTTGTACTTTTCTGTGATTTTATTCACTGAATTTATCAGTCACGTTAGAGTTAACGGCAAAACTTAAACCTAATTCCACAATAGGTTAACCAGACCTTATTTCGACAAACACCCAATTAAATTTGGATGAGAAATAAATTAAACCTAATATCACTACGTTAAAACTAAATTACGTTATAAAAGTAACAATAATTGAGCAAAATCCTCAATGATTTTGTATAAACTCCTTCTATAAGAAGAGCCACAAGATTTACCCACAGCAAAAACATAGCGTATTCTATCTGTAAATATTCTAGGGCTAAAATAATTCGAGTGTTTTTTTGCTGCAATTATGGTGTCAAGGGTGAGATGAGGCATAAAATTCTTGTAGCACAAAATATCGATGACTGTCCCAAAACGACTACTAAGCAAGACTTACTACTACAAAACGACAGAGTTGTCAAGTTATGAATGATACATCATTTGAATTGATTTCTTGAGTGAGAGTACAGTTTACGATTGAATATTAATTTGTTATACAGATTTAAAATTATCGATTCAAAATAAATGCTCAGATTGTGCTTCCGAAACAAACTCATTTGTTTTGTTTTGCTTGACTAAAACGCATCGTCGACTTATTATTCAAAATAAATGCAAAATTTTATTATGCTTTTAAAACAAACTGAGTTGTTTTTCAGACTGAAACGCGTGGTCTTTGTAAAAATAATGAAATCGAATTGGCTTTGTTTTGAGTGAGCACAAGTCACAATGTGTCATGGATATTTCGTTCGGTTGTGATGAGCACAGTCTTATTCACAGTCATTCAACAGATTCACTTCACTGAGTGGCAACCGCGCCGGCCACCCTTTGCCGTACGCCGTTCAAAGCTGATCCATTGCTGAAACTGTTCAGGAGAGGCAGCTTGAGGGACTCGGTTTGTTTTTCAGAGGCGTCATCGTCCACCTTCACTTTGGTCTTCGACATCATCTGCATTGGGTAAAAGAAGTATTCTATAGTCAAATGGCAAAATATTTCAAATGATCTACAAAAGATTATTATACATTTTGACACTCGGGCATTCCAACAGTTGAACATTTTGTCACGTTGACTACCCAGTCCCTAAATGACGTAAACATGGTGCGAAAATGGATAAGCTAAAATCGATTTAACAGACGCTTATTAACATAAAGTCAATTCTCGACTTCTACATTTAGGTACAATAAGTGATATGAAGAAAAAGAGAGGTAGGTACAAAGTTCATAATCTATACTAATATTATAAAGAGGAAAGATTTGATTGTTTGTATGTTTGTTTGTTTGTTTGTTTGTTTGAATTGAATAGGCTCCGAAACTACTGGACCGAGTTAAAAAATTCTTTCACCATTAGAATCCTTAATTTTCCGCGATGAACATAGGCTATATAATATTTTCAAAAAAGTTAGGGATCCGCATGAAAAATTCAATAATTGAACCGTGGGCTGTATATTCAACCTCTTTTTCTATTATGGCGCGTCAGAATAGAAAAAGAGGTTGTATAGCGCACGGTGCTTGCTTTTTCTTTACGGCCAGTGTCAGTTTTGGAATGTCGAGTCAATGTCAAAAACCCAATGCTGTTAAAAAAGTAAAGATCCGTATGAAAACTGTGAAACCCATCGTTTTAGTGTGTATAATTTCTGAAATTTTTGTTTAATACCCGTGCGAAGCCGGGGCGGGCCGCTAGTTATTAATAAAGTAAATTGAGGAAAATTACAACTCAAAATTGCAGGGACAAAATATACAATTTGCGTAAACGGACTATAACAAAGAGTAGCTACAGAGCAATCAATTTCTGGGCTCTGCTGTATCCAAATGCGTTTTTTTTTTCGAATGGACTATAATGCATGACCGCAGATGGCCATGACAGCGTTACGTTACCGGACTTTTGGCGGGCGCAGTGGGCGCCACACCGGTAAAGTTAGGTTGGTTTGTTGCCCCAACCTAACTTATCCAAATGCGTGACATACCTTGTTCTTCTTGTAGGCCTGCTTGTAGAAGTCAGAGAATAGGTAGTAGAAGAGTACAGCGTGCATGCCGATCCACCAGACGAACGCACGAGGGTAGTCACAGTCCGTGAACAGAAGTTGGAACGCGTGGAAGAAAACCAGCACGAATTGTACCTGAAAAGACAGAATGTAGTCAGTAAACTAGCTGAAGAAAATAGATAAACTCGTAATCAAGCATCTCTAAAAACTGGTGATCTGGTAACTTAATATAATTAAGTATGGATTATTCCTGGGAACAGTCAATTTATTATTATTATTTAATTTCGGTAGAATTACTCATTGAAATTACAACTCATTAGTTAGATACTATAGAGTCAAAAGAAAATTGAGTTTCATTTTACTTTACAAAAATATATGCGAGATTTCTATGCCTACTGTAAATTTAAGAGCAAGCTGTTGCGTATGCGGAACTAAAGAGTTTAGTTTTTTTCTTCGCATAAATAATCATTTTCCACACATGGCAGATAGAGGGTTACCACTTTTGCGGAAATAAAATACCTATTTGACAAACATACTTTTAATTTCCTCTGACTTTACATAATCCTCATTTAAATTTGTTTATACAACTGCTTAGTATTTACTTGCTAGTTTTATTGAATTTTGATAGATATTCCTTTGTTACTAGCTATTTTTAGAAAATAATCAAGAAATTTGCGTTTTTGCGTAGCGTGCACCAGAAGGGTCAAAATAATCGGCCAAATGTTATATATGTTTAGGAGCAAAGAATCTATGAAAATGGTTTATAAAAAAAATTATCTATAGGCTACTGTAGTATTAATAAACTGAATTTAACTTATCGTTAACGTTAATAAAATCAATAAGCAGAGTCAAACACTGCTTGGTTATGACTACAAAAACGGTCTGACGTTAGGTAGTGTCAAGCGTGGAATATGATTTATTGTCGTGGGTTGGCAAAGCTTAGGTAGGTAGCAAATAGATAAAATATTCGATCAACTTTTACTGATCGAATATTTTTATCTATCTTTTTGTCAGAATCTGAATATTATTATGTCTATAAAAGACAACGTGCAAGTGCCCATAACAAAAGCACTGCTTAGTTTGGGGCTGATGCTAAGATGATGCTGTGTGGATTGTCCAGTATTATTTATTAAATGATCATTAACAAATGTCAGCCCTTGTTGATCCACTAATGAGCAAATGCGAAAGTCCGGTAACGCTGTCATGGACACCTGCAGTAATCAGTATTAAAGTCCACACAAGAAAAAAAGTAAGCAAAAAAGCAAATGCGGCTCTACGATTTTGACACTACCCGGCCTACTTTCAATTCCTAGTCTGTACCATAGATAGCTAAATGTCTGTACTAACCATTTGCAGCGCAGTCAGGTATCTCTTCCACCAGAGGTACTTCTGGACTTTAGGTCCGAAGGCCGCGAGCAGGTAGTAAGAGTACATGATGATGTGGACGAAGGTGTTCAGCATGCCGAAGAATGTCGAGTGACCACCTGTAGGATAAGAAAACTACGGTCAAACAAAGCATTGAACGACAAAGCTAAAGTAATGATTCAGAAAATCATTCAGGTTTTTGTGAATGAACAGGATTATGATCTCTCTTTATACGGTACTAACGGTCCGCTCCGGCTTCGTATATAACAAACATTATAATTTTTAACACATCTTTACATTGGGGTTACATTTTTGAAGTTTTCATAGGGAACCCTAACTTTGTCAAAAAAAATCTGTAGCCTATGTTCATCGGGGATAATGTAGGATTCCAATGGCGACCTCTGGCGCGGTGAAGAGGTAGTGGGTTCGATTCCCACCTCGGGACAAACGTATGTACGATCTGCAGATATTTGTTCAGGGTGTTCTTGTCGTTTTCTATTGTATAAGAAATATCTATGTAATATATTGTGTTAAATATATCAGTCAGCTAATACCCATAAAATAAGCTCTGCTAAACTTGGGGCTAGATTTGCTGTGTGGTTTGTCCAATATAGTGAATATTTTTTTAAATCGGCTCAATAGATTCGAAGCCTATTCAATTCAAACAAACAATCAAATCTTTCCTCTTTATAATATTAGTATACATGATTATTTTGTTACTATCCTATAAATATCAAAGAATATACATATAATGAGAGTTCTCTTAACCTCAGACAAATTTTTAAATATAGCGCTTTGACCCCTGATAATTCAGTCAATATTAATAATCCAGTGGAAGTCAAACTCTTATGTAATAGAAACCTTGGGAAACAAGAACATTAATTGGTACAGATGATATTCTGCATAGACCACGAATATCGTTCAGGTGAAATGTGTTTGTTACTCTTTCATGCTCATACTTGGATAAAATTTGATACCAAGATATTTTACATCATTGAGTTGAATAAGTGCCTATCTGGTGTCATTGTGTCATAGGTACGGTATATATTTTCTTTTGATGTAACTTTGATGTTGTTTTGGTATATGGACCGGGTTGTCTATTATAAAAAAACTGTTTTTATATTAAAACATGGCTACTTATATGATAAAGTCCAGTTTTCCCGTGAGATAATCATAATAATTCAAGTATTATTATGCGGAGACCTAACTAAAAGAAAAGACAAAGTTACCATACCTAGGTATTTAAAACAATCTTTCCATAAAGGTATTTGTGGCAACAGGTGCTGCCTTCCTAAGATAGGTATAGGAAAATCCTGTTGCTTATTAAAAAAGTAATGTTGGACAATTCACACAGCAGTATTTTTAAGATAAACAGAATTGGTGATAACGTTTACTAGATCTCTGATAAATTTATTACAATATTTACGTGAATATTTTTTTTTATATGTCTAGGTAACAGAACACCCGGAACAAATATCTGCAGATCACACAACATTTGTTCCAGAGGTCGTCATCAGATAACATATAAGATGTCATGTATACATAATTTCCTTCTTTTCCTCCGTGACATGATATATTATTATTTTGCTTGCATTACAAAGGACATAAATGTATAATGAATTGAAATTGCCATTCGACATCTTAGAGAGCTAAGTATTTCCCCCAGATAATGGACAACATAAATAACAAAAAGAACGTTATGTACAGACACACCTTATATAATGCATTTATATACACTTTATAAATGCATTATTATTATTACAAATGAAGGGATGACACATTGGTCCAGTGGAGTGCTTGGCACTCCACTGGACTTAACAGCTTCCTATTGCGAGTAGATATTACAGACTTACTTTATGTGTGGGTAAAGCTAGAACCACAATTTATTGTGCTGTGGCGTAGACACATTAGTCCAATGCGAATGCTAACAGCTTCCTACAGCGAGTAGAGAGTATAGACTGACAGATATACATGGATGAAGCTAGAACCACACTAATGTGGTGTGGTGTGAGTGTGTAGTGGAGCGTCAGAAGCCTATCAGTTTCCTACATTTAGTTGCGGTACTCTTTACTTCATCCCCATAATCATCAGCACCCGTTCACAGCTGATCGTGCTTCCTCCAAACAACAGGGAATGATCATAATCCCTACTATTGGCAACTTGTTTGGTAGGTGAACCAACCATCATAATCATTTGAAAGTGGGAAAATTTAAACATATGTAAATAAAAAGTAGATACCACATGTTAACGCTTAAACGTAACACTTTTAAATTTAGAATTTTTTATAACCTAAGATGTCATTTTTAACAAAAATACTGCAGGTTTTTAACCGAATTTTCTTTTTTCTTTTGTTTTTCTATTATTTGCTGAAATAAATGTTTTTACTCTTTTTAGGGTTTTGCCATCGGTTGCAATTGCAACACCCTTATGGGATCGCTTTGGGTCTGTTTTGTGTTTTTAATCCTTAATATCTCAGAAACTACTGCAGCTATTGACTTGAAATTTGATATAATAATACATTTTGTACGCCCGCCCATATTTATAGAAAAATAAATGAAAAATCAAAATGAAGATTTTCCATACAAATGAAATCAAAATTTTAAATGGGACGTACAAAGTCGAAAGTGCTCCCCCCCCCCCCTATCTCCGAAGATTGCAGAGCGATCGACGTGATATTTAGCAAGTGTTTGTATTATGGATCTATATTTTACAGGAAAAATATAGAGAAGTCTGTAAAAATAATACTTTTTGAAATATGGTCAAAAAGGGTGGGGATAATATATGTATCCTAGATAATCCACACAGTATCATTTAAGCAAAGCTTGTGTTATTAGTATTACTACGATAGCTGTTATACTTATTAAAGTATAATTATCACATTAGATGATTTATTTTTGTGTACAGAAAAGGACTAGAACACCCGAACAAATAATCTGAAGATCCTACAAATATTAGTCCCGAGGCAGAAATCAAACCGCAACCTCCTGCGTTGTAAGCCCACCGCGCCAACAGGTCATCATACACGTACTACCTAAACGACAAAAGTTCAAAACCCTCGGCGCGCGAGTTACACTCGCACTTGTCGTACTTGTTTTTTACTTTACACTCATTCAACAATATTGTGTGCGGTTACAATTTGAGTGAACTCGATAACATTGCCCATGTTAGACCACTGGGTCTAGCTACTTGGAACTTGCCACTAAACTTGACAAGTGTAGTAAAGTGTAAGTAAACCTACCTGTATTGATTCAATTTGCAAACTGATTATTGGTTTTTAAACAGTTCGTCATTCGAGGGATTTCCAAGATGATATTTCCTTCTCTACTACGCGTGTAGGTGAGATAATTTACGTTTATTACCATGGTTGTAAGTAGCAATTTCTATTTAAATATCTACCTACTTGTCTATATTTATACTTATATTATAAAGAGGAAAGATTTGATTGTTTCTTTGTTTGGATTGAATAGGCTCTAAAATTACTGGACTGATTTGAAAAATTATTTCACCATGTAATTTTAGCCTTTAACATTATCCATAATGAACATATGTAGGTCATTTAACAAAAAATTAGAGTATGAAAACTTCAATAATGTAAGTAACCCAAGATCAGTAAAAATTTATAACGTTTGAAATTTTTCTTAAATATCCGAAGACGGGGCGGCAGATTGCTAGTTTTGCATATTGGTAAATTATAAATGTAGCTGTTAACTTATATCTTAGGATCTCCGCACACAGGCCATAAACACAAAACGCAACTGGCATTATTTCCTGTAGTTTTCAAAGATGTATGTCGCTTCGCCACGCCTCGCTAGAAGTAAAGCTCTGGTGACGACGTTTTTGGCTGTCGCGTGTGTCCGGTGTGCGGCGACTCTTAGTAACAGTAAGTATTTTGTTGAAATTGATTGCTAAACATCCTCTTTAGAACCTCAAATGTGTAGACAGATGTTTTTGCTTGTGTATAGGCGTCGCGATATATTTATAGTCGATGCCGGAATTATTTAAACAGTTATGATTAAATAACTCACATTATTCATTGCGTAATAGTTAATTAATAACATTGTTGACTTGTGTTACGGAATTAAATTCCATACTGATTGTTACAAAAATTTATAAATTAGAATTTATTTTACATGAGTCGTTTACCGCTATAGCAAAATATTGTATACTAGCGGTCCGCCCCGGCTTCGCACGGGTATTAAACAATAATTTCAGAAATTATACACTCTAACACGATGGGTTTCACAGTTTTCATGCGGATCCCTTACTTTTTTTTAACAGCATTGGAGTTTTTGACATTGACTCGACACTCCATAACTGACACTGGCCGTAGAGAAAAAGCAAGCACCGTGCGCTATATATTCAACCTCTTTTTCTATTATGACGCGCCATAATAGAAAAAGAGGTTGAATATACAGCGCACGGTTCAATTATTGAATTTTTCATGCGGATCCCTAACTTTTTTGAAAATATTATATAGCCTATGTTCATCACGGAAAATTTAGGGTTCTAAATAGGTGAATTTTTTTTTCAAATTGGTCCAGTAGTTTCGGAGCCTATTCAATTCAAACAAACATACAAACAAAGAAACAATCAAATCTTTCCTCTTTATAATATTATAAAGAGGAAAGATTTGATTTACTAATATTAGTATAGACATACAAGCGAAAACATCTGTCTACACATGAGAAGTTCAATTTAAAGAATATACTTACTGCTACTACGAGTATGAGTTGCACAACGGCCACACACAACAGCTAAAAACGCCGCTACGACAACTTCGCTTTAATATGACAAAATATTTATATTTTGTTACTTTGTCATTGGCGATATAAAACACAGATACTTATTGTATTATTTTTTTTGTTATGAACAATTCACACAGCATTGTCCTGACCCGAGTTATGCAAAGCTTGTGAATGATGAATATATAAATACCTCTATAAGCATACATAGGTATAATAAGTAGGTATCTGAAACTGATCTAATTGCTATATCGCCTGCATGGTATATAAACCTATCAACCTTATCACGTCGTGTGTGTGATATAACTCAATTATAGTACAATTTCAAATGTTCTATACGTATCAAGTAAATAATAATAATAAATAAATAATGTTGGACAATCCACACATCATCTAGCCCCAAGCTAAGCAGAAAAGTCGAAGATCTTTATATATCTACAATGTTTAATAATGTAAAATGTTAAGAAAAAATACACAAAAAATAAATAAATTAAACGAATTAAATAATACTGACCTGGGGTGAATTTGACTCCGAACCATACTGACATTGGCATTATACCGTGGTGGATGACGTGGAGCTTAGACACGTGGTCGTTCTTCTTGCGCATAACGAAGAAGATCTGAAATGCGAGGAATAAATGTATCAAATTTTCAAACTAAGAACTCAGAATATTGTAACGCCCTTACAGGGTTCATGTAAATTCTACCTATTAAAATGTAATACCTTGTAATGACATGAATGCAATAAATATATGAAATTTTTATTTTGTTAGCCTAGAATAAATTAAAAGTATTCAAAAAGCAGTGTTGTAGTTCGAGATAGTTATTTATCTCAGACTCTGTAAAAACCACGCCCTTCATATTTAGGGAAACATTACATCGAACTTTTATCAGTTACATGATTGGTAAAAATTACTCGATAGATTATTTTTTTAAATAGATTTTTTGCACACATTTAGCTTATTCATCTTAGTAACAGCAGACAACTTTTGTTGAGTTTTTGTTTTGTCAAGAAACCTGAAAGTAATTCTTTAAGTCTTTTAATTTTTCGATTGGTTGTTTAGTAACTTGTAATTAGGTAATAACCGTTTTGTCGCTATTAAAATACGGTACGAATCTATCGCTCGGTACTTCTCACTCACGAGTAAACCACATCTTGTTATAACGCTGTAAATCCATCCCGTAGCGGCGTTAATTGCACACTCTTAAGGCACGTTTAATGTAAATAACCTGATAGTTTTCAAAAGTGTTATAGCGACTCGATGTCTGATAAGAATCTACGAAATGTGTCTAACTGGTTTTGCAGGCTGGACTTGAGAGGGATGACTTGCTAGCTATAAATATTGCTGGGGCCACACAGCGAAATCTAGGACGGAGACACGGCTTTGCCTAGTATGTATTAAACGTTTTTTAAACTCTATCCTAGTAGAGTTTCTAGGAACAAGATAAACCTAATTTAGGATTTAAGACACTTGGCATAAAATAATATATGCTTTGACAAATAAACTCTATCTATCTAGGCAGTTTGGATTATTTGGCGATCGTACAAACATTTTGTCCCAAAGTGGAAAACGAATCCACAACCTCCTGCGTCACAGGCTGACCTTTACCCACCGCCGCGCCACATCGGTCGTCAAAATAGGTATGGATTAAATAATACCGAGATTCTATTAATACATTGTAATCCTTTGTCAACCAAAAAAAAATACAATTAAATAACAAAACAAAAGTAGAAGTAATTGAGCTAAGTGCATACAGTTGTTTGTAAACAATCTACAGGTGCTCAACAGAGTCTATGGTTGTATTTACATTTCCGCATCACCTTTCCACTCTGCATTAGCTCGAACCGGGCGTGACCGTTACTATATCGGGATTATTTCGCAAACCGGTATTAAAAAGTTCATAACACGTTTTACTGTTATTTGCACAAAGCCTAGGCATTTATCTCATAAATTATGTATATAAATTTAAAATTTATAAGGTATGTAACTCGACTAAAGCACCTAAACCTAAAGCACAAGGTTACCTGCCTTATACATTTTGAGTATTGGTGTTGGTAGGTTTATATAAAAGGGACATCTGACGTTGGTTAACAATCTACCAACATTACCTAGATAGTTTTGCAGGTTGGAATTGAGAGGAACTGTTACTGCTGTGTCATAAAAAATGATTTAAGTACTATTAAAGTTTTCATTTACTCAGAGCCTTACAGAACATTTACAAATGAGGAACTATTTTTTGTAGTAGCTTAAATAAAATAGTTTCATATGAGCTCTTCTATTTTTGCCAATATTTGCCACAACTCATTTGAATAATTTTGTGTGATTCCTTTTGTATTGTTTTTGTATTTTCTTTATTAATCAAAAACTTATTCTATTATTATTTCTATGACACTTTAAACTATATAAGGTTTGTCTAGTGTCGATCGTTACAGCAAATCGTTGCATTTTAGCATTACAACTTTATCCAATTTCAAGAAAGTAGTGTGAATCTTAACGAAGACTTATTTCGTTTTGATATTTTGCAATCTTATACTAGTTACTCTGTTATTAGTTAGGTTTAAACATTTTTTTTTTTCTGTCGTCAGTTTTTTTTCATTTATGCTTAACCGTGCTTAGTATAAAAAACATCAGATAATAGGGATATATTTTACTATAGTATGAGAAAAGTTCTAAATTTATTATTATTTGACATGGGCAAAAAGCAGGCAGAACATTCATAAAATACCAAAACTATTTTTAAAATAAAATTAAAAGTTATAACTTTTTATGTTTTTAAAACAACGTTATTACTTCAATCGGGGCGGTGTAAACTAAAAAAAATAGTATATAAGCGTGTATAGAATTCGTACTTTGTTCACACAGCCAACTGACGTTCTGAAGTGCCAATATTTTAGTATTCTAAATTGATTTATATATTTATTATGTTTACCAATGTTTTGACTACTTAATTTTACTTGTATTTTTAACTTGACCTGTGCAAATTATTAATTTATTTATTTGAGTGAAAAAGTAGTGTAAGTACCTACATAACTCTTAATTTTATATAATTAACAATTAGCAATAATTTTAACTAGATTATAATCTTTAATCTTATAAGCAACTAATGTATTGGTTATATTAAATCATCATCATCATCATCATCACCAGCCTATAACAGTCCACTGCTGGACATAGGCCTCCCCTAATGAGCGCCAAAGATGGCATTATCATTAAATCATATTGGTTGTTAAATAAAATAATAATTATCAATATATATTGATAATTAATTTTAATTTTATATAATATTTTATAATAATTTTAATAATTATCAATATATATTTATATATATTGATAATTAATGCGTTGATTATATCCAGCGTCTTCATTAAATTTCGCGCGATATTTCAAAAGTAGAATTTTAATGCATTTGTTAGGTTTATAACGATTGAATGATGTTTACTAGTTTACATAGAATTTAATAGAAACACTTTCGTAAAATGGGTTTGACACCATAGCTGTCTACAATAGTGTATATAATTAACGTACTTCAAAATTTTGTGTGTTTATAATTTGTGGCTACGTAATAGGGACCGTAATTTGAATAATACTTAAAGCTTTTGTTGATATTTTACTATTCGTTGTAAATATTTATTAGCTTTAATATTTAAGAACAGTTAAATAAACTATTCGCCGTGTGGTGCCGGCATAGAATTTCACCACCCCAACTCTTCCCGTGGGTGTCGTAAGAGGCGACTAAGGGAAACACACCAGGGGGCGGGCAGCAGCGCCTTCTGCAGAACAACTACACCGAACTGCGATCCCCAACCCGCATGCCCAGCGTGGGGATTATGGGCAATTACCCCCAAATAATGATGCCATCTATGGCACTCATTAGGGGAGGCCTATGTCCAGCAGTGGACTATTATAGGCTGGTGATGTGAAATAAACTATAAATTCCTTAATTTATGAGACGCAGTTTTACGTGTGCAAATTATATAATATATAAATAAACCAAATACTTAAAATAGCAAACACTTTTGACTCTAGAGCGTTCTAAAAGCGTGACGTTTATGATGTTGAACGAACAGTAAATATCTTGTATGTTTGGTGTACACAATAAACCTATTGAGCTTTCCTCTGTTTATTTAAGATATTTTAGAATAGGTTTGGCCGTATTTTGTTTTATATGTATTCATGTTACTTGATTTCTTCAACAGTTTATGTTCTTGTATCGGATCTCCATCGAAGATCCTCCATCTCAAGATGGTTTCCTAAAAGATTTTCTTAAAAGGTTTTTCTGCCCCGTAAAGTTAAAAAACCAGTATGCTCAGAATGTATGTATCGGTTTACAGTTATTTTATAAAAGTCTCTGTTCGCCTTATTGTATTGTTTTATTTTGCAATTGTATTGTACTAACTTTCAATGTGTATCTTTTGTAGGTTTTGTCTAATAAACGATTTCTTTCTTTCTTCTAAAAGTAGAAAATTAGGTTTAATGTAGACTTTATTGAAATAACATCATTGAATATCAAAATAACATTTTACATCTATTAAGTCATTTAAAAAAACAACTTCTTATGTATATGATAAACAAAATGTTCTAAACTTGACACTTGGGGCTTTGTCGCATAATCAGCCACTTTAGTATGTAGCTATACCTCAAGCACACCGGGGGGCGGGCAGCAGCGCCCTCTGCAACTCCACCGAACTGCGATCCCCAACCCGCATGCCCAGCGTGGGGTTTATGGGCAATAATCCCCAGATGAAATAACGCCGCCTTTGGCGCACATTAGGGGAGGCCTATGTCCGGCAGTGGACTGATGTAGGCTGGTGTTGTTGTTTGTTGTATCTACATACTACCCTAGAACCCTGGACACTGGTATGCTAGCCGAACTCAATAAGCGGGGAGGGGTGAGGAAGCTCTGCCAGGTGGAGGGGGAGGAATGTCCAGTCCATAGTATTATTACACTTTATCTACATAAATAATAACGTGTGATGATTGTTCAAGCAATCGAGCAAAGCAAGAGGCAAAATCTCAACAGCTTGATCCTAATACGTCGACTCAATGCGGAAATATTGCCTACCTATGCGAAACAAACAATAATCACATAGGTACCTTCACACTGAATAGCTATATAAACTTTACTATTTATAGGGTTCAACCAATCTGTATTACATTGTAAAGTGCTATATGTACATTTATTTATGGTAATGTGTAGTAGGTACCTACTTAAGGTACTTGTACTTCGCACTTATGCATCGCGGGCACCTCCAAGGCAAGCCACTTAATTAGGTACTTAAATGGCTTAGAGTCCATCTTTGTGAACAAAATAAGTAGGCTGCTGTATGCTCAGAATTATTAGAAAACAGTTAGAGGAAGTTAAAGTTAGAATCACAGTGGGAGAACTCCAAAGGCGTGGAGTGGGAGTTTGGTGGTGCTCTTTTTTAAGAAGGGAGATAAAACCCTCCTTAAAAATTATAGATCCATCTCGCTCCTAAGTCACGTCTATAAGCTATTCTCACGAGTTATATCGAACTGTCTCGCTAGGAGACTCGACGAGTTTCAGCCACCGGAGCAGGCTGGGTTTCGCGGAGGATATGGTACCATAGACCACATTCACACAGTGAGGCAGATTATACAGAAGTCCGAAGAGTATAATCAGCCCCTGTGTCTGGCCTTTGTGGACTATGAGAAGGCCTTTGACTCCATTGAAACCTGGGCTGTTCTACAATCCTTACAGCGATGCCAAGTAGACTATCGTTATATCGAGGTGCTGAGATGTCTTTAAGAAGCCGCTACGATGAGTGTCCGAGTACAGGACCAGCAGACTAAACCGATCCAACTGCGCAGAGGAGTGAGGCAGGGGGATGTTATATCCCCGAAACTGTTCACGAGCGCGTTGGAAGATATGTTTAAGACGCTGGACTGGAAAGACAAGGGCATCAACATAAACGGCGAGTACATCTCACACCTGCGATTCGCTGATGACATAGTCTTAATGGCGGAGTCGCTAGAGGAGCTGAACCGGATGCTGGACAGTCTAGCTTCAGCCTCCCGATGTATCGGTCTTGGCATGAATTTGGATAAAACCAAAATCATGATCAATGGTCACATTGATCCAAGACCGGTGATCGTACATGGCCACCTTCTCGAAATTGTTTCTGAGTACACTTACCTCGGGCAGATTTTGCAGTTGGGTAAAAACAATTTCGAGAAGGAAGCCAAGAGGAGGATCCAGCTAGGCTGGGCAGCGTTCGCAAAACT
>OZ007526.1:5436319-5468709 GCA_963931895.1 Eupithecia pulchellata | reverse complement strand
AACAAACGATTAAAGATAACGAAGACGTGTCTATGGGTATAAAAAGGTAGAGGTTGTTGTTGACTAATTCAAATTGATCTACAATTTAAATCTTAAATTTTACAACAGGATTTGATTCTGAAATTTATCGATTGTTCAACATAATTTCAGCACTGACCCGAGTGAAATCATAAAAAATCTCTGATCCCCAGATAAACATCAAGATCATAATGTTGAGCCTTTTAAAAGTTAAGTGAAAATGGAGGTTATCGCAAAATACACATTAATCAACATAAAGCTCTATTTCATCGCGGCCTTACTTATTATTTAATGACTCGGGGCGAGTATTAAACGAAACCCTTGAATAATCGATCTCCCGAAAAAGAAGGTTCTTTTGGCATTGTTCGAAACTTTTGGGACCAAACCTCTCAGGAAATTTTAGGCCAAAGTAATTAAAAGACTTTAGGGGTGATCTAAGTAAATCCGGATTGTTTTGCTGATAAAATTTTCGCTATGCGACCGAAAATAATTAGGTGCCAAGTGATTGGCCTCTGCCTTGTTATATAGTGATCCAAATGTGAATAGAAAACAGGCGACGTTTATTCGATATTTTGGAGATGGAATTGAACGCGCTCCAAACCGAGTTTCCGAACGATACTCTTTACTACTCAATATAAACAGACAGATAATAACAGAAGAATAAAAGAACGTTTCTAGCTACATAAACTTCTTATATTCTTGATTTATTCTACACGTCTATTCTGTCATTAGCGGTGTTTCGACGTGAAAGAAAGCTATAGACCATAATTGGTATACAACGCAAGTAAAAACAGCTAGCTTGTTCCAATGGTCGTTAATAATATATGCCTTGCCGGCCAACTGGCCAGTACGCCTTAGTTATTTATGAACGGCCTTATTCTGAGGAACTTTTTGGGAGTTAACTTCGTTCACCTGGAATTTATGATATGTGTTATTAAATTATACAGCTCTATCTTGGATATAGACTATATCTATCTATATCTTGGATATAGACGCTTTACGAGAATAACTCTTGTTTCTCGGTTGTTTATGGAGCAAGACGAACGATCTATGTAAAGTGAGGTCTTCCTTTTGATAACGATCTTCAGAAAGTTTGATAAAGGGTGTCTTCCTTTTGATTAAAGACCAGTTTCAGAATTGGTCCAACTGTAGACAAGAATTCGTTCAGAGATTTAATTTATGACACTATTAGGTGTAGGCTTTCTTAGTGCGTGTAACTTTATATGATTATGTGCATATTTCTACGAAAATCTAGATCTCCTACTGTTTACCTTTTTTTAATGGCAAATATCCTTGATTAACAAAGAAAATTACAATTATCTTACTAAATTAAATATATTAGTATACTATTTGGTTCAGCGCATCTGCCCAGATTTGAAACTATCTTCCAGAAATCAGTACAGCTTGATTCAAATGCAAATTCTCTCTGAAATCTATTGAAACTCGTGAACTCTGCTCTGCGATAGGACGATAAGATTATAGTTAAGTCCCATGGAAAGTGATAATCTTACGGAATATTATTAACCTGTAAAGAGATCAGCTTAAAAAGATTGTCACATCAGACGTATCACCATTTTTTAAACAGCTATAGATATGTGCGTATGTTCCACGTTTGATCCGAAAAGAAAAATTAAATGTAAGCAAATGTAAGTAATAAAGGTACATGATGTAATGGGAGTAAACATCTGATATTTACTACCATCACGCACCCTTTTCATCATTTATCAACACCATAGGTAGGCAGTTACCTCCTTATTCATAATAGTTTGTTAACTTGAAGCATGCTATTTCCCAGTCTGCTTACTCCTACATAAAGTCAGTGTGGTAAATCAGACTAAGCAGAGTGATTAGATTCGGGAAAACGCCATGCTCTTTTGAACCTGTTAGGCATCTTTAGGTAAGTAATATAAAATAAACAAACAGGATATCACGATTCAAATAATCTAAAAACAAAATAGCGCGAAACAATGGAAGTTTCAGGAGTTGTAAAGGAAACAAGTTGTGAGATTTATTGCAATAGTAACACGTGCGTCCCATCTCTCATGGACCAGCTGAATTCTATAGCATCGTTGTTATTCTATTTTTAGTTAAAGAACAGAGTAAAAATTGGATTAACCTTTGTTATTTCTGCGTTGACTCAAAGCTGCTTATTTGCATAAAGCATGGTATTTAAATAAATATATAATGCTGGACAGTCTTCACAGCATCTTCTAGCCCCAAGTTTAAGCAGAGCTTGTGTTATAGTTACTAGAAGGCTGATTTACTTAATACAATAGATTAAATCGATAGTAATTCCTCATTATACATATAAAACGACCAGAACGCCTATCTCCAGATCGTACTTATATTTGTTCGAGGCGGAAATTGAAACTGCAACCTCCTGTGTCGAAGGTGAACCTTCGCTCGCCGTACCACAGAGGTTGTCTAATGTTGTGTTTTTATTTATTATATATTTTTTCTCTATTATTTTTTAATTTTATTTGTGTTTTTTATATATTTTTTCTACCTATTTATCCAAAGCCTTGTTCAGCACAAAATGAATAAATAACTAAGATTAAGCTCACTTTCCCGGAAATGAGAATGTTTGCAGGATAAAATGTGGACCCGCTCTTCTATTTATCAATATGTCACAGGGTAAGGTTCTTGATGGGCCTCTGAGACCCACTTATGTGACGTGAGGTTAAAAAATTGGTAGAGTGAGTCCTTGCATGGAACTAAGCTCGTTTGATATGGGTGGCGCCTATCATGATAGTTCTTATCCATTTTGGTCTGTCAACTCTGTAATCAGTATATCTATTTATTTGTCTATGGATTCGTCGTGACGTATTAATAGTATTTTGTAATAAAAAAAATAATGCTTTTAGTGTTACAAAATTTTTACAATATTATTTTATTGTGTTTCTAGGGTTAATATTCTATTACGGGAAGATATTAAATAAATGATGATTGATGAGGAATAATAGTCATGCTGGACAATCCTTACAGTATCATCTAGCTTATGCTATGATACCTCGATGTATGATACCTACTAAACTAGATGACTGATTTACTTAATACAATATATTACATAAATAGATATTTTTTAGTATAAATAGAAAACTACCAGAACACCCGGGACAAATATAGCTCTAAGAAATATTTGTCCCGAGGTGGGAAGTGAATCATCAACCTCCTGCGTCACAAGCGAACCTTCGTGCCGCAGTGGTCGTAGTCAACCACTAGTGCTCGAGTTGGATATTCTATCAGATTTTAAACATCAGCTAGAAAAAGACACTATAATCTTGTTAGGAGCTAACTAGTAAGTACTTGTGTTAGTATCCAGAATACTAAGAGTAACTAAAGATACGATTTTACAGCAAAATACAGTAGCTACAGCAAGCTTTGATTCTAATCAGCACAGAATAAATAACGGTGAAGATGGATTTCCAATGTTTTATACCCGAGTTCAAAGTATTTGTTTAGGATCCCCTGATCTTGGCTTTCAAAGGAATATTTATTTGAGAGTTCCAAAGAACGTACTCTCATTAAATATGGCTTTGAACATATTTTATCGTTCTGGTATCCATAGATCAGAGCGATAAATCATACAAAATTCATATTAGAATGAAATTTCTAAACGGGAATTCCTCAAAATCTAACAAATAAATAATTTTTTACTGAACTAAAAATATTATTATATTCATTAACCTTTTCGCAATTACCAGTGTCGAATAACCAATAATTTCAATTCTAAGCTTCAATTCATCTTTTTCGATAAGGCAGCTGAATTCTTTTTAGGGTTTTGCCATCGGTTGCAAAACCCTTATGAAATCGCTTTGGGTCTGTTTTGTTAGGGTTTTGCCATCGGTTGCAAAACCCTTATGAAATTGCTTTGGGTCTGTTTTGTGTTTTGAATCCTTAATATCTCAGAAACTACTGCAGCTATTGACTTGAAATTTGAAATAATAATACATTTTGTGCGCCCGCACATATTTATAGAAAAATAAATGAAAATAAATGAAAAATCAAAATGAAGATTTTCCATACAAATTTTGAAATCGAAATTTTAAATGGAACGTACAAAGTCAAAAGTGGTATCAAATGAAAGGTACACGTTTGTAGATTTCAAAATAGTTTTTGAAATTTTGGTAGGTTTTATACTTTTTAAAATATTTTGAAAAAGGTCAAAAAAATGACCGTTCCCCCCCCCTATCTCCGAAGATTGCAGAGCGATCGACGTGATATGTAGCAAGTGTTTGTAGATATGGATCTATATTTTACAGGAAAAATATAGAGAAGTATGTAAAAATAACAGTTTTTGAAATATGGCCAAAAAAGGGCGGGAAAAATTTCTGAAAGGCTGACTACCCCACCGAGTTGGGTATCAAATGAAAGGTATTAGCTTGTACATTCCAATACAGTTTTTGAAATTTCGACAGATTTTACACTTTTTGATATATTTTGAAAAAGGTCAAAAAATTGACCGGTACCCCCCCCTTATCTCCGAAGATTGCAGAGCGATCGATGTGATATGTACCAAGTGTTTGTAGATGTCAATCTATATTTTACAGGAAAAATATAGAGAAGTCTGTAAAAATAATACTTTTTGAAATGAGGTCAAAAAAGGGCGGGAAAATTTTCTAAAGGGGTGACTACCCCACCGAGTTGGGTATCAAATGAAAGGTATTGATTTGTACATTTCAATACAGTTTTGGAAATTTCGATAAGTTTTATACTTTTCGAAATATTTTGAAAAAGGTCAAAAAATTTACCATTCCCCCCCCCCCCTTATCTCCGAAGATTGCAGAGTGATTGATGTAAAATGTACTAAGTGTTTGTAGATATAGATCTATATTTTACAGGAAAAATATAGAGAAGTCTGTAAATATAAAACTTTTTGAAATATGGTCAAAAAACTAATTTTCATACAATGGGGGCTATTTCATTGAGAGTAATATCAAATCAAAGGTATAGATTTCGACAATTCAAAACAGGTTTTGAAAATCGTCTAAGTTTCATACTTAGTGAAATAGGTTGAAAAAAGCCGAAAAAAAATTGTAGGTACCAACCCACTTACCTACCCACTAATCTCTGTAGTAACTGTAATAGGAGTTCCACAGCGCACCAAAACCGTTGTTCTCAAATTTTTTGAGAAGAGATAGCTATGTATCCTAGATAATCCACACAGTATCATTTACCCACAAGCTAAGCAAAGCTTGTGTTATTGGTATTAACTACGATAGCTGTTATACTTAATAAAGTATAAGTATCACATTAGATGATTTATTTTTGTGTACTGAAAAGGACTAGAACACCCGAACAAATAATCTGAAGATCCTACAAATATTAGTCCCGAGGCAGGAATCAAACCTGCGTTGTAAGCCCACCGCGCCAAGAGGTTGTCATATACGTACCTACCCAAACGACAAAAGTACAAAACCCTCGGCGCGCGAGTTACACTCGCACTTGTCGTACTTGTTTGAATTATGAAAGATTAAAGAAAGAAAGGATTTATTTACGAGTAATGTAAAAAGTTCCAGAACTTTTTATTTATTCAAAATTTTGCGCCACTGGCGTTCAAAACAGATAAATAGGCTAAGCCAGTGTGCTTGGCCTACTGATTTAGAGTAAACGAAAATGACAACGCATCGTCATAAATTGTGTTATGTAGTTATTGAATATGAAGAAATGAATTTCAACAACGTTTGTTTTTTGAAACAAATTTCATAATCACAACTTTATTCTTTCTCTCTCAGTTCACAGCAAATATAAATAACGTCTCAAAAATATAGGTGTTTTTTGTAAAGTAGATTACTAACTAAAACTGTTCTAAATTCGCCTTTTCTCATAAACAATGTGACGAGTAATTTGTTATTTGACGAATTATCGGTTTTTCTAAGAACCATGTATTTCTCTACCATTTTAGATCTCAGTTGATACCCACATAACATTCGCTTGCTTATATCTTTTGATTTATATAATGTTTTCCAATAATCTTTAAGTGATTCTTAATAGGATGCTGTTCTTGATTTTACCTAATAATATCCGAACATCAAAGATGCCCTGGAAAAATTATGGCTTGTATTTCTCTCTTGGCTGGCGAATGGTAAATAAATAAACACTGCTTTCACACTTTTCCAGAAGATGTGTTTATTCACTTTTATTGGCGAATATCAAATCTGCTTTATGAGTTATAAAAATATAATCTTTTATTTCTGTTTGTTCTTAGCTCAAAAGAAACGAATTTGATAGCTATTTTCGTAGCAGGTACAAAGCTAAAACTTTGTGTCTACATTACATGTCTAGTCTGTAGACGTATTGTAGAAATGCATGTACAAATTTATTTATTTAAAAGTTATAAGCTTTTTATTTATTTTTAATAAATTATGCACACAATACATATTGATTTATTGAGAAATAATCGTCTACAATACATGACTAGTCTCATAGACTTATGAAGAAAGAAATAGGACTAGACATGCATGGTAGACGATTCTTTCTTCATAAATCAATGGGTATCTGTGCATAATTTTAAATAAATAAATAGCTATTACATAAACTTTGTACGACGCTGTTTTCGATCATGCGTCATGGGCACTAAAAATAGTTAATTAAAGCTTATAGACATTATGTCTTAAATAGTTAATTAGCGCTTATAATATAAACAATAAGTAATCGTTGTATTTGGTACACCTTTATCCTCTGCACCTAAAGCTCATCTCAGCTTAATTAAAATCCAAACATTACCTAGATAAATCCTTAATAACAAAGAAAATTACAATTAAATATCAAATTAAAGCTAGTATTTACAAAAGAAACAAGGTCCTTAGCCAACCGGCATTCGCTATGAAGCGATTCGATTTTGAAAATTGTTATCGCTCTAGCGATGGCAACCTTCAAATGGATTAAACGTCAAGATTTTTGGTAGGCAATGTACGAATATTTTGATTTCACCAAACCGATTGACAACATCGAACGATCACTTCCATCAAATTCCTAGCCAAGTGGCAGTTTTGAGAAGCGACTTCACGTAGTTGTCTATTCTCTTGATGGATACACTAGCGAACGCTAAGACCCTGTAGAAATCGAATCGAAACGGCGGCGATTTCATAAACAGCTGTTGGAATTACGTCAAAATTTTAAGTAGCCTTGCGCTAGCGTGGATGTAGCATTCACGATCGCACCCTTGTTTCCCTGTGTCCATGAGGGATTAAAAATATACTTAACAACGAAAAAAACAAGATAAAGCTTTTGCATATGATCGGCAAAAATTCACACATTTGGCTTCTAAGGGCGAGAGTCGAAAGAAATTACAATACAAACTAAAACGTCTATTGTCAAAATGCAAAATAGTTTTGAATTTCTGTTATTTACTCCAATATTACCGAGATGATACGAGTGTCGTAAAATATGTATTTTCTCCTAATTATTTATTTCTTCATGATTTTAAGAACTCGTTGAAAATAATTAAATAATATAATTATATAGCTCAAAACCATTGTTATTTTCTTTCTATTGATTTTAATTACACAACAAACACTGCCATAAGTATTTCAAAACATTGGGTAAACTTCCAAATCGAAACAATTTTTTTGTTATGTATCACGTTTGTTTACAGAAATTCTATCTGAAGTTATAGGTAACAACCATAGACTTAGAGAAAAGTTCAGACGGAATCCTATCAAATCAAACTTGATTCCTAACAATGGCGGAATGACATTGAGTGTCAGTGTATAGAGAGTTGCCAACAAAAGAAAAAAATACCCATAATTTTTATAAATATTCTTCCTAATAATGGTTTACATATGAATATGTAAATTATAATGAATCATTATAATTTACATATTAATACTGCTTTAGCCACGGTAATCGTGTTTATTAGTTCTACTTTTTATAATTTTCAATATACGCCAGCGCTTTATTTTTATTTATTCATTTAATTAGAACGGTCATACAACCACTTACACTAACTAATTAAAATTAATTAACCCTTCAATCTTGACACCCAAATGTCCAAAAAACAATGGCAGCCGGTGCGCCTTATAGCAAGATGGCGTCGAAAATACTGCATTGTACAAAATATGTAATAACTCGACAACTAAACCATATTTTATCATTCTGTAAACGACAATGTACTAATTGATATATTTTCTATCTATCAGGCATCAAAATATAGTGCATAGTCAAATACGATATTCGATTCACAAGTTTTAACTTTGGAAACCATTTTGCGGGTTGGATTACGAGAAATATATGAATACTCTCCTAAAATCTAAATAACAAGGACCTATGCTGTGTATTTATGTGAACAGTTTGACAAAAGAGCTTGAGATGCCTACAATATTACCACTTGAATCTCGACGCGAAGACGATTAGAAATTACTAGGGATGTCCTGCACTTAGAATTCATTTTATCGATAATTTTCTTTTTGTAGGGAATTTACCATACATGAAAATAATACAAATTTTATAAAAAACATTTTTTATTAAATCAAAATAAACACTCAGAAATAAAAATATAATAAGATTCAAAGTTTTTTTTTACAATTTTATTTTTAAAACTAGTAGATTCAAATTCAGAACAACTTTACCTACTTCTAGAATTACTTCTAGTATTGGTGCTAACTGCAGTGAATTTGATTGTTCCCGGGATTAAATAGTAACCCCTATTTGCTAATCGAAGAAATTTCAACAAAATCTGTTCAGGCCTCTGAGTGTGTGTGCAGAAGTAACAAACATAAACACATCCAAAGTCTCCGTTCCATGTCTAATTTTAGTTTGAATAAATTATTCTTTGTGCCTATTAACTGGCTGACAACATTTTCTACCTGCGGCTTCGTATACGTTGTTCATATGGAAATGCCTAACCAATATAATTAAAAAAATCAAATAAAAATTATAATTATTTATATGTACATTTGCAGCCACATCTTATGATTGTTACTGGGAATATCAATGAAACGTTCCTAATAATGAAAAAAAAATATAAATTATTCTCATATTCATTGTTTATTGATAAGTACATAATAAATGAAAAATTATGTATACCTACATATAATGCCCGAATGCTTTTACATGAAAAATCTTTATGCATACTGTATGCTACACTAGATTTAGTAGGATTCAAATTATTTTAAATATGAGATTCTCTGATTATGCGAATTCAATTTAACTTCCAATTTTCATCACTCGGAAATATGAAAAAAATATTGACTATTAGTATGCCCCACGGCTATCGATAATCTCGATACAACATCTGCGTAGCATGATCGTCAGTAAAAGTATTATCCAAACGGGTTCAGCTATTTTGGAGGTTGGCTCAAATAAAAAACAAACATAGGTATTTCGAAATTCGTATCCCTAAAGCTAAGCTATTGTATAGATATTACAAAGTGAAATTCAATAGGTATCCTAATTATATTTCGAATACTTAACACATATTATTTTATATAACCAGGATGGTGAAATGCCTATTTACCTGATTCATAATTTAAAGTCAATTAAATATGAGAATTAAAACATTTTTAATATCCTCCCACACTTACTAGAAAATTTACATGTTTACATGTTGGCAGCACTGGCTAGATTTTGTGCTTATAGTTTGATTTTAATTTTGCGTCAAATCGAAATAATAAGTTGGTGAAATAAGAAATTTATCTACGAAATGTGATCCGGTGTTTTTTATTGACAAATGCATTGTGATTTTGTCAACATCTGACCACACAAGACGGTGTTTTTCATTTTGTTTTGATTTGTTTATATGATGTTATTAGGTTCGTGTCTATGGGCGTTATGGCGGCAAGTGACATACTATTTGAATCATAGACAGTATGTCAGAGTACCGAGTGCTTCTTTTTGTTTTTTATGAGACTCCTTCCGAACTTATTCATACTTTCATGGTAACAACCTACTTGGCTTGGTACTCCTTTTTATTTGACCCGTCATTTCATGAACGGTGAACGGACGAAATAAGCGAATGATTGAGTTCGATAACTATAGACTACAGACCGTACACCATAAGTTGTCCTGCCTCAGGAATTGGCAGCATTATATTGGCAGCACGATATTGCCAACATTATGAACCTTTTACCCCATTATGTAAACGTGTGTTTATGTTTTAATTTCATATTTGTATATAAATATATAAGTAGTTAGGACTAGGAAAGTTTTAAATTATGAAACAATTAAAATTTTAAATTATTTATTGAAATTGTTCTGACACTAATTATGGTCAAAAAGGAAATAAACAACACAAAAAATGCTTATAAATCGAAATCTTCAAGATCCACGACGATTTTCAGCAGAATTGACTTGTTGCAGGCAGCAATAGCTTCGCTTCTTTATATATGTATTCTACTCGTGGTTTTCTCCGACATGACTGAAAATGACACATAAAATTTGTATTTGTATAATATAAAATTCTAAAAATTCAATATTAGTATACAAATTAGGGATATCATAACAAGATAAATTAAATAACCTGAATAATTTACTTTTTTCTTTTATCTTTTTATGTGAGTAAATCTTATGATCCATACTAAAGGTATCGTGTATAAAGCTGGTATCCCTATTTTACTTACCAGTTGCATTGATGGTGCAATCATGGTGCAACGCGAGATCGCACTAGATTTAATGGATTTAACTGGGCATGGTCTGCCTTTTCTTCCTCACAAAAGGCACGCACCTTCAACACAATCTCTTTTGCACTGCTTTTAAAAGGCTTTGGCATGAATAATTCGAAAAATATTAATTAATAACACAAATACGAGCGCAATACTTCAATCAAACTATGACAGTCTAACAACAAAAGATTGACAACCAATTGTGCCAACTTATCGGCATTTAGCGATCAGACGTATAGACAAGGCGATAGCTACGCGAAGGTTACTTTGTCTACCAATTGAACTTCGCCATCATTTGAGCTATGATGATTGTCGTTGCGATGCGTGATATCGAAGGAATATGTCAAATCCATACATTTTTGTACTTTTCTACCATCGCTTTCGCTAATCAAATGTTACTTTGTCTAGAGCCAACTGCTGACTGATTTAAATAATCTTAAGGCAGCTCAACTTCACCATCATCATCATCACCAGCCTATTAATGGTACCACCAGGCAATTCTTAAATTCCTAGAGTAAGTAGATTACATAATGAACAATTTTCAGAATATGATATATTTTTGCACTCTAGGAACAACTATATAAAACAAAGAACAATGGCAGAATTTGGTCTGGACTTTTTTTTGCGTCCATGGATCTGATGTATATGAATCAAATTTAATAAATTTTCTACGATTTTTCAATTATTCACTCCTTCTCGTAAAGGCCGGAGTTATTTTATGATATTTAAAAGCTTATCAAATGATATTCGAATTAGGTACATTCGAAATGTTACCATTTTATTAGTGGTGCGGGTACAATTATTGAATGCAATGTATCATTTGTCTTTGATTTGTCTTTGATAGTGTCATGTTGTCAGCGGTTGTCTGTCAAGACGCCATAGAATCTAGAACGTAGTGGTTTTATTCTCTTTGACAGAATCCTTCCGAGACTTCGGCGTTTTTCATCTCTGCTGTGTTTTGTGTTTATATTTTGGTTTTCTATTTATTTTTACCCGAATTACGGAAGCCACAGGCGACGTATGTAACACCCGAACTGGACTGATTGATACTGCCCTGTGTCTGGCTAGTGCGTGCCCTTAGGACTCCGATATTGTTGTTTTGGGTGTTCTGGGCATTTAAAATAAAAAAATATCTATTAATGTAGGTATACCTATATATATTGTTTTAAGTAGGTACCTATATAAGTTATCTAGTAGGAACTCATAACATAACACAACCTTTGCTTAGCTTCGGGCTAGATGATGCTGTGTAGATTGTCCAACATTATTTATTAAAACCCTCAGTTTCTTTGTGTTTACGGGGCAAGTAGGTACATTTTTTTAATACACGCCCAGCTTTCGTAAACAAGAAGTTTAGAATTTGTTTTGCTCATTTTGTTTATCATTTCTCATTTCGAATATATAAGGTGGCGTGGTCTAATTGATAAGACCAAACCCAAGACCAAACCACATTATCCATTTCTTTATGATTTGATTTCAATCTGCGATGTTTTATAGACAAATATTGTTTGACGTTCATTCATAACCAAAAAATTAAAACTCTGAAATCTTTTTTTTCCGGCTTTCCCCAAAGAAAATAGTCTCATTTATAGATTCTGGAGCTAACGCCAAATCTTTTAACATTTTTTTCATTACGGGACGCTTCAATTTGATCCCAGACAATTCTTAGTATGGAGACCTGCCATTGTTCTTTCTCTCCTAGTTTGATTTTGTATTTAACCTTTGCTAGATTTTTCTTTCTTTTTTTTTGTTGTTATTATAATTACTAAGTCAGTGCTATTTTACAATTTAGTGTCTGTAACGTTGATGTGTTTTTTTGTTGATAATATTAATTTAAATATGTGGCATCTTAATTGGTTTATACAATGCTATATATATTGTTAATTTTAAGAATAATGTATACTGTTTGTGCCTTAATAAACGAAAAATAAAATAAAATAATGTCCACAGCTGGAAATAAGACTCCCCTAGTTATTTTTACAGATCAACTTATCTAAATAAAAAGGTAAATAGGTTCACCTAAAATTTTATTCCTCCATAACTTGCTTATCCTTTAGAATGGAAACAACTCATAACGAACCCCTAAAGCCCGTTCCTCCATTCCTATTTACAATTTCCACCCCATTCAGGGTCTTAGGCGGAAATATAATTACCACTGACAGTATTATCAAGTTTAGGAAATAACAGCGTATTCTGAAGTCGGGAAGCGTCAGGAGCTGGAGTGGTTTTTAGTTTTCAATGGAAGTTTGGAAATTGCATTTACAGGGAATTAACGAGAGCTGGCGAGAGACAGTTTGACCCGAACTGTCTCAGACAAGTTCTTGACTTGACTTCTTCGTTATGGAAATATGATGCCAGCTCTCGTTTCTATCTCCAGCAGGCGCATTCTGTAAACTCAAAATAAAGTCGAACTCACTTGTCAAATAAACAAGATTCGTTGTTTATTTGACAAAAAATCGATCAAATTGAGTTCGGGTCACTTGAGTGAATTCGAGTTCGAATTTTAACGTTTACAGAATGCGCAGGCCTGGAATCTTGGGTCCCTCATAGTCAGACTAAGTAAGTATGGTACTAACTAGACCTATTTACTCAGTGCATAAATGAAATCTCTCGCCATATTTTTTTTAAAAGCTGTCGATACCTGCTGTTTCTGCTTTTGTGTAAATCATTATTTCTACGTCACAGCAAAAGTTTTGTGCCGAATATCAATGGAAACACATATATTAATTGTGGTAATAAAACTCTTAGTAACTCTGTATGTATATACTAGTATACTCTCTATACTTTTGTAATCATAACTATATAAATAGGCACTACCGCTGTTATCTACGGCCTTCTATAAACAATGATAGCTCTTGTGTATATAATTTTATAAACATATGTAATTAGGTACTACATGGTGTGGTGTTAGATATTGAACCCAGGGTAGCAACAGGCTGTTAAACGTGAGGATTTGAAAACTAGTATACATCTTGTAATTTATGGCTCTGGCGACACGGATGAATTCCCAAAATATAGGTATACAAACAAAAAACCAAAATGATTTGTAATTTGAGCATATTTTCACCCATGATCTGCTACTATTTGTATTAAAATTGTATTTAACTAGGATCAGGATAATCTCATTTTTTTTTCTAAATACTTTACTCAAATGAAGTTAAACCAAATTGGATTTTTCAAAGAAGACACGTATATAATTTGTGTAGATGGATAAGTGTGATAAGTTCAAAAAAGATTGTGGCAGGAACTACTACTAGGTAAACACTAACCTAATACAAATAATACCAGATCATGGTGGAAATATGGAAATATGCTCAAATTACAAATCATTTTGGTTTTACGTTTGCATGGGAAAATCATCCGTCACCGGAGTCCTTACTAATTATAAAGTCTATTATATTATATTATTATATATTATATATAGTCTATAATATTATAGAGGTATTATATTGCATTGAGTCTAGTTTCTGTGTTAAGAAACACTTAACTCTTAGCAGTTTTCACAACTTTAGAACCTCGATTATATCTCTCGTGTAGCTATAGCATATATAATTTTTATTTTGTATTTTATTTCCATTACACCAGTAGTAACGTCTTTCAAATAAATATGTTTATTTGAAAGACGTAACTATGATCGGCGGTTTCGTAAGTCAGATTGATCCAGTTACTTACATACATATCAGTGGGCTCAATAACATAAAGTAAATGGGAACCTCACAAGTAGTTACAGAGATAGCTTTTTTAAGTATTCTGGTAATGTAGAGTCAATTATTATAAAATTTATTTATTATTATCAACTTCAATTTGGCAATAAAAAAGAAATATTTTGACTATGTATTTGATCATATTCATATAAAATAACTATACAGATTGCCACGAAACATGTGTACTAACTGAAAAGTGGTGATTGGTGATAAAAATAAAAAATGAAAAGAATTTTTTCTTCTTCTTCCCTTTCTGTTACCTGTTTTCTTACTTATTATTTTCTTGTGATGGACCTACAAAGGATTTTTTTTTGTAATAATTACACTAAAAAACACTGTTTTTCCTTTTACAAAAACATGTCAACCTAGTTATTAAAAAATACATCATACGAGTCCACAATCACCCCCTTTCGGCTTAACACGCATGTTATGTGGCACCCTATATTGTGCTGATTAATTAATCTGCGTACAAAAAGCGAAGTATGTCCCATATACACAACACAAGCCAGAAAGTACCAACTCGTTAAATGTGGATTTATAGATCCCACATTAAAACTTACTAAAAATTCCTAATCTTTTTAACAATTTACAAGCGACTTTGTTCTAGGCCACGGCGGTAGGTAGATTAAATTGTATACCTTCATATTGAATTGGTACCTACATGATAACAATCACATGCGGGAGCATAATTATCTTCATTATACAGGGCGGATTTTTTCGACGGAGCAGTATGGTACCTTATCTGGTGTGGCTACAAGAAAATGGCTATTATAGGCTATCCATAATTTTTAAAGAAATTTTCATCTAGATTATCAAAACCACAGTTTTGTTTTAATATGTTCACAAAAGACTAAACATTTTAGACAAAACCTTTTTTGATGCCAGGATCCATAAGAGAACCAATGAAGGTTGTTGTACCAAAAAGTCCGAAAAAGCAATAATTAATTTTCTTGTGTTTTGTGATTTCCAACCTTTTTACCTTTTAGCTCTCCAATCACTATTTTCGCATAGAAGTAAAAAAAATATAAATTGTCTTCCATAAGCATTTTCAAGTAGAGTGCGCGTCAGAATTAAGTACCCCCCTTGTATACAAACTATTTTCGACTACTTCAAATTCCCCTGTAACTTATCACAATTTTAGCGAAAATGCGATTTATCAGGCCGCCGCTCAGGATCGAACTGCCCTTCCATAATACTCAAAGTCTGAAATTCCCAACAATAACAACTATTGTGTCCCACATACATTAAGATAGGGGGGGTACTTATATGAGACGCGCACTGTACCTAGCTAAAAAGGTGCATTTACTGCCCCGTGTAAAAACCCACCCTGTATTATAAATTCCTAGTTATTACGTAAATAACCGTCATAAACTCTCTAGTTTTATGTGGAGGTACTTGCTGTTTGATCAATATGAATAATAACAGGTGTTCTGCAATCTACTACAAATCGGTAGGTACTAGCATTTGATTTAAAAATGTAGCAGCTACATTAGCGACTGAAATGCAGGGTGTTCTGAAATCCTTACTAATATTTTAAATGGGAAATTTGCTCTGTCTGTCTGATTGTCAGTCTTTCAAGCCTAAACTACGCAACCTATTTTGATGAAATTTGGCACAAACTATGTCTAGACCGGGAGAAATGCAAAAAAAAAAACAATCAAATCTTTTCTCTTTATAATATTAGTATACATTACAAAACAGCTTGTTACCAAAAGATATCAGGTTAGTAGAGCAGAGGCTATACTAACCTGAATATCTTTTGGTTGTCTGTATCTCTATACAGACAAATACCTACATATATCCTGCAAAAGAACGTAAAAGAAAGTTTTAAGGAAAATGGAACTGCTCGGTAAATCTACAAGTGGTTTTAATGATGGTAAGATTTCTAAATCCACTAAAAATCTTTGGAAAACTGTTGCATCTAAGAGAATAAGTTGGCACCTTACGGAAGCTTATTTATGAAAAGAGTTTTATTCATGCTACTGCCTACTGTAAAATGATATACAAACTAAATGGGTCCTTTGTTCAAAATACATAGATTGTTGAATATACATATTATATTATATCATAAGTGCATACCAACATTATAATAATCTGCAACTAACGCTATTTACTAAGGTAAACATAGTGCGTAAATTCTAGGAATCTGCCATCTACGTTACAAACGGTTGTTCTCCGTAATATTGATAGAATACGAAACTACCGATATATACAAACCTTCCACATTTATTTAATGTCAAATATACAAAATGTCTTTCAAATATTTTAAAAGTATTTTTTATATATAAACTCACCCTGAACGAACGCACTGAAAAAGAAAACCCCTTCGCGGCTTCAGAAATAAAAATCCACACAGAATCCAACAACAAAACTCACTCACACACAAGACACTAAAAACCTCGTAATCGAGGCTTAAAAGTTCAAAATGAATAGTTTTTCATTCAAGAATTGGAGATTTAGATTTCGAATCTCGCGATGCGCGGGAACACAGACGTGTGTACTGCACGGGCGGTGATAGGCGACTGCGGTGTGCGGGGTAGGGACTCAGGTGGCCAGCTCGATTCGCGCCCGGTTACGCTCCCGGATGCGCCGAGCCTAGATATCCGCAGCGGACTTCCCGCCTAAGAAATTTCAAACGCAGATGCTTCCATAGAGCTGCTATATTGGCCAGAGTTCATCGGGAAATGGACTAGCAACTTTTGTGCTGTACTAACTTCAGTGACCAGGAACGTCGACCGACCAAATTTAATGTTTGAGCCCTAAACAAAGCGTGCATTGATGTTTTAATATATTTTTTTTTTGAGGTTTCATTTGGTGCGGAGACCTTGTTTGCGGGTTCGATTCCCGCATTGGAATAAACTTTGTACTATCTGCAAATATCCAGGTGTTCTGGGTATTTATATACATAAAAAAAATATTTATACAAGTAATGCATTCCATTATGTACGTATATAAATCCTCTAGTACCCATAACGCTCTGCTTAGCTGGAGGCTAGATGATGCAATGTAGATTGTCCAGCATTATTTAATTAAATACATTAAAAAGAAACCCTTACATCAAATTTAATAAGATTATTGGTGTAATTAAGATAATTCCAACTCCCAGTAGCTAGTCTTAGCTGCCCATTAGAAAGTTAATAAAGCTACCCTTATTCCTCATTTAACTGCTGGTCTGTGGAGGAAGCTAAAGTTACGAACTAGTTCGTGCAGTGGTCAACCCCGGATCTGAGTTTATAGGACAGCCAATGTGGGAAGAATTTACTGTCTTGAGACTATTATTAGGTCGAGACAAGCTAGGTCCAAATTTTACTGTTATTTAAAGCTAGCCTTTGGTATACTGCCACTCTTTTGTAGTGATATTACAGATTAAATGTAGACCCGTATCTAGAACAAAAAGTGACTCTTTTCCGAATACTTAATATCTTTGTATTCATCAGAGGGTAAACCTTTAATAACAAAGAAAATCACGATTTTATAACCAAATTAAAATGCAGTTAGCCCAATTATTTCAATAGTTAATAATAACCATTGAAATAATTGGGCTAACTGCAAGCAAACAAAGTACATGTAGCCATCATTCTTATAAATAGAAGTCGGAAGCGTCCCCAAGACTTTGTAATCTTTGAACGCTTTAAAATAAGATAATTATAACAAAAACATACATAAAATAATATTGATGACTAAAGAACTTCAATTCATTGAAATCTATATAAACAATACCAGTTCGGGCTGATGATTCTCGTGCATAAGTCTTCACAAGCACCAAGATTTGATTTTGAAGTGGTTTTTTTATAACTTAATTTCTCTTTCAAGGTTTGCTGGAAAACAACTCTGTTTAGGTTAAGCTCGCCTGTGCTATTATTTTATATCTAAATGTTTTATATATCCTATCGTGCTATAAAGAATTAAACTTGATCGTTTTAGGTTGACGCGAGATATTTTTACCGTGGTTTTTTTCTGCAATCTACAAGGAAAGAAGCTAGCGACCAAGATCTTGTATGGAAACACTGATGCGCTGCGCCAGATGGCAATACTGATACGATGACCAGCTCAGTCACGCGTCGCTTCGACCAGACGCGACGATTAAGGAGATTGTCATCATAATAGTTTCTGCAAAGATATATCGTGTGTCCATAATTGATGTTTGGTGTCCCGAATAACCATCCGTTACGGAGGCGATCACTCACTTCAAATGAAAAGCCCATTACTCATCGCTGCCTCAGAGCTCTCTGTGTTCAGCTATAATGACAGATTGAATAGTCCCACAGCATTATTGTTATAATTTTCAGCGTACTCTATCTGCGAGATCAAGCACTTTGGTATTGAAATTCACTGCGATAGGGGCAGACTTGAGTCGAGTAAGGCTGTTTTCTCCTGTGTTCTGCCTCTTTGAATTTAGCTGCGTCTGTGTTCTTTAGATAATGTGTTCTGCGAGGATATGGTACTTAGGCCTAATTTAAAAATACAAACCCATCTCTTCGGCTCTTTGATAGTGAACAGTGTCAGTGAACTGATGAATATTGAATCAATACGGAATACTCGTTGACGGATTTTCATAAAATCACACACATTAAAATTTAGGCATTTGAAGAGGCTACTGATGTCTGAAAAACGTTTAAATAATAATATTTTAAAAACCCTACAGAAATTTCGGATAATGTTTGGAGATGGGCATTCTGAGATCACCATTCATTTGATACGAGAAATTTCAACTGTTTTGTCATGTACACAACAACACCTACAAACTTTAGTTTGATACCCCAGCATTGTTCAAAAAGTTTTCTACCTACATATTTTTCAAAAAGTAAGCAATCATCAAAATTAAAACTCGTGAAATGCACAAAATATACTATTTTTACAATGATACCATTTGCAGAACTATATAATTTATTTGATTTCCTACTAGATTTTGAAACGAGACCTTTTAAAATTTCGGCTTCACGAATTGTACTAAAATTGACATTTAATTAAAATTTATAAAAGAAAACATTCTACTTGGCACACAGGGTTTCGAACCCGATCTCAAAATCCTAGAAATTAGGTATCTTCCCGAAACAAAATGTCCCGAAACAAAACGTTCTCTAACTTCTATTTACCGTCTAGTCTAGAGTATAAACATAGAACCCTACGGGGAACAACTAATGAAAATTTTACCTCGGTACCTTTCTCGCCCTCAAGGAATACATTTTATCAAAGCGAATTTTATTATTATTTTATTGTGAGGCCGTGTGGTGCCGGCATAGAATTTCACCACCCCAACTCTTCCCGTGGGTGTCGTAAGAGGCGACTAAGGGAAACACACCGGCGGGCGGGCAGCAGCGCCTTCTGCAGAACAACTACACCGAACTGCGATCCCCAACCCGCATGCCCAGCGTGGGGATTATGGGCAATAACCCCCACATAATGATGCCATCTATGGCGCTCATTAGGGGAGGCCTATGTCCAGCAGTGGACTATTATAGGCTGGTGATGTTGTTGTTGTTATTGTGAGGTAAGGACCTCTAGTATGGCACCTTTACCATGGCATTTCATTTGACTGTGGCGCTGTGGGCTAAAGTCCGCCTGCGATGCAAAAGGTTGCAATTTCGATTCTCGTCTCAGGACAAATGTTTGGTATATATTTTAAATTTTTAGAATATTTTTGATTATTCTGGGTGCTCTGATGGTTTTTGTTGTAACTAAAAAAATATCCATCTATTTAATATTAATTAAGTATATCAGTCACTTTGTACTTATCAACACAAGCTCTGCTCAGCTTGGGGCTAGATGATTGGATTCTTATTCTAATTCTAAGTGGAACTAAGATCGGCACTGACGTCTCGCATAGGAGTGTATGGTGATGATTGGATTGTCCAGCATTATTCATGTATTTACTTATGAGTTCTAGAAAATTTAAAACATCGTAGTTACATAGCTCAATTTTTGGACTTTCTATATACTTTTTGAAACGCTATCGATAAAAAGTGGCCCTCATCAAATACCAATCATTGTTACGCTGCTGGATGCCCATTTATCGCGAAATTATCATAAACTTTCATTATAATAAACTGTGGCACTACGCCAAGGGTATTTCTCTTCTGCTAAAGGCCGTTTATTTGTAGGTAATGCCATAATAATGTAGCTACTTTATTATACGGCAGCGGCAAAATAGCAATGTACTAGATAAGTAAAAGCGAGACGGTCATGATGGTGTTATAAAATATTGGCTGAAGGAGAGGTTTGAACTTTCAAATCGACAACTTTGTAGACAACCAAATAAATGAATGAATTATGTAAAGATCTTTACTATTCTTGAAATAATTCAAGTCACTTATATGTAAATCTTATCTCACCTTTTATAATTATAAATACGATCTGCAAATATTTGTTCCGGGGGTTCTGGTTGTTTACTATTAATGATAAAAATTATCTATCTATGTAATGTATTGTATTATGCATGTAAGTCATCCAGTACCCATAACACAAACTCGACTTTGCTTGGGGCTAGATAATGCTATATGGACTGTCCAGCATTATTTGTTTATTGAGCGAGGCTCCCAATTCTGTGACATCTTTCCCGTGGTTTCTATAATGCCACTTCATATTTTCGCATCCTGTTAAAGGAATCTTTAGATTCTAGACTAACATGAAGAACGGCAACATAATTATCGATATAACTAAATCGTCGCAGTGTCGAAGCACCACCGGAAATTGATAAAACGTCGACTGGATATTTAAATACTAGAGTAGGTAGGTATTTATATTCTTTCACGGACCAATAAACTTGAATTTAACTAAATAAATAATTCAGGAGGCGTTAGAATGAAAGTCAAACTTTTTATCCATAAAAGCACTTTTGTTATGCTAAGGGTATCAGGATTATTGACCAATGGATCTGGACCCGTGATAAATAAGCAAGAGAAGAGCTACTGATCGAATTGAAGTTTTTGAAGGATCTTTTTGGGGTGGTCCAGTCACGCTTCTCATTGTGAAGAGGTTTTTGATCGTATTTGCGAGTTCCGTGGTCCTTTTGAAAGTTATTTTACTTCCGAGTGAAGATTGACGCTTGGGTTGGTTAGGCAAGTTTGTGTGGAAACTGCAATAAAATCTGACACTGAGCACTCTCCTTATGGAGATGGCTTAGATTTTAAGAGAATACTATATATATGTATAGGATACTTATGTATGTAAGTCTATATACTAACTGTAATATTGTAATTTTCGTTGTTAATAAATGATATCCTATATTGTAAATCGGCCATAACTTGTCATTGTTAGGGGCACATCCTATCGACACGCCATGTTCTATGCGTTGAGTTGATTCATCTCGTAATTTTTTTATTACCATTATCATACTAACCCATGAACTGGCCAGCTTCAGGGGCATGCCCGTAATACCAGCGTGAAGGTCGCTAATCTATCGGGACAAAGGGTTATTGCGTCATGGGCGATCAAATTCGGGTGACAATGTGGTTCAGTCTAGAGAAAATGAGTCGTATCGTAAAAATCTACCGCTAGTCTGTAAGGGCACCAACGTCGCGGATTCAATTAATCCTCTCTTGAACCAGGTTTATTCGGAATTCCCAGTTGTCAAGAGAATCTCGAGAGCTGATTGAGTTGATTCGTTACTGCGAGTTAACGTTACACATCAGACGATAAATTGGATACAACTCCATAACATAACGTAGGTAATATATTTAAGTATTGCATGTTTTTTTTTTTACAAATTCGAGCATGTGTGAACGTGTGCTTTCATGAATTTTGGATGACTCTCACGGTTTCAGACTTCCTCATAGTAGCCCTGAAAAAAAAACTCACACTGTATATTCGACGACCTCTGAGGCGCAGTGGACGAAAGTCCGCCTGCGACCCAAAAGGTTGCGGGTTCGATTCCCGCCTCTAAAAAAAAAATAAAAAATAAAATTTTTGTTCGACCTGCAGATATTTTGTTCTAGTCCATTTCAAATAGTAGTCGGTAAAAATAATGACTTTGGAAAAATGGACACAGATCAAAGGTAATGGATTATTTATTTCAATAGTACATTGTTACCCTAGGGTTGGTAGTAATTTATTTAACTAATTAAGTTACTTTCACTCGAGGACTTTGTGTGTGTGTGCTTTTCATAGCGAATACAAGGAAGTAAAAATAATAAATAGCTACAGAATAAATTTGTGAATTTTAATGTAAAGCAAAATTTACAAATTTTAAACTATTAAAACATGTCTTAACTTCATACTTTTTGAAAAATATTGCAAAGAGAGTCATACTCGCACTTGACGGATCTTGTTTTGCAGTTGGTTGATTATAATTTACGTTTCAGCTTTGACTTCGTTCTACCCCACAAACAAAAAAGCACATCTGGAGTTTTGCCTTTTGACCAATAACATTTTTACGGAAAATTCCCGCATTTCAGTTCGAATTATGAATCAAGCATTTTTTGTCAGCTATTCATTTTTCACCAAAAAAATTACTCGTCAGCAAAATTCCGTGAATCTTGAAATTTACAACTCCCTATTCGTTTCGTGAAGAACAGCTCGGTCACTTTATGGTGAAATACCTTCCTGGTCTGTTGGCCTCAGTGGGTTGCTTTTCACACATCAAAAGCACCGACATGAACTTAATTATGCTGGCATCCCATTTATCCCTAGAATAAATGAATATTTTTGCTATAGGTATATAATATTTATAATATAAAAAAAACAAATATTTAATATAATAGAAAAAACAAACTGCTTTCTTAGGTTGTTTTTTTGTAGTTTATGATTGATTCGTCTTTTTATTATAATTTTTAGGGCTATTTTCCAAATTCGCGTCTATGATATTTATTTACTGGTGATTATTGTATACAAAGCTTTTGTGTACCTACTCTTGATATTTGTGTTTTTACACGCGAAAAATAAATGATAAAAACAGAAAAACAATTTACATATCAAAATTTTAAAAAATAATTCCGGACAATCAATACAGCTTCAGCTACATCATAACCAATGAGTACGGTTATGCTGTATTAATTATCAACAACAACATCAACATCACCAGCCTATAATAGTCCACAGCTGGACATAGGCCTCCCCTAATGAGCGCCAATAGATGGCATCATTATTTGGGGGTTATTGCCCATAATCCCCACGCTGGGCATGCGGGTTGGGATCGCAGTTCGGTGTAGTTGTTCTGCAGAAGGCGCTGCTGCCCGCCCCCCACTGTGTTTCCCTTAGTGAAATTCTATGCCGGCACCACACGGCAAGCCTGTATTAATTGTCCAGCATTATTTATAATTATTTTTTGCTCCCATTAAGCGCGAATATTCAGTCAAACTTTGAAGATGTTGAGTAAAGTTTCAGATTTTAAGCTTACTTAGAAAGGAAACCTATAGGCGTAGGTACTTGCGCAAATCGGTGGCCCTTAACATGCATCAGTGGGTAAAAGTACTTAATGGGTTTTACTTTTACTTTTACTACTTAACAGAATTTGAACTTTGCACCAGCAGTTCTAATAGGCCTAGTACTTGTTACAAGAATGGCAACGATGTAATTTGCATGTTATTATAAAAACAAGAGAGGGAGCATTTCAATTTTGCGATCTCATAAGTTCCAAGCAATCGGTTTCATTTAAGTTTGCTAGAACTTTTGGCGTTTCAGTGACAAATTACATAACTTAGATAAAATAATAATTTGGTTTTTAGAAAATCCTATTCTTTGAAGGATAGGAATTGTTACAAATAAATCCGACAGAGAACGACAAGTTGTCGATGGGTGAACTATTAATCCCGACGCACGCTATCTCGACAAAAAAAAGTGAACGCAATCCCGACGCACGGAATCTCAACAAAACACGTAAAGTGATAATTATCGCGACGCAAGAAATCTTAATAAATGGTAAGATAAGATAAGATCATTTTATTGTCAATAGTTACACAAATAACAAATATGCAAAATATACTTCATTAGATGGATAGGCTATGACTTGTCAAGAACACTTAAATACAATTTTGCTGTAAAGGGGCAATAATCAAGAATTATAAATTTAAAATAACAATTATGGTCCTTAAATAATAGGTAGGTACTTATTTTGACTCTAGGTTAGGTGAGATTACGATAGTGTCGGGTAGCTTTATGTTTAAGTGACTGTAGTCATTCTCTAAATACTCTTTAATGCTATATAGCGTTTTGTCAAGTAGCAAATTTCTTAGTTCTCTATTAAATTTATTTTCATTTTTAATCAGCTTCAAATCTAAAGGTAGCTTATTATAGAGTTTCTGACCCATTATTTTAGGGAGTCTTTTTTGGATATTTAGACGGTGCGTGATCGGCTCTAGCAACATTTTGTTTCGGACAGTACGCTTACTGCTATCCCCTCTAATAATGTAATCAGTAATATGTATCCTGACAAATTTAATTACCTCCATTACATAGACTGCTACTGATGTTGGTATCCGAAGGTTTTTAAAATGCTCGCGGCAAGACTCTTTAAATTTAGCATTTACTAATACTCTTATGGCACGCTTCTGCAATTTTAAAACTCTTTCATAGTCTGTTGAGCTACCAAACAATATAATGCCGTATGACAGAATAGAGTGTATGTATGCATAATAGACGTCTTTAAGGGATTTTGCTGACGTAATAGGTCTAAGTTGTTTGAGTGCATAAACTCCTCTAGCCATTTTTTTGCATGTTGTGTCAATATGTTGTTTCCAAGATAGTAGTGGGTCTAATTCAAAGCCTAACATTTTTACTAACTTCGAACTTACTAAGGTATTGCCATTTATGAGAGTTACCGGGACTCTATCTATTGTTTTTGCCGTAGTAGTGAAAAATATTATGTTAGTTTTATCTTTATTTAGCGTTAGCGGTAATGGTTCTGAATACAAAGTTATTGCATATATATTGTAATTCCAAAAAAAAAAAAAATACAAATCAAATTGGCTGAAATGGCAGTAGGCCGGCCTCTCGCAAAAAACCAATTACCATACCTAACTGATGATGATAATCCTAGAAATAAGGTATAAAAAAAATTATAAATCTGCCATCTGTGACACTTTAATCAATACTACTATAGGTACTCTAATTACTTAACAAAACTGATTTACTGTTGTAATTATTTTTGGAAGAACTAGATAACCTAACACAGGTGGTTTATAATAAATAATAACCACTGGAACTGTAATCTTACTTACATTAAGTTTTTTTTATCTAGTTTTTTTATCTCTTTTACAGTGGACGGTATTGTTATTTATGGACTATCTTTAGAAATCACCATTAACAAGAAAATTACAACTAACACAACGAAATTAGAACTAGTATTTAAAATTGAAATAATTGAGCTAAGTGCTGACTTGCAAACAGTCCACATGCAGCTTAAGTGATCCATATCAATGTCGGAAGCGTCCCCAAGACGCGCATTGACTCGCTGTATTACAATGATGATGCGCTGCGCCAGATACTCACCATCCATTCATCATTCATCTCTAGAATAATTACCCATTTAACGCTTTATTATCATATAAATATTCACTCTGAAGTTATAATGCATGAAGCCCTTAACATGATGCCTAATCCACTCCACTTAACAATTCACTGTTAAGGGGCATCTAAAGTAACCGATTCACTCCAGTCCTGTCTATATAATTCAGTGGTTTCATCAGGTCTCGGGCATTATTATTCCTGTCGCACGACCCTTTTCAAATTTACTTTCCGGTGTAAGAATATCCACGATGAAAACCGGCCTGAAAGAAACGATAAACGGCCGTTATTATTTGAGATGGATTATATTTTATTACGGCCGGCCTACCGTGACTTATCGGATCCCTGACGTAAGTCTCCGAAGCTTATCATATCACTGTAGTATTATATCGAGTCAACATGTTGGCAGAGTCAGAGCCTTGCTTTACTGGCTTGTACGATAAGCTGTCAAATCAAATAAAACTACGGCTGTGATGACCCTGGCAACAAACATGTGGACAAGCGATATTTGGAAACTTTCATCTGTTAGTATCTTATGACTTATTACCTACTAGCGGTCCGCCCCGGCTTCGCACGGGTATTAAACAAAAATTTCAGAAATTATACACACTTACACGATGAGTTTCACAGTGTTCATACGGATCCCTTTTTTTAACAGCATTGGGGTTTTTGATTCGACACTCCATAAACTGACACTGGCCGTAGAGAAAAAGCAAGCACCGTGCGCTACGTAAATTCAACCTCTTTGTCTATTATGTTCAGGGCACGGTTCAATTATTGAATTTTTCATACGGATCCCTAACTTTTTTGAAAATATTATATAGCCTATGATCATCCCGGAAAATTTAGCATTCTAATGGTAAAAGAATTTTTCAAATGTCAGTCCAGTAGTTTCGGAGCCTATTCAATTCAAACAAACAATCAAACAAACAAACAAACAAACAAACATACAAACAAACAAACAATCAAATCTTTCCTCTTTATAATATTAGTATAAATATCTAGGTGACATGTTGGTATAGTCATCGTGAGCCTTGCTTTTCTAGCTTGTACGATAAACTGTCAAATCATGTAATACAACGTCGGCTGTGATAACCCTGGCAACATGTGGAGAAGCTTTATTTGGAAACTTTAAGTGTTGTCACTCATGGTCTACAAAATATTCTTAACACAAAATACTTAAAATAAAAATACCACGCTCTACCTTCACGTACCTAACACATATTATTATAAGTTGGAGAAAATTAAGAAATAGGTCGAAACGATGTGATAACGATGTATCTAGTGTAATGTATCAGCATTTGGAAATGCTACAGCGAGGCAATGCAGCCAGTGCCTTGGGGACGCTTCCGAATGTTATTGATATGGATCAGTTGAACTACCTGTAGATTGTTTGCAACAGTCTGCAGTCAGCTCAATTGTTTCAATTTATTAAATTGTTTTTTATTTGTTTATCAAAGCTTTTACCATATAAATTTGTACACAATATTTTATTTCAACGATTAATTGAAGATTTTACAAACCTAATTGCTACGCTGTAGCAAGCTACAGTATAAAATTCTTGTATTCGTATACATGTAGCTTATCCGCCGTATCTTTAACATTTTTATTTCGAAGATAAAAAGAAACAATAAATTCATCACGTAAATATCATCCTGCTCCATAAACTAAAGAATCCTACCAATTTAAAAGACGCTCACCTTAAAATAAAGCTGGGTATCAGTAAGCACTCGCACGAACACGTGAGTGAGTCACGTTAACCCTAAAACGAATTACCTATTTGCATGAAAAAACACGTTTTCCAAGCCAGCAAACAGGGTTCCTTTGACAGTCTTTCCTTTTACGCGAAATACATGCCCAATACTTTGCACCTTTATATCAAAGACCCAAATTCCCCTTGCCCATAAAAATATTTCGTCATTCTTCGTATGTTACGAATAATATGCCATCAAACGCGTAGAACCACGATCCAGGTCATTAATAATCATTATTGGAAAGAGTCTTTGCACTAGCGGCTCTTTTGCCGTATTGGACTTTACTAAGAACCAGATGTTACCGCCCTCTTTTGTTTCATAAAAGCCCTAAAAAGAGTTGTGTTGGAGTCTGGTTGGAGTGATATTTGATTCGTAATTTTTATGCGTTTACTGCCTATGAATTTTCTGAGCAATATTATTAACTTTCATCGACTATAGAGATTTAATGTGTACTTTATTACTTTTCCATGTAGGTATTAGTTATTTAACCGACAGACTTTTAAAAGTCTTAGGTATGACTTTGTACGTAACATTCTTCAAATACCCATGTTGCTACGATACCCATGTTGCTACGATACCCTACAAACTCTTTGCCTACGTGGGGCAAAGTTTGAGCTCGAACTTTGCCTTTGGCTTTTCATGTACTTTATGTGACATAAATTTTCACTCATCTTATTGAGCAAGTTCTGGCTTTCTCCAAAAATGTTAAATCATTTTACTCAATGAGGCACGAACACTTTGTAACAAGTTTTTAGTTAGGCTTGACACAGGCTTCGAAGAGATAATTTTGTAACAAAAAGTTTTCTTATTGAAATCGTTTAGGTAATCATTAAAGCTTCGAAAATTAGAAACACAAAGAGATTTTTTTCTAAGCACACACACACCAAAAAAGATTTCACTTGATCAAATCTAAATGTACCATACAAAATATCCAAATATTTTTGTCACAGTGCCGATTCGACTAAATATTTCAGTGATTAGGCATTCCCAATTAGATACGCGGGGCTAACAGATCGACCTAAATCAAAATGTCATTTGTATCTACATAAAAGCTAGTCTTTTTCTATTGATCATCTCTTCATATTATTTTTATCAACATGACATCACACTGTGCAAATGTTATGCTGAACGTCATGCAAAGATTTCACTTTTCCATTCACCCAAATGTTTTCACACTTTTGACAATGCAAACAAGCGAAGCTTTTCTAAGGCAATCATTTTTATCGATGTATTTGTTTGTTCAGCGGCTTCTGGCGCACCCTCGGTAGCTGCCTTCAATAACGACGGTAAACAATCGATGATGGCCCACTCCCAAGGACGTAAAGTTTGGCTGTCTAAGAAAAAGTTATGCTAAACTTCGTAGTAAAAGATTGGAGTAAGTTTCGACACCTTTCGTGTTCTGGGTATTTTCTATGTATAGTAAAAAATGAGGTTGTACCTATTCTATAATGTATATCGGTTATCTAGTACCCATAACACAAGCTTTGCTTAGCTTGGGGCTAGATGATGCTGTGTGGATTATCCAGCATTATTAATTTATTCACTACCTAAGTTAAAGATGGATATTTTTTTCAGAGGACTTGTTAAAGATAATTTTCCTTCTGTCTTCAACCCCATTTAATAGGATAGGTATTGTGATATATTTTAAAATATTATAGACATATCAGAGACATAAAGCACTTTAAAAATTTTAATTTTAGATAGATAGTTTTAGTTATTAAAATATCATTATGAGATTGTATTTTTAGGGACTAAACTATCTAGTTAAATACAAGGTTGTTATACGCCCTAGCGTAAGGACACCGTATAATGGGTTGTTTTGGCCTAATGTAAACTCTATACTTGTTGCTTAAATTCCAAGAAAAAAAATACTTTCTTTTTGGGGAAGATAATGACGAATGAAGATAATGACACGTTTTTCACTTACTTCACAATTTTGTATATTGTTTTGGTTACGTGCTACTCAAAGTATGTACGCAGTCTACCATGGAGGTAGTTTTACCCATTTCATAAACATCCAACAAACAAACAAGTTCAAATTTTAAAATAAATGCAAAATAAAATGAATTTTTCGTTGTTTATGGAACACTAAAAGGTCAAATCTATAAGTACTGAGAAAAGAAGGAGGATGTGATGGTTTCAGGCAAAAATTAACAAGAAAAGTCACTATCTAAGCCTCTACTCAAATATTACTATAGTGACACACTTTTTGAGTACGAGAAAATTCAAAATTTTCAGTGTTCTAAATCTGTTTTTCACATCATGAAATAGTAGCCGTCACGTTATGACATCATATGGATATATCAACTGATTATCTTCAATAGTATTTCTACTTTATTCACATACATAATAGTTAACTGATTACAAAGCAATATGGCGTCACCACGTCCAGCGTTTTCGTCAAACTATTTGCAAAATATGATATGTCTCATTCATTTTATGGCACATATTTATTGATTTTATTTTTTGTTATTTAAATTCGGTGTCGCTACTAAAGAATTTCATAGCGACACTGTTCAGAAAGCAGTGTCTATATTATTTGATTGAGGTCTTTATCATCAAGATGTCAACCCAGATTTATTTCCATACAGCTATTTAAACACTTTTAAAACAAGCAATTACATAAAAGTTCCTCGAATCCTGTATTCAAAACGTCGCTTTATCCTGAAATACATTTCGCATATAAATAACCTGTCCGAGTGACAAATACCCTGCAAAATGTCTACCGCACGCGTGCCCCACCCTCAATATTTCATATTCATTTCTATGTTTTCATGTCATAAAACTGCCCGGTGCTTTCTGACTTTCGAATAGTTTTGTTTACAAAAAAAGATAGTAGCAAAGTTGACGACTAAAAATGAATCACGGTGGCCAAATAGTATTATTTTAAATACTAGCGACCCGCCCCGGCTTTGCACGGGTTCAATAATGGTACAAAAACCTTCATCTTGAATCACTCTATCTATTAAAAAATCCGTTGCGTAGTTTTAAAGATTTAAGAATACATGGCGATATAAGTACAGAGAAAGCGACTTTGTTTTATACTATGTAGTGTTTCACAGGTATTTATCGCAATAACTATTCGTCAATAATAAAAATAATATGTACAAATTGTGAATGTTTAGAAAACTTTATAGCCAAATACTGTATTATCTTTCAGGTGTATCAGTCTTGCAAGAGCTTACCTGAAACAAGATAACTTACTCCAAAATTTAATTTTCACGAAACATAAGAAACGATAAAAGATCCAAACACTTGCAAGGTAAAAACCAGATTTCAGAATTGTTTTTTACCGCTAGAGACGTGAGTCGGCACACAAAATATGAAAATTATAGAACGGTTTACTCAGGGCCTTATGTAAATTTGTGACAAGCCTTATAACGAAGGGTTACCGGCCAAACCACAGAGACCTGGGGTGGAACTTTGACTGTTGCTATGTCCAACATCGTCTTTGTGTAGACACAGTTGAAAAACAAATATATAAATAATGCTGGACCATCTACTCAGCATCATCTAGCCCCAAGCTAAGCAGATGTCTCATGGGTACTAAATTATTGTTAAACTTACATAAAATAATATAAAGAAGAAATATATATAGAACATAGATTACCTATATAAAGGAAATATTGGATTCTTTGTTTGAATTGATAAGGCTCTGAAACTACTGGGCTAATTTGAAAAATTCTTTCACCATAGGATCCTACATTATCCCCGTAAACATAGACTATCGAATATTTTCAAAAATATGGGGATCCGTATGAAAACTTCTATAATACCCCAACGTGTGTAATTTTTTTTTAAATCTTTTTAAATAACCGTGTGTAGCTGTGGCGGACCGTTAGTATCATACATTGATTATACACGGATCATATATTTTCAGATATACAAACAATTCTCTCAAGGCGGAAATCGAAATCGCATCCTCCTGCGTCGCAAGCGAAGCCTCATCCGCCGCGCCACATCGGTCGTGAAAAAATAATGCAACCCTTTCTTTTGTCCCGCCGGACGCTGGCGGTCAAAGCTGAGCTCTCCGCTTTCTATTGACCGAGGCTGACCCTTCACAGCCCAAGACCCTTTTGATCTCCTTTAATAACCTTCTCAATATTTTCACGTGCATTTTTTGATCTACTGATTCTAACTTATTTTACTTGAATAACCTTAAATAATGTAAGGCATCTTAAAATTCTTGTAAGAGCAACAAAGTAGTGAAAACTATATTAAAAGATCAAAGATAAATAAATACTTCTTACCACTTTCGAGACTGAAGAAACTTTCAAAAACTTTAAGTAGGTACAACATCGCGGCCATGATGAAATTGGAATATTTGATCGGAAGCTTTTAAGAAACGTTTCTTTCTCTTTGCTGGCAAGTTCCCAAGCTTTTAAAACTTTAAAATTGTGCAGATCGAATGTCAAATACAAATGGTTTAAAGAATTGTTTTATTATTGTAAATAATCAAAGTAAACAATTAGGGGTTCCTATTTTAAGTTCTGTAATAAATAATGCCCCGTGTCCACAATTGTTTTAACGTTACTATGGAAACGTAGGAGAAATAAAACAAAAAACACGCGATAAATAGTAAATTTAATTTTATATTATTTTTTTTTTTCAAACCAAAAAGCCTTTATTAACAAATAAAATAACAATGATCTAACTAAATAAAAAACTAGTATATACAATTGAAACAATTGAGCTAACTGCAGACTGTTGCGAATAATAATTAATTTAATATTATTGAATATGTGACGCAGGAGGTTGCAGAGTTTAATCCCCCCCCCCCCCCCCCCGGGGATTGATGTTTGTCGGTCCGCAGAATTTTTCACAAAAAATATATTTATATTTGTAATACATGAGAAAATAATATGACAAAATTA
>OZ007526.1:2418611-2457465 GCA_963931895.1 Eupithecia pulchellata | reverse complement strand
AAAATAAACAAGTAGATAAATATTGGCACCTTTTATATTTTTTATCTTATACACTACTTAACATACTTATACACTACTTAACATACTTATACACTACTTAATATAAATACATAATAATTAAGGCATAAGGAATTTATTATAATTTAACACTGGTTTTATTGCTAAAACTCATGTCAAACATATATTCCGTTGAAAGTCAAGTTACATGCATTATATTATAGTTAAGGTATAGTATGGTGCATTAGAGCACAGTTACCAAACTATTTCCTTTTTTTTACTTAGGTTATTATAGTATAGTTATGGTATAGTATGGTGCATTAGAGCACAGTTACCAAACTATTCACCATTATTATTTCCATCATTTAGTATTAATAATTAGCCTTTAATGTTATATTTTTCTGTGTATGTATCTCAAGCTAACTTGAATCACATTATGTTTTGTAGAAATTTTAAATTTAACGACTAGTAAGACACAAGTAGCTTTTTGAATCTGTAATTTTATATTTGTAATATTCTGTAATTATACACCATATAGATATAGACACTTAATACCTTTGTTGAGCAGGTAGTCAAGTGTTTTGCAGACTTTCTTTGCCTTGGTTTCTACGTGGTGTACTCATGAGTAGAGCTAGCCACCTCAGGATTGGTCTGTTCAATGCGGGATCACTCAATACGGGACATGAGGAGTTTATTGTGGCAGTGGAGGAACTAGGCCCAGACATAATGGCAATTAACGAAACTTGGTTGAGGGCTAAGGAGGATGATAAGGCTCCAAAGCTAAATGGATACCGTCTTCTACATACTCCAAGACCTGTCAGTATTCGTGGTGGGAGGGGAGGGGGTACAGGTTTTTATATTCGTAAAGGTATAACAGCACGTTTGAGTGCTCATCCCCCTGCTCCCTCTGTAGAGCAAATGTGGTTGCGGTTGAAAGTCAGTGGTCTGGAGGTTATCGTTGGGACGGCCTACAGGCCACCATGGCAAGATGTAAATCTTTTCCTTGATGCAATCACAGAATCAATTGTTTTCTTCTCTAGGTGTGATAAGCTAATATTCGTGGGTGATTTAAATATTGACTTGCTCTGCCCAAGCAGCAATAAAGCAAAATTACTTGCTGAGTTTCTGGGAAGTCTTAGCCTAAAGCAGATAATTACTGAACCAACACATTTCACTGATAGTAGCCAGTCACTCATCGATGTGATATGCACCGATGCACGCGTACGAAAGGTAACTGTTAAACACACGCCTGATTTGGGAGGCCATGCCATGCTATTGGCAGAATTTAATATTAAAAAAGACAAAGTCTCACCCCGTCTTGTCACATTCAGACCGTTAAAAAATATATTAATGGACTTATTTTTAAATGATGTTAATAGTGTGCCTTGGGGATACTTTGAAAGAGAAACTGATATAAACAAACTTGTAAACTATTTTAATAGCACTATGTTGCTGCTTTTTGATCTTCATGCACCACTTAAAACTGTGAAATTTAAAGATTCTCCTCACCCTTGGATAACAGACACCATAAAGGACATTATTAAAACTCGTGATGAATACTTCAGGAAATATAAATTGCTTAGTAAAATTCGATCACCTCAAGCATCATCCATAAAACTATGTTACAAGGAACTAAAACACACTGTCATAGCAGCGATACAGAGTGATAAAAAAGCGTTTTTTACTCAGCATATCAATAATAGCATCAGAGAACCAAAGAAACTTTGGAAGAGCTTAAAAAGAACGATTGTGCCAGCAAAAAGTGAAGAAGAGCTTCCACAGCAATTTGATAATCCTGACTTAATAAATTCACACTTTCTGGCAGTTCCTGGAGTAAATAACGTAACTATATCGCAATTAACATATTTTGAGTACCAAAGGTTTGGTGAGGAGGTCTTTTCATTGCACACTGTGAGTAGGGACACTGTTTTGACGATACTGCGTGGACTTAAGTCGAATGCGCAAGGTATTGATGGCATATCACTAACCATGTTACAACTGACTATGCCACAAACTATAGACGCAATTACTGCCATGGTAAATAGATCTATAACGAGCGGAGTATTCCCTGACGCATGGAAGGTTGCTGTTGTTAAACCTTTACCCAAAACTAATAACCCTCTCTCTACACAGGATTTGCGTCCAATCAGTATCCTACCTTGCGTTTCTAAAGTACTTGAGCGGGCAGTGTGCATACAGATGACCAAATTCCTGGAAGATAATGGCATCCTCCCTCAACAGCAATCTGGCTTCCGAAAAGGGCACAGCACGGCTACTGCTCTACTTGATGTAGTGGATAACCTACTTGATGCTCAGGATAAAGGGCTAGTCAGTTTGCTTGTTCTGCTAGACTTCTCCAGAGCATTTGATTCAATCAATTTGTCTTTGTTGTGTTCAAAGCTTGTTTACTATGGTTTTGACCCTCAAACGGTACGATGGTTTAACAGTTACCTTGATCATAGACAACAACTTGTTGAACTGTCTAAGGCTGATGGAACCAAGCTGAGATCAACCCTGCAGCCAGTCCCTCGAGGAGTGCCGCAGGGTTCTATTTTAGGTCCTATTCTCTTCGTACTGTACAGTGCAGATATAATCAAGTGCATCTCACACTGCCAATATCATCTCTATGCCGATGATTTGCAGCTGTATATCTCTTTTAGCCCATCCATGTTAGTAGATTCTGTAAATAAATTAAACCATGATTTAGAAAAAATATCCCACTGGTCCCATAGTAACTCACTTCTTATAAACCCTAAAAAGTCAAAATATCTGTTGGTAGGTTCACGTAATAAAGTAAATAAAATTAATCTAAAAGAGAATATTAAGATTATTGTTGACGGGGTTGCCGTTGAGTACACAACTGATGCAAGGAATCTGGGACTCTATTTGGACAGTAACCTAAGATTTGAAAAGCATGTTTCAGAGTGTGTGCGGAACTCTCTCTATAGACTAAAGTTACTATACAAAATACGGCAGTACCTAAGCGAAGAGATGAGAATTATGCTCTGCGAGTCTCTTGTCCTTTCCAGGCTTAACTATTCAGATGTGGTGTATGGCCCTTGTCTTTTGGGTAGAACCAAGAAGCTCATACAGCGAGTTCAGAATGCTTGTGGCCGTTATTGTTTCCATGTTCCACCAAGATCACATATTACACCCTTTTTGAATTCTTCCAATTTGTTGAAGATGTCAGCAAGGAGGAAGTTACACCTTTCAGTTCTTTTATTTGGTATTATCAACAGTAAAACTCCAAGGTATTTGTACGACAAGCTTGTTTGGCACTATACCCAATCTAGGTACCCCAGTAGGGCTTGCACTAATGTGTTTATCACACCGGGACATAGGACAATGGCATTTCGTGGATCTTTTAAGTTCTCTTCGTCCCGGTGTTGGAACGACCTGCCCCCACCTCTCCGCGCCCTGAAAACAGTTAAAACGTTTAGGATCTACGTGAAAAAGGAACTTCTTGCAATGCAAAAAAGAGGTATTTTTGCGTAATGTAGCCTACGTCAGGAAATGTAACACTTACCGGGTTATATGCATGTTTTACAGTGAGACGGATTGATTTCACTTGACTTTGCTATTTATTTTAGCATAACAGCACACAAACCTCTCGTAATTTTATGATTTCATCTGAGATTTCATGTTTTAGCGTTTTTAGCCAAAATTTTCAATTCAGCACTTCACATAACATTCTTGGCAGTCATCTGACAAGTGTCAAATCATTTCAGAACGAACTGTCACTTTAGGCTTGGACGTGCGAAACCTTTTCAAATACGCGCCAGGACGCGCATTTGAATGGTTTCGTTCGGTAACTAGTCACGTCAGTGGTTGGTCTGGTCCGGACGGACGACGACGGTTTGCTTGTTTTGTTTGTTTGGGGATCCCGTGTTGAACAGTATTTTAGCCCTGATTAAAATTGTATTTAATTTTATATCCTATGTTATTTTAATTTTTTTGTTTTAAATTGTTGTAGAATGTCAGCCGTGTAGACACGCTCGCACTAAAGGTCCTACCAGAAAACCAGCGTTGCTCGACTCCTGTCAAGCAACATTATGCTGAGGTAGAACCTTTTTGGTTCATAAGCTATTGGTAGGATATTAAAGAACTTTAGGACTATTTTTACTTATTTTAATTTTATTTTTTTTGTACCTACTTAAGTTTTTTTTTTTTTTCTTATGAACCAAATAAATGATTTTCTTTCTTTCTTTCTTTCTTTCTTTTACTTGATAATAAATTTATGCATACCTGTTAAAAGTATAAAATTTCACTAGTCTGAGTGCAAGTTAGTTTAAATATTGGAGTTATTGAAATCTAAAATCAGAAAGCCCATACATAACACAATCTCTGGATAGCTTAGCTCTATACGACGCTGCGTGAATCGTCCAAAATGATTCATTTTATAATCTTAGTATGTATGCCCTATGTATGCTTAGATCTATAAAACTTCGCAACGGATTTAATGCGGTTTTTTTAATTGATAGAGTGATTCAAGAGGAAGGTTATCAGTTCCCGTGCGAAGCTGGAGAGGGTCGTTAGTACATAATAAAATAAGGGCGTGTCACTAATTAAAATGATTCCCGTTAAGGGCTTATATAGGTACCTTCACTTATTGTAACGCAATAGTTTCGTTAGTCCCGATTGGGGAGTCACATTATGTGGGACGCTACATGCGTGTGTGCTGGTGAGTTTTGGCCGAGGATCTCAAGAGTGGGGTACTGTAATACTCTCAAGGTTTTTAAAAAATAACTAATCGTCTGGTCGAACTACTTGTGGCCCGAGGTGAGTATCTGGCGCAACGCATCAGCATGTCATACAGCGAAGTAATGCAGCCAGCGTCTTGGGGACGCTTCCGACTATTATTGGTATGGATCAGTTGAGCTACACGTAGATTTTTAGCAACGGTTTGCAGTTAGTTTCTATTATAAATACTAGTTGTTTGATTCTGTTTTTAGGGTTTTGCCATCGGTTGCAAAACCCTTATGAAATCGCTTTGGGTCTGTTTTGTGTTTTGAATCCTTAATATCTCAGAAACTACTGCAGCTATTGACTTGAAATTTGAAATAATAATACATTTTGTGCGCCCGCACATATTTACAGAAAAATAAATGAAAATAAATGAAAAATCAAAATGAAGATTTTCCATACAAATTTTGAAATCGAAATTTTAAATGGAACGTACAAAGTCGAAAGTGGTATCAAATGAAAGGTACTCGTTTGTAGATTTCAAAATAGTTTTTGAAATTTCGGTAGATTTCATACTTTTTAAAATATTTTGAAAATGGTCAAAAAAATGACCGTTCCCCCCCCCTATCTCCGAAGATTGCAGAGCGATCGACGTGATATGTACCAAGTGTTTGTAGGTATTGATCTATATTTTATAGGAAAAATATAGAGAAGTCTGTAAAAATAATACTTTTTGAAATATGGTCAAAAAAGGGCGGGAAAAATTTCTAAAGGGGTGACTACCCCCCCGAGTTGGGTATCAAATGAAAGGTATTGGTTTGTACATTCCAATGCAGTTTTTGAAATTTCGATAGATTTTATACTTTTTGATATATTTTGAAAAAGGTCGAAAAATTGACCGGTACCCCCCCTCTATCTCCGAAGATTGCAGAACGATCGATTTGATATGTACCAAGTTTTTGTAGGTATTGATCTATATTTTACAGGAAAAATATAGAGAAATCTGTAAAAATAATACTTTTTGAAATATGGTCAAAAAAGGGCGGGAAAAATTTCTAAAGGGGTGACTACCCCACCGAGTTGGGTATTAAATGAAAGGTATCAGTTTGTACATTTTAATGCAGTTTTTGAAATTTCGATAGGTTTTATACTTTTCGAAATATTTTGAAAAAGGTCGAAAATTTGACCGTTCCCCCCCCTCTATCTCCGAAGATAGCAGAGTGATCTATATAAAATGTACTAAGCGTTTGTAGATATAGGTCTATATTTTACAGGAAAAATATAGAGAAGTCTGTAAAAACAATACTTTTCGAAATATGGTCAAAAAACGAATTTTCATACAATGGGGGCTATTTCATTGAGAGCAATATCAAATCAAAGGTATGGATTTCGACAATTCAAAACAGGTTTTAAAAATCGTCTAAGTTTCATACTTAGTGAAATACGTGGAAAAAAGTCGAAAAAATAATTGTAGGTACCAACCCACTTACCTACCCACTAATCTGTGTAGTAACTGTAATAGTAGGGTTCCACAGCGCCACGAAACCGTTGTTCTCAAAATTTTAAAGTCCATACCCAATGTATTCCACTGCGCTCGAAGAATATTTAGATAATAAGATTATTGAATTCATGAATTCCACCGTGCTCCAAAAAAATATGAGAAGAGTAATGTATCCTGGATAATCCACACAACATCATTTAGCGACAAGCTAAGCAAGCTTGTGTAATTCGTACTACTACGATATCTGTTATACTTAATAAAGTATATATAAGTATCACATTAGATGATTTATTTTTGTGTACGTAGAAAAGGACTAGAACACTCGAACAAATAATCTGCAGATCTTACAAATATTAGTCCCGAGGCGGGAATCAAACCGCAACCTCCTGCGTTGTAAGCCCACCGCGCTAACAGGTCGTCAATATACTTTTTATTTATTTATTTATTTATTTATTTATTAAATATATTGTACATCTATCATTACAGGTATACCTAATGCGATAGAGCACTTAATTAGACACAGAAGTATAGTCAAAATCTTAATGTTAATGCATTCAAATTATTGAATTCGTCAACAAATTGCATACCTAATTAATTAATCACTTTTTTAGGGTTTTGCCATCGGTTGCAAAACCCTTATGAAATCGCTTTGGGTCTGTTTTGTGTTTTGAATCCTTAATATCTCAGAAACTACTGCAGCTATTGACTTGAAATTTGAAATAATAATACATTTTGTGCGCCCGCACATATTTATAGAAAAATAAATGAAAATAAATGAAAAATCAAAATGAAGATTTTCCATACAAATTTTGAAATCGAAATTTTAAATGGAACGTACAAAGTCGAAAGTGGTATCAAATAAAAGGTACTCATTTGTAGATTTCAAAATAGTTTTTGAAATTTTGGTAGATTTCATACTTTTTAAAATATTTTGAAAATGGTCAAAAAAATGACCGTTCCCCCCCCCCTATCTCCGAAGATTGCAGAGCGATCGACGTGATATGTACCAAGTGTTTGTAGGTATTGATCTATATTTTATAGGAAAAATATAGAGAAGTCTGTAAAAATAATACTTTTTGAAATATGGTCAAAAAAGGGCGGGAAAAATTTCTAAAGGGGTGACTACCCCCCCCGAGTTGGGTATCAAATGAAAGGTATTGGTTTGTACATTCCAATGCAGTTTTTGAAATTTCGATAGATTTTATACTTTTTGATATATTTTGAAAAAGGTCGAAAAATTGACCGGTACCCCCCCTCTATCTCCGAAGATTGCAGAACGATTGATTTGATATGTACCAAGTTTTTGTAGGTATTGATCTATATTTTACAGGAAAAATATAGAGAAATCTGTAAAAATAATACTTTTTGAAATATGGTCAAAAAAGGGCGGGAAAATTTTCTAAAGGGGTGACTACCCCACCGAATTGGGTATCAAATGAAAGGTATCAGTTTGTACATTTTAATGCAGTTTTTGAAATTTCAATAGGTTTTATACTTTTCGAAATATTTTGAAAAAGGTCGAAAATTTGTCCGTTCCCCCCCCTCTATCTCCGAAGATAGCAGAGTGATCTATATAAAATGTACTAAGCGTTTGTAGATATAGGTCTATATTTTACAGGAAAAATATAGAGAAGTCTGTAAAAACAATACTTTTCGAAATATGGTCAAAAAACGAATTTTCATACAATGGGGGCTATTTCATTGAGAGCAATATCAAATCAAAGGTATGGATTTCGACAATTCAAAACAGGTTTTAAAAATCGTCTAAGTTTCATACTTAGTGAAATACGTAGAAAAAAGTCGAAAAAATTATTGTAGGTACCAACCCACTTACCTACCCACTAATCTCTGTAGTAACTGTAATAGTAGGGTTCCACAGCGCCACAAAACCGTTGTTCTCAAAATTTTAAAGTCCATACCCAATGTATTCCACTGCGCTCGAAGAATATTTAGATAATAAGATTATTGAATTCATGAATTCCACCGTGCTCCAAAAAAATATGAGAAGAGTAATGTATCCTGGATAATCCACACAACATCATTTAGGGACAAGCTAAGCAAGCTTGTGTAATTCGTACTACTACGATATCTGTTATCTAGAACACTCGAAAAAATAATTTGCAGATCTTACAAATATTAGTCCCGAGGCGGGAATCAAACCGCAACCTCCTGCGTTGTAAGCCCACCGCGCTAACAGGTCGTCAATATACGTACCTACCTAAACGACAAAAGTTCAAAACCCTCGGCGCGCGAGTTACACTCGCACTTGTCGTACTTGTTTTTATATTCCTATTACATTAAAGATAAATTATTGTCTCAAATTCGTAACTATAACATATAATAATAATCAATCAATTATTTTAAATTAGGTACTACGTACACATAACACAAAATAATAATAATTAAATTTATAAAATAATTAAGAAGTCATTCATAGCATATTATAAATAATAAAGCCTTTGCCAACTCGTTCAAAGAGCAGTGAAATAAATCGACCCTTTCCGCCAGTACATTGAGTGTGCGGATGCATCGCGTCAATGGAGCTTTGTTCATAAGATTGGTTCTTCCTCGAGGCAGAGCAAATAGAGTAGGCCTCCTTCGCTTGTGCACGAAGTCATCCGGCACATTCAGCTTCATCTCTGCTAAAATTGTCGGATTATAAATGATCCCCCTTAGAACCTTTACCACATAAGTAGCTAGCGCGACGTCCCGCCTTACAGCCAGTTTGGTGTATCCAACCATGCCTATAACAAACAGGGATGGATACATCAGCGGATAGAAAGGGTAGACGCCGTAGAGTTTTAGGTACAGGTATCTGGTAAACTTATTTTGAATGCGCTCTAGCATAACGTTATATTTGGCTTCGTGTGGGGCCCATACAACGGCGTTGAACTCCAGATGGCTTCGAACCAGTGCGTCATACAGAGCTTTTATTGCTCTCAAATTGGTAAATGTGTTAGTTTGCCGAAGAACAAACCCAAGAGTCTTGAACGCCTTTCTGCAGACGTTGTTGATATGTACTCGAAAGTTCAGCTCTACATCTAGTTGCACCCCTAGATCCCTTACCGAGTTTACCCTTTTCAATTCGGACCCACTCAGTTGGTAGTTGTAGTGGAGTGGCGTCTTTGCTCTACCGAACGTGATGACTGAGCATTTACTGGTATTAAACTGTAATTCGTTACTACGACTCCACTCCTCCACTCTATCCACGTCGCGTTGTAGACGTTCGCAGTCTACTTGATCTTTGATCGGCATGAGCAATTTAAGATCGTCCGCAAAGAGCAAGCATTTGGCGTCCTTTACCACCGCCGGAAGGTCGTTAATCATGACGATAAACTGAAGTGGACCTAGATTACTGCCCTGGCTCACACCAGTTTTAGTAGCGTAAGCCTCGGACTTGCACCCCGCGTAGTCAACATACTGCTGCCTATCCCTCATGTAACTCGCGAAGAACTGCAGCAGTTTTGTAGAGCAGCCGATCGTCGCCAACTTCTTAAGCAGTATGTCATTATCGACCAAGTCGAATGCTTTTCTGAAGTCGAAGTACCTACGTACCTACCTAAACGACAAAAGTTCAAAACCCTCGGCGCGCGAGTTACACTCGCACTTGTCGTACTTGTTTAATTGTAATTTTCTTTGTTAATAAAGTCTATACTTCAGCTTCAAAGACTAGATTCTTGCGTCATCGGCGGTGTTACCAGTCGACCGGTTTTCTTGTTAATAGGGCAAAGTTCGTTTAATCACGACTTGGAAGCTAGACGAGTACACAATAAAATTTAATAGTACCTATCTAGCTGTTGCCCATCTCTTATTATTAGGTACCTACTTCTTATACCTACAAGCGACTCGATAAACGTAGAGGACGCCCTCCTGCCAGATGGGATGACGATCTGCGAAAGACTGCTGGCAGATGCTGGATGCGACAAGCCGAAGACAGGGCGCTATGGCGCTCATTAGGGGAGGCCTATGTCCAGCAGTGACATAGGACTAACATAGGCTGATGATGATGATGATACCTACAAGTTAAATAGTTTAGGTCTAGTAAAAAACTATAAAAGAGTTTTAAGCGCGCGTCGTGTAGGAAAGCTCAATTATAACCTACTAAATTGTTTCCTATTTGATTGTTATTATCTATGCAAATAAATAACCTAGTACTTATTAGTTACTGGGTAGCAGTAATAAGTAGACCTATAAACAGCCAAGTGCAAATACACTGGCGATAAAAAACAATAAAATTTTAATTAAGTATTTTTATGGCTTTATTACTTAAAAGTTTCTCATTATTTAAAATAACCTTCTAGAGCTCGTATTGTTGTCAAAACCAGTATTTGCAAAAGAGCGAGATAGGTAGATTTAGGTAGACAATGACAATATATTAGAAGGAGAAAGAGAACACTGATATGATAAATAAAGAGGTGAAGGCAATCAAGTACGTAAAAATAAATTAGTTTATTTATTTTATGTCGGTACCTACATAGATAATTAGAATTGAAAATATCATTCATTATCACTCCTTTAAATGGAATATACTCAAAAAACTATATTTTCTTTGTTGTATGGATTGTCCAAATATAAATAAGGCATTTTTATCACGACATTTCGTTCTAATAATCATTTATTTTCCATAGTAATTGAGATTTATTTACTTTATAGACCCACAGCTATAATATTAATTTATAAATAACATCTTATGCTTATATACCTACAGCCCTTAAAGTCTTTAAATAAATAAATAATGCCGGACAATCCACACAGCATCATCTAGCCCCAAGCTAAGTAGAGCTTGTGTTATGGGTACTATGTAGATGACTGATATACATATTTTCGCAATACTTTGTTCCTACCAGATACAATATTCGGAGAAACATACAAACTTAGTGTCTCTTGTGGAGTTAATCGTAATAATCAATATGAAAATGTTTTTAAGTTCGCAAAATTAAGGCAACGATGCACTTTGTTGCGATTGCGCTCTACTTTAAGATATTTAAGAAAAAGTGGTACAATGCCAACAGACAGTAACAACGACACGATCCGCTCCAATACCTCAATGACTATTGCCATGTACATGCCATGCAAGATGAGGAAAAGCACTGAGTCCAATGAGTCATCGTTAGTCACTAAATCTGTGAACAAATAGGTTTTACAAAAAAGTTCACTACCTACTTAGAAAATCTGACGTTGATGTGTCCTTATTTGCAAATAGATTTTAAGAAATAAAATCTTACAGTTCATAAAATATAAAAGCCAATAGAAATTAATAATAATAATAAAGGGAAAGTAATAAAAAAATATTATCTTCAAATACTTACAAATAAAAAAATACAATAAACTTCAACGTTTTAAAATATTAATATAGGTAATTCATAAAAGTTATGTTTGGGAAAGATTTAATTTTTACAAAAAAAAAAAAAAACAACCATATACTATTATTTCTTATGTCATTGATTACTTATAAATAAATGATATTATAAAATGAAATGATATTATTTATTGCGTAAAACTTGGTGGTTTATTACCTATATTATTTATGAGCTCACGTTTATCTATTCTATAGCATGCAATTATACTTAGGTATGTCTATGGCTTAAAATTAATAAATTCATATGATAAATATAAATAGGTACATAAAGAGGATACAAACTGAAATTAAAAATATAAGAAGAGAGGACTATGGTATAATATTAATTATACCTTCCTAACGCAAAATTTTACCATTCCTCTATGCTTACTTCTGTAATTATTTAACCTAACCCATCATACGACATTATAATTATAACCATTGTGTTGTCGCGGTTCAAAGCTTAATTCGTCCTTTTTTTTTAAACAAAGAACGCATATTTTGTTGTACTGTTACAATAATATGATTACCGAAATAGAATTTGCCATTCCAAAGAAATACAGAAATCTTTTTATTGAGAAATCAGATATCTAGAAATTCTCCATTAAAACGGCAATTTCATAGTTAAATATTAGAAAAAAAGATTCATAATTACGTCTGAATACGAAGACTAATTTTAATTGAGACTAACAAAACTTACGGCCAACTATCGGCCGTTTTATTAGTCTTCAAAATTGAAACTGGAGTTTAATAATTCTGACACGGAACTCAGTACAAACTTTGAAAAGACTCACACTTGACTTCATTATTTAGGTCATTAGGGGAACGCCATGTCAAGTTCGCCAGATGGGCATGGACATTGTTAATGTTAATTGAAATTACTTGTATCATCTCCCCTCCCCACTTTAGGGGAGATAAATTGATAATGGAATCGATACTAGACCTAATGCTTATGTCACAAAGTTTTTGATATTTTTAGCTACCTACTCAAAAAGGAGTAACTTAAAAAAGAGTTTAGTTCGGGTGTGCATATTTTTGTGTAAGTATGTTTGCCGATTTCTCCGACAATTGTAGACCGGTTTCCATGAATATTTTCCTATTCTATAGAATAAGCAACGATCCCGAGATCGTATAAATTTATTCTCGAGGGATGATATTTGTCATGCAAAACTTAAAAAACAAAGTAGATACTACTTTGTTTTTTAAGTTTTACAGGAATTTGAAGTCTGTTTTCAGTTTTTTTATATTATTTTATATATATCTCAAGATATTAGAAAAGATCCTCAGTATTGCTTCGTCTTGTATATGTATTAACAAATTAATAAGAAAAAAGTCCCTAATTAATTTAGTTTCTGTATATTTAAATAGGTACTGACCTCTTCTAATTTTTAAATAGTTTTCTATAATCTCAAGAAACTATAGACAATTTCAGACCAGAATAGAATCTCCTTTCCTAGAACGCATAGCGCATAGTTCATTGTCTGCACTTGCACAAAATAGCAGCAAATAATGCAAAACAAGCCGACATTCCCCTAGCCGGCGAGTCATGAGTCACGCATGAGTCAGGAGTCGTGGGCGTGCGTCATCGGATCAGCGCCGTCTGGTGGCGCTAGTGAGAAACAAATAAACGGGTGTCGTTTGTTTTTGTTTATTTTGCGATCGAACAATTAATAAATATATGTATATAATAATAATAAATAATGCTGGACAGTCCACACAGCATCACCTAGCCCCAAGCTAAGCAGAGCTTGTGTTATGGGTAGGTACTAGATGACTGATATGCATAATACAGTATTATTACTTAGATAGATATTTTTTATTATACATAGAAAACGACCAAAACACCCTGAACAATATTTGTTCCGAGGCGTGAATAGAACCCGCAACCTCCTGCGTCGCAGGCGGACCTTCTTCGCCCACCGCGCCTCAGAGGTCGTCATTTGTTTGCTCCGAGTTCGATTTGCAATTATTTTGTCTTAAGAAATTCAATATGGTTATGGACCTGTGGACCTGGTATAGTTAAGTGCCAAGTGTCCAAGTCATTCTATCATAAGCATAGTTGTTTGTTTGGATTCAAAAATATTTTTTAAAATCTCCAAATTGCCGGAAATCGAAGAAATGTAATGTAAAGCATAACATAGAACGTTCATTTTTAGAAGTCAGTTAAAATCGCTAAAGGTCATTGCTAAATAAATGGCCATGAGTGATCGTGAAGTTTTATTATCAATAACCTAAGAGCAAGCTAGCCTGGTAAGCAAGACCGGTTATGGAGACAGGTTTCGTCTTAGATAGCCTAGGTACCTCCTGACTAAAACATCGCTTTTTGTTTAGAAATAATTATAAAAAAACACTTCACAAACATAAGACAAACATCAAAAGGTCCATAAGCCCAATTTTATTGGTTTTGAGAAATGGCGGTTGTGTATAGGTATTTTGGAGTTCTAGTAGCTAAACGGGAAAACGAAAAGTTGACATCATGAGAGAATTAGGGACAGTTAACAAATCAGTATTTTTATACAGCAAGGCAATACAGCCAGCATCTTGACGCTCGGGACGCTTCCGACTGATATTGATATATTTTACAGGGTAAGTATTTTCGGGGCTACTGAAGGAAAGTTTGGAACCTAGAATGTTATCAAGAATCAAAAATTAAAAACCATGTAAGAAATTACGTGCTCAATCCAACAAAATAGTATAAATAAAGTTCCACTTAAAAGAAATGCATTTTTGGGTTCTATAATGAAATAACTGAGACGACTACTTGCCCAAAGTTCTTGGAAAACCTTCAAAAATTAACTAAAAACATAATAAGCGCAATTTACTTTAATTTATTTAAAACTTTTGATGGCATACGCAAGCTAGGGAAAATCTTCTTACGAATTTCATAAAGAAGTTATTCCTCAAGTCTAAAAAAAGTTAAAACTTAGTCGGCACTTTCGTTGTGTAAGTAAAGGCTCTTATGTGGTTTTCTCACTTAAACATAGAAAATACGTGAGTGTCATTAGAAAATGCATACGTAAGTGCTAAACTATAAAGAGAAATTATTGAAAGTAAAAAGCTTTTTCCCCATTTAGTAATTAAATAAAACGAATGAATAAACCAATTAGTGCTTAGGTACCTAATATATACTATTGCTACGTCGGCTAAGGTTAGGTTATTCCATAATGGAGATGGGATAGCATAACTTATAAAATGAATTAAAATGCTTTAGACTTAACTTTTCCGTGAGGGCTGGTGCGGCGGCGACAGATTTAGCCGAGGATCTCAAGAGGCGCAAATAGGCAGGTTTGAACAGGGCCTAGGTACGCATTTGCTCCCCTGGAGAGCAAACCCTAGTTCTGACGAAAACCCGGAAAACCTATCTTCAAATCTCCGGGTTTTCATAAAAAAGGGGCATCTGGTTAATGCGATGTGTGACGCGAGCGCTGATAAGTGTCTGGCGCAGCGCATCAGCATTGCCATACAGCGAGCCAATGCAGCCAGCGTCTTGGGGACGCTTCCGACATAGATGTTGAGCTTAGCCACCAGTAGATTGTTTGCAACTTTCTGCAGTTAGCTCAATTGTTTAAACTGTAGCTAAATGCTAGTTCTAATTTTGTAATTATGTTGTAATTTACTTACACGGAGGTTAATACTCTCGCTTAGACCTATTTTTATTTTGTCTGCGTACTCTAGTTGAAACGTTCGTTCTCTATAAAAGGAGACTACACAAATTCATACATAGTATTTTGCATTGTATGGGATGCGCAAATATGTACTGGCAAAGAAAGTTATTCAAAATGAGATATAGGTACCTACTTAATTCGGAAGGAGCTGTTCTTACGATAAGGCCCGCGCGGGCTCGTTTCTGTATGCAATCGATGAGTCATTTTAGCTGACTGGTTAAATCTTATCTTTACATTATAAGTGTAAAAACTATGAATATAGTGGTTTTGATTATGATTTGGTTAAATATTGCTATTTTCTTATTCCTAAAGATCTCTTTGAGAACATCTTCCAACTCCTCAAATACTTATTGTAAGATTGACCTTGTTTAGTGGTTTTTGTGGTGCGTTGTTTTGGTTACATTATCCGGACTTTTGTGCAGTTTGCAGTGTAGCGTACATGTTAGGCACTCCGAATTTTGTGTGCCGACGTGCACTGTGCACGTAGAGACCAACTTTAATTTTGTGATCAATGTAATTGGTGTTATGTTAACAAAGACTTTTCTGTGTCGTTAAGGAACTTTTATTAGTTAAGAAAGCTTTTGTTTGCTCGTCTGATGTTTCAAACGACCATAAATGTAATTATGTTGTTTTGTGAAATTATAATTCTATTCTCTACTTTTAGTTGCAATATCAATGACTAGCACAGGATCCACATATTTAATAAGACTGATGATTAAATGTTTTTTTCTATTTATTTATTTAGAAAACAGTAGATATAAGCTTTAGCTACAGTTTTTTTAACCCCAAGCCGATGGTAGCTTAAATAGATAAATAAAATGTTGATGGTACCTACGAAGAAGGAAACTACGATACATTCGTTACGTACGACACACATTTTCCGAATGCCTACCTACTTACCTGCGGCTCATGCTCAATGCTAGGCAGTGAATGCGTTAACTCAGTCTGCCAGCATCGCGACAATGCACGTGTGTCACCTCTATTTGAATACACTGGAAATCGCAAAACTGATAACCCTCTTTCGAACTTTTGAATTCTTCTGATTAGGAAAAAGTAGCATTTATGCTACTTTTTCCTAATCAGCTCGATATGTAAACTAACTTATGACAGCCTATACTTTATTATTTCAAATATTTATTTTATCCGGATTTATCGTAAAGCCCAGCAAAGAACGCCGTAAGAGAAAATGTGGAAGACCATGTTAAGATCTAAGTAAAAGCTATCGCTGGGAATATGTATCCCAGTACTGTCAAGTACATACTGGAAGAACCCTGTGCCAAACTAAAAAGCTATACAAATATAACCTTTGTTCTTCTTTAGTCTTTGTGATTATATCTGCGCTCGCGACGATGCATAACGTCATCTTGTAGCTCTGACTAACTTTAACCACAGGTGACATAGAGCAGTCACCACAAAGTAACAAGATTGCTGTCATATGCCTTTATTTTACTTGCAAATTCAAAATGTATTTGTGAGTGCACGTATGTACCTATATGTAAATGTATTTGGCAAGAGCTCATCCAGGGGAATGAAGGCTTTTCAGGGAGATACATAACAAAAAAGTGATTGCCATAGACTATGATAGATGGCGCTGTAAGAAATCAAGCGTGTTTATCCTAGTGGAAATGTTTGTTTTAAATGACACTTGACTTTTGTGCAACGCCATCTAGTGTCAAAATAAAAATACTTATTTCAAAGATTGCATTGAAAAGCTCTGAATGAACCAATAAACATTTTGCCGGAGATACTAAGCTAGCTACGCCAAGTTCTATCAACTTTAGAAAAATAATTGCTCTACGTATATGTAAGTACAATAATGTCCATTCTAATAGAGGCTTAGATCTTAGCTTCGTCGGTCGGTTGGTCTCAGTTCGTCTCTGGTATTGCTCCATAACCTCTACATTTATAGTTAGAACCGCAGCGAACATGAAATTTAAAAGAAGAATATAATTCGTGCGTCTGCATACAGATTTAAAGAAAAAATAAGAAGAACGAAAATTATTTTTTACAGTAAAAAATGTTATCTTCTAATTACTAGTTATTATACTATAGTTAGGTATTGAATTTTTTGATACGTTATTTGATCATGTAGGTGTGAAAGTATTGATTTGTACATCTCAAAACATAGATGCCTAGCTGTTTGTAAGCCCCTGGGACCTACCACTTGTGCAAACTGAAGCAAACAAACACATGAACCGGTTGCTAGAGGCTTTCCTTGTGTTTCACAGAATAGAGCACAGTTACACGCCTTATCTGATACACGAGCAAGGAGGTTTTAAGGTTAGTTTATGAGCGAAGCCTGTTTTGCGGCCTGTGAATTAGTCTATGCCCTGATTTTAAGCCCTAGCACTCAAATTTCTGTTAAAGCTTCGATCAATAGTTTAAAGTGTTAAACTAAATAACTTTTCAGACAAAAAAGGACCAAAATATAAATGTTGTAATTAAAAATTTTGGTTCGAAAATATTTTATATATTCTCATGTCCATTATTGGAAAGAAATACTTTTTGTCTTTTTACTTTTATTATGTTAAGATCAAAATAAAAAAGTCACCACCCATTTGGAGAATTCGTAAATTGGTGAATACGGTATTTGTTTTGAAAATCTATTAGTTTTCAAGGTAATCAATAAATGATTAGGTAGCTACAGTGCGCGTCACATATAAGTACCCCCCTGTCTCAATGTATGTGGGACACAATAGTTGTTATTGTTGGGAATTTCAGACTTTGACCATTATGGTGGGTGGTTCGATCCTAAGCGGCGGCGTGATAAATTTTTGCATGTGAAAATTTGTGATAAGTAACAAGGGAATTCGAAGTAGTCGTTAATATTATGTAGACAAGGGGGGTACTTAATTCTGACGCGCACTGTACCTACTTTGCTGCAGCTAAGTATTTTCTGTGCTCATCAGCATCACCAAGTCAAACCGGACCTAATCTTTCTGAAACGTAAACTTCAAAACGGAACTGAAATTTTATTTACCTATTCATGTATCGATAAATCGTAACATATGAAACGGAACGTAAAATCCTCTTCACAGTCATACAAACTACGTCGTATTTTCTTGAAGCCTTCGAATGCTCAATAAACATTCCTGAGTCAATTATTTAATTAAATAATACTGTCACGTCGACTCGGAAGGTACAAAGAAAAACAAGGTATTAGAAAATCTGCGTCGAACGCCTTCCTGGGTATCATCATACCTTTTATGAATAAAGTTATGAATATAAGATTTTCCTGGTCTGTTATATTCTACCTTGGATGAGGTATATTATGTAAAAAAATACCCGGTGAGCCTTTAAAGTAAATACGTACAGTCAGCAACAAAAGTAGATGAACACGTTTTTTTGTGAGTTATTTATTACTTTATGGTATTTATGTAAGGCAATCTTAAGTTATTTTTCGGCAGGTTTATATGAAGCTCTTACGCGATTTTGGGTATCTTAAACTCTCGAGACACTGTTGTGTTAAGAAAAATATGCTAGCTTCAAATAAAAAATAAAATCCGCTCCCGTTTCCTATTTTAAAACTTTGACAAACATTCAAGTGTTTTAATACCTACAAGTTTGTATTTATGTACAGACTCCATTAACTTTTTATGTTTCTCCACAGAACATAATTTTAACCTTTCAGGCGCCAATGTGCTATAAAAAGAACATAATTTGAATGGGCGCTGACGTGTACTAACCATCGCTTCCGATGGATTTGAAATTGGAATGCAACGCACGCCGCGATTACCATTGGCTATGACTAGTGTCATGCTGTCAGTGTCAACGAACTAATTGGCAAACAAAGGACGCGACATTCTGCCTACTTATGTAAGAACCTATACTCACCGACCACCACATAATAGAGGCTACTTGGAATCTGAAAAAATTTGGTAGATGAGTTCCTCAACCATGGTAGGTAGGTAAATAGAACTACTTGACTAAGTAGGTAAATATAACTACTTGACTATTATAGTCAATGTAGTTGTTAATTAACTAGGTACCTACTATATACGTGGCTATTAGATTATTTTAACAGTTCTTTATACAATAACTTTGATATAATTTCTACTCAATAAACCTTCACCTACCTAATTAATGAAAATTTCAAAAAAATATATTATGAATTTCAAAAAAATACAAAGAGACATTTTCGCCCGGTTTTGTTTTACAAATTTTATAAACTTCTAAGGAATATTAAGTATGATGTTCAATATGCCATTTAATTTCATAATAATATATCATGGTTTCTAAATTATTTTTGAATGTTTTAAAACACAAAAATGTAAATTGTTCTTGATAATGAGAAGTACTTTAGTTTAGTTTGAAGGTCTAACCTTACATGTCACCTTCGCAAGTGCCGTCAAAGGATCACTTCAGAAACCATCCTGATGTTCTTCATAGGTCAACGATACCACAGATAACATAACACTAGTAACCCTGAAGGAAACTAATGATGATTTTAAGTAACTGTTATTGTTGTTGGTACCAGAACAAATAACCTTATTAAATCAATTATTAACCATTTATAATTAATCAATAAAGTTAATAAGCTAATTGGCAGATTCCCCTACAATATGATTGATTTACGTTTTCGATTGAAAGGCATAGGTATAAAGTACACTGAAATTGATACAAAACCAATTGCCTATGAGTAAAAATTTGTGCTGCAGAAGAGGGCTATTCGTGCAATCCATAATATGGGTCCCAGAGAATCCTTGCGTGAAAAATTCAAAGAAATAAACATAATGACAGTAACATGTCAATATATTTATGAAAATTTGTTGTACACTCATAAAAATATCAATAAGTTCATTAAAAATAGCGATATACATAATTAAATACTAGAAATAAGAACAAACTGGCTGTGCCCACTACTAGGCTACGTAAGATTAATGTATCTTTTAAAGGGCAATGTATACGCTTCTACAACAAAATTCCAAGTGAGTTGCAAAAATTATCTATAAATAAATTCAAACGGATTGTCAAAAATATACTTTGCAAAAAAGCTTACTATAAAATATCAGATTATCTAGACGACAAAAAAGTTTGGGACGAGTTATGCTCCAACTCTAAAACTAACAATCTAACAAGGTAAAGGTTTCTTGTTCGCTTCTTTACTTTACCTAAAAAAGATTGAAGTGAACAATTAATCAAAGTGATCACTTTATTTCCCATTTTATTTCTTATTTAACTTGTATTTTGTGACGTGTCCAAGAGTCCTGTAAGGTCTAAAGGAAATAAAGCACTTTGATTTTGATTTTGATTTTGAGTGTTTTATAGATAAGCTTTCACAAATTCATACGAGCAACAATTATTTTCAGAGAGGTACGAAACTTCCTAAAGCTTTTCACTAGTTACATTTCCTACTCCCTTTGATTATCTGTCCTCATCAAAAGAGAAATGAAACCTCAATCCTTCATTACCTCGTCGGTGGTTTCACTAAAGGATATTAATAACCAGTAGAGTGGTTAAGGGCAAGTGATTAATTCTACCCATTCCCTCATTGGACCGTTATGGCGTATTTACGGAGGGTTTAATTTCGGAACAGCTGGTCTTAATCCGGGAATAAATTAATTACATTTAAGGGTGTAATATTAAATTGAGAATTTCTTTGGAAATTACTCAAAATATTTGATAAGTTAGTACTGAGAATGTTGTATTTGCCTAAAATATATAGGTACTTAATAATCTCCCTACATTATGTTGTTTTTCTACACCCAAAGATTGCATAAGAGAAAATCTTTCAGCGATAAGGCACGTGTAGCCTACTATTTTATACAGTGGGTGATAAAAAAAATATTTCTTTACTTTTATCAGCCTAACAAACATATAACACAATTTTTTTTGTATTAGTCTTTTCATTTACCTAGTGTTGGATGTTAGTACCCATAACACAAGCTCTGCTTTCTGTTAACTATTACTGCTAGACGATAGTATGTGAAATGTCCCAGCATTATTTTTTTTTGCAACTTGGAGATTGCTGGTTCGATTCCCGCCTCCGACAAATGTTGGTACCTACGATCTGCAGATTTGTTCAGGGTGTTCTGGTAATTTTTTATGAAAAGTAAAAATATATAGGTATAAATAAATACAATAACTAAATAATGCTGGACAATCCACACATCATCATCTAGCCCCAAGCTAAGCAGAGCTTGTGTTATGGGTACAGATGACTGACATACATAATACAATATTATTAAATAGATAGATATTTTTTTATTATACATAGAAAACGACCAGAACCCCTGAACAAATATCTGCAGATCGTACAAATATTTGTCCCGAGGCGGGAATCGAACCCGCAACCTCCTGCGTCGCAGGCGGACTTTCGCCCACCGCGCCACAGAGGTCGTCATATCTATGTAATCTATTGCATTATGTATATCAGTCATCAACACAAGCTCTGCTTAGATTGGGGCTAGATGATGCTGTTTGTATTGTCCAACATTATTTATTTATTAATTTGTTTATTGCATACTTTTTTTTTATTTACTTACCGAGAAGCTTTCCAGACTTTTAAATTTAAATCGAATAATAAAAGTACAAAATTCGAATTTTTTACGTCAGAATTATCGTGAAGATGTAAGATATAATATTGGATAAGTTTATTGATTATTGATGACGGAAGTTTGGAAAATGTATCCCTCATTTACCTAATACATACTAAAACATTAGGTAATCAGTTTGGACAGGAAAAACATAATAAACTTTCTTTTTAGGTACCTACGTAAAGAAGGAATAGGTACCCATATTATGATTGTTATGGACGCAACGCAGATAAGGGCAAAATTTCATGAACATTTCGTTTTTCCAAAAACTCGCCTAAAACGACTATGAAAGTTTGACCCAGTACAGCGATTTTATTGTAGTTCAATGGGTAGTCTTTATTAAAATTACTTTATATTTTGTTTGTTTTAAAAAAATTAAAAACTGCCTTCGGAGTTATACATAAGTATACATTTTTCATTTATTTTTTATTCATTATGGGCAATAACCCCCAAATAATGATGCCATCTATGGCGCTCATTAGGGGAGGCCTATGTCCAGCAGTGGACTATTATAGGCTGGTGATGATGATGATGATACATTTTTCATGGGACCATCTTGGACAATAGCGAAAGAACCAACAAAATCGGTCCACAAAAGTATGTTTATTTTTGCCGATCTTTCCGAAGTAAAGTTGAGTAGGTATAAATATTCTCAGCTTAAGTTCTGTTGTAGGTTCGAAGTGAAATTAGTCGGCATAATTTACTTGATAAAAGAAATACTAACATCTTTCCGTTATTCTTCGCACCAATGCTCTACCATCATTATGTAAATATCGCATACATAAGTTAAAACTTGAGACGACGACGCTTCATTGGGACAGAAAAATATAATATGACCTTTTTGCGCGAGAAATTAGAGATTACCAGTTACTGTATATTATTTCAGTTATTATAGTAAACTGCCAGCCACCTTAGATTTGAAAATGGACATCTTTTTCGTAATCTACGTGTTTGATTTAGTCGAAAACGATACCCATATAATTATGTGGGTGTTAGGTCACACAGCAATTAATGGATTAATAGAACTTGAAGCTTTCGGGCTTATATTTAGTAAAAATATCGATTTATCGATTTTTCCATTAGTCGTATTGGTTTAAGAATATCAATTATCTAATACCCATAAGACAAACTCTGCTTAGCTTGGGGCTTGATGATGCTGTGTGGATTGTTCAGCCTCATTAATTACGTTGAAGACGCGGCATACTACAATAAAGAAGAGTTTATTGGTGCCAAATTTTTGGCGAAGCCGACGTCGTAGATCCTTACTTACTCGTATAATATTGAAATACTTTGATACCTTTCGGTATGATTAACAAGGAAAATTTATTATTAGTATTTACTATTATATCCTACATAATTAGTTTATATTTTTAATACATTTGTGTTTGAAAGAAACTAGTATAACATAATCCTTACTAATATTATAAATGTGAAAGTAACTCTGTCGGTTTGTCCGTCTTTCAAGCTTAAACTACTGAACCGATGTTGATGAAATTTGGCACAGACTTTGACGTCAACGTTTATCCCAGTGTCATGTTCCCACAAGATACTCGTAGTACAGGGACATGCGATATTACCGAATCTTTTTTTATATTATTCAGAGAAGTGCGCGGGCAAATGCTAGTATACATAAGTATACACATAGTTAGTTAGTTATTAAGCCTGGTGTGTCCCACTTCTGGGCAAAGGCCTCCCCCTGGTCCCTAAATGATGGCGTGACGAACTGGACGCCTACGACGATGCCAGGGTCCAGCTGGCTCAGGACCGAGATGTGTGGAGGGACACATATAATATGGAAACTTAAAAAATAGAGAATAGAGAACGTTGAAATCGAATATCACAGATATTGCCCAGACGAGCTAAGTAGTATAATTCCGACACTAATTAACCTAGTTAGCTGACGCTTTCAATTATTTACATCAGCAATTGTTCTGCGAAGAACAATTTCATAATTTTATTGTTTCGTAATTTATACTCAGGTATTCTAGTTTTTCCTTGAGACTAATGGACTGCGCGACTCTAAAGGTTATTTTAGTAAAAAATACTTAACTTTTAATTAAATGAGCTTATTTGAGCTACCTCTAGATTGTTAGTCAACAACAACACAACAATTAGGTAATCACATTTCAATTAACGTTTTTGACAGATGTTTCCATACTTTTCGTCAAAGTTAATCGACAGATTCGATCGGAGATCGACGGATCTACTTACTAATTGCCTGATTACGAAAATAAAACACTAAGTCTAAGTCAGTTTAAATTTGTAAGCACTAAGTTCTTTTCTTTCAACCCATCTTTAACTAGTTAATTATTTATTATTCGGTTAGCATAGGGTTTACAAGGTTTATAAAGAAACCTTAATTATCAAATAAATAAAAATTAAATAAATTAATAACCAAATTAGAACTAGTATTTACAATTGAAACAATTGAGCTAACTACTGGCTGTTGAAAACAAACTACAGGTAGCTCAACAGAATATTAAGTAATATTATATTTATTTATTTTTTATTTATTGATGATTGTATTGACTTGACATTGACACTACACAATCTGAATTTATTTGAATTCATGTTTTAAGGTTTGAATTAATTTGTTTCTATTAGTTATTTTTGTGTAAGTACTCTTGGATTATCGGTGACTCCGATTGTGCATTTACAAAAATATATTGTAATACCTATCTGTAACTTTCTTTCCAAATATTTTAGGTTATTAGGGTAACATAATATTATATTTCATAAGTCCTGAATATTCTCAGAATAATTTAGAACCTAGATAGGAAAGTACCTAATTAACATACATAATTTATACATAAATTCCGTAAAATTGTTCCCCAAATTAAAAGGAATCTAAAATTTATTCAGAAAAATATCATTCGAAAGTTAGTGTTAGTATGTAAATAATGTTGGGTTTATTTTTTCCCTAGCCCATTTAGAGATTAAAAAAATCCAAGCAATTACAATATTTATTTATGTTAGACAACTACAAATTTTACTTACTCAGCAAGTAAGAAAAATACCTACATTTTCAAAACCTGTGTTTACCACCTTCAAAAGCTTAAAGTAGGTTGAACCTGCGTGTTCAACAATTTTGAGGTTGAATTTACCTATCGATCCGTAATAAAAAATAATTATGTTTACCTAAATTTTATATTATAATCATAACTTTCTTTCTCAACACGAATGTCCTTCACAAAGAACAATTTCAAAAATCATTTCCAACAAAACCAATGCATTCCATTTCCGAACGACCCAACAGCGCCCGGCCACCTTTCACTAACTGAAAAACAGCTGAATATCGCCAAAAATTCCTCGCAGACCTTAAAACTACTTACAGCGATCAGAAATCCTGATGTTTTATGTGATTTTATAAGCACAGCACGGGTTTTTTTGAGCACTGTTGGTAACACTCGCGCGACGCACGGTTAGTGCGGGGGCTAAGAGAGGACTGAGGTAATGGCGGTGAGGTTCCCTCCAACTAGAGGGGTCTGCCTCTATACTGCGCAAGCCGCGATTATAACTTGGTTACTTAGCCCGGGTGTATATTGCCGGGTAAAATTAGATCGGGCTAATTTTAGAGTAAGTGCTTGGTACCTGGTTAGGTGTTTAAAGTGCCTGTAGATGAAAAGCTACGAATTATTTAAATCTGAAAGGAAATAATTGCTTTTCTCTGTTATACCATATGCACTGATCTCATTAATATTGTCGGGAAAAGCGCCGCAAAGTTTTATGAGCAAATCATTATTAAAAAAAATAATTGTGTGCTACGAAATGGCTACGAATAAGTAAGTTCTTTACGAAATACCTAAATGAAAATGTCAAAGTATAGATATCGAACACGTTTGTGAAGATAATGGTTACAGCAGCCCCTATAAGCTTCGATAGAGAAGGTATTTTTATAAGTTAACCCTCTATGCGTAGATAATTCCCTTTATGCATACACAATTTCACTTACCTATACAGGAACGCTTAAAAGCTCTAAGTTTTTAACCACAACACTGTAGGTAGACTCTAACTAACGTGCTAAGTAATGCAGCAATGTACCGAGTACAATGCAGTAGAGCCGTGACAGGTAACAGCTCTCGTCTCGGAGGCTGCAGTGGCACAGTATAAATACAGACAGTACCTAAACCCCGATATTTTTGTCAGCCATAAAAGTGGCGCTTACAAACGTAGTTAGGAACGGTCGCGCGGCGTTTCAAAAGAAACGAATAAAACTTTAAAAAATTATTAATAGTAATTAATAATCATGAAAAATATAAAATTAGTAATAGCGTAGTATTCTCAGCCTCTCTTTTGTCTTAATGCCTTCAAATCAAATAAACAATAAAATTAAGTAAACAATTAAAACAATTCTATTGAATCGTCAACGCTCCTCCCCCTGTAGCACAACTCCAAAAGCTTCCAGAAAAGCTCACGCTCAATCTACCGGGTTCGATTGACAGATTTTCACTTCGACATATTAAAATCAACAGATATTTATCATGCGATTTCCTGATACTAACATCTAGGTCTTCGCCTGGGTTCTTCCATAGAGTCGTCCTTCTACAAAGCTCGCACGGTGTAGGGGTCGGCGACACGATTCGAGCGCGCACTACACTGGGATCCGCATCTTGAGATTGCCTAACTAATGTGTACTTACCGATACTTACCTTCTTCGTTACTAATACATGGGTAAAGTACACGAAGATACTCACCTCCTTGCTTATTGAAATAAGAGTAGAATTAACTTAGAATACTTACTTCCTTCGTTACTAATACATGGGTAAAGTTAACTTCTTGTTAACTTTGATACTTAACTCCTTTGTTACTTTGATATGAAATTTCAAACATAATAAAAAATTATTGGTTCCTTTTATTCTAATTTTTCTCTTGTCATTGCTAGGTAGCTTGGGTTATTTTATTAGTTAATTTAGCTCACAAGAACTAGATATGGAGCTTAGTTGATAGGTAAGTATTCGGTAGGGCATCGCTTCGCAAGCAGTTACATTACCTTAATTTGCTCATATTTCAGTTCAATAATTAAGAGTAGGTACTACTAGGATTACTTCGGTAAAATGCATGCAAAGCCGCGGGCAAAAGCGAGTTCTTCATAAAGTACGTTACCATTCGCTATTTTTACTTAGTACTTTTTGCTTTCCCATTTACATTGTAAGTCCCAGTTTATCCGTCTAGCTGTAAAACTGCATTTATGAATAACAAACAATGAATATTTAACTCAATGCGATATTTGAAGGGGATTGGTAGAGCTATGATTAAAATATTGTTCAAAAATTTCTGCCGTTTCGAAAGATTTCGCAATCGAGACGTAGAGTGTAATGGTAACATTGTCCTGATGTAATGATTTCAATATTGTTATCGTATCAGTGGTGTAACTGACTTGATTTCGACTGGTTTATTTGTATGTGCCTGCCTTATTTGACGATCACGTTTCATTCGAAACTCAAAAGTATAAAACAATCCTATTTATATATAGTTATTTAGTGGAAGACAATACCGAAACTACGAAAAAAAAGAAATGAAAAGTTTTCATATAAAAACTGTGATACAGTAAGATTACAATATTAGGAGACTTAGACTTAGCTCAAAAAGTCGAACGAATTCTCGGCCGTTCCCTAAAAATGTAATTAGTAATAATAATAGGTAATCGTTTATTTCAGGCACATAATACAAAATTAAGGACCCATAGTATAGACAAAAAAAAATGTAATGAAAGTATTCATATATTCATTAAATAGCGAAGTCTTTATCCGGTACCTACCTATACTTATTTGTATATTTGACGAACTCTTTGGCGAGAAAATTACCTACACTCGAATTTTACGGATTTTGTTTTCTATAGGCTTTATCTAAGTACACGCTTTAAAATTACAAAACCTTTATCGTTGAGCATTTTTACCTAGTTTACCTATCTACTGACTCATATTTTGTTATCTGCAATGCAACAATTCTAACGATAAGGTATACAAAAGATAGGGGAGTAGGCAAAACGCTCCTACTTTCAAAATGCTCTAAGGTTACATCTAAGCTTTTTCAATATAATAGAATAAAAACTCTTTTCTAAATCCTGCCATATTTATTTTCTCATTTGGTTCGATCAAAAAAAGGATCAAAATGATCTTACGCTACCATCATCTCATCTTTGCCGCGATTTATTCACGATAATATCGCCTGAAACGCAGGCAGGATTACCTAGTTCAGGCTATATTGTTATACTTAGCTATATTTAATTATTTTGAGTTCTTATGTTATATCTAAGTTACGAGTTTCTACGAATTAATTTTATTTTATTTATTTATTTAATAACGAATACATTAAGTTTTGGTACAATATAAAGGAACATTTGGCCTTGAAATTTTTATTTGAAAGGAAAATAATCTTTGTATCTTATAAGTTGACTAATCAACTCGTCGCGACAAACACGTAGTCCACGTAATCATTACAGAGTCATAATTTCTTTTATCACTACACAGTTTAAAAAACAAAGTCGCTTCCCGCTCTGTCTATGTACATGTACACTCAGACCTGTAAAACGACGCAACTGTTTTTAATGCGGTTTTTTTAAATAGATAGAGTGATTAAAGAGGAAGGTTAGTATGTATTATATGCACCCGTGCGAGGCCGGGGCGGGTCGTAGTAATAAAAAAATAAAATAAATGCTACTGGACAATCCACACAGCATCATCTAGCCCCAATCTATGAAGAGCTTTGTGTTATGTGTAGATACTAGATTAATGATATATTACAAAATATAATTTTATATCTAGACTAACAGCCCGCCCCGGCTTCGCATGGGTATTTTTAAGTATTTTAAGTTCTTACACACACACGTTAGTTAAGGTACTTTATTATTGAAGTTTTCATAGGGATCACTAACTTAAAAAATATTCTATAGCCTATGACTATCATTCTAATGATGATTTTTTTTCCAAAAAGGTCTAGTAGTTTCGGAACCTATTCAATTCAAACCACAAACAACAATAAAATCCTTCATTTTTAAAACTGTACCTTTACCTCCTTGAAAGAAAAACAGGGAACACTTTATTTTTTGGCATTGACTTTTCTCTCGCACCTCGCACCCCAGTAACGAATTGTGATGTCTTTGGCAATCCCTAACTGACACTGGCGGAGTAGTCGTAGCAAAAGCGGTGCCATAAAAAAAGAAGTTGAAGTTGAGTCACAACGTCACAACAAAAGCGACCAGAGTTGGAGCAGCGCAAAAAAAGAAAAAAAAGAAGTTGATGTATAGCGCTATGGTTTTATTATTGAAGTTTTTATACGGATCTCTAACTTTTTTGAAAAGATTTTATAGCCTATGTTCATCACGGAAATTTTAGGATTCTTATGGTGGAAGAATTTTTCAAATTGGTCCAGTAGTTTCGGAGCCTATTCAATTCAAACAAACAAACAAACATACAAACAATCAAATCTTTCCTCTTTATAATATTAGTATAGATTATTGATACATTATTACATTAAGTAAACATAAAAAAAACAAATATTTGGACTTACGATCTGCATGTATTTGTTATGCAGATCGTAAGTCCAAATATTTGTCCCAAGGCGGTAATCGAACCCGCAACTTCCTACGTCGCGTCGCAGGTGGACCATCGCCCACCGCGGTACATAGGCCTTCAATATTATTATAATAGCGAAAACAATCATGTTTTCATAACTAATAAAGGTTTTACTTTACATACGACGACCTCTGTGGCGCGGTGGGTGAAGGTCTGCCTGCGACGCAGGAGGTTGCAGGTTTGATTCCCGCCTCAGGGTGTTCTGGTCGTTTTCTATGTATGATAAAAAATATTACCTACTATGTTATAATATTGTATCATGTATATCAGTCATCTAGTACCCATAACACAAGCCCTGCTTAGCTTGGGGCTAGATGATGTTGTGTGGATTGTCCGGCATTATTTTTTTTATTACATCTTGGTGCAGCCAACTGTACCTTTGTTGCCACGGGCTACAAGGCGTTTGCTATGACCTTGTCTTGCGTTTCGAATGCCGCGACCAATGCTTTCGTTGCGCCCCGACAGTCAATAACGTCTTATACCATGTTATTATTCGGATGTTTTGAGTTTTATTCAGCTAATTTTGATTCAAATGTTATCAAATGTTATAATATCTTATAAACAATATCTTCCACCCGCATGTCGTGGGGATTATGGGCAATAACCTCCAAATGATAAATAAGCCATCTATGGCGCTCATTAGGGACGCTTATTTCCAGCTGTGGACTGATATAGGCTGACGATGATGATGATGATGGTTATCAAATATCAAAGTCTTTTATTTCCTTCCTTTTTTTTCTCCTGGACACGTCACAATTACAAATTACATAAAACAGGAAAATAAAGTGGTTTCTTTGATTTTTTGTTCACTAGGTATATTCTTTTTAAGTTAGGTTAAGCAGACAAGAAACCTTGTTAGGTTGTTTTTTTCGAGTCAGAGTATACTATACACGTCCCAAGCACTTTTATGGTCTAAATTTTTTCAAGAGCGATCTCTCCCAGACAACCTTGAGATAGGATAGTTGGATTGTACATGTGTGTGCTTCGCGACTGATACATACAATACCTCCCTCATTAAAGGTAGTATTTTCTTTTGTTGTTAGACTGTTTTATGCTACAAATAAATAAATAATGCCGGACACTCCACACAGCATCATCTAGCCCCAAGCTAAGCAGAGCTAGTGTTATGTACATAATACAATATTATTACACAGATAGACATTTTTTTAGTATACATAGAAAACGACCAGAAAATATCTGCATATCGTACAAGTTCCTACATGCAAGCACAAAAAATTAATATACCGGTACAATTTTGGCCAGTTTCAAAGCATAACTCGCCAGCAACTTATGTTAGTGGCAACGCAGAGGAATTTTACAGAAATCTTCCAAAAAGTTAGCCACAGCATCCATCACAAATCCAGCCAATATGATCCCTTGAAGACGCTAAAGGTTCCTTAACCCCTTGTTAACTTAACCATACAAATACAAGCTCTACATAATTCGTCACAGTCGTCCATAAAAGTTTATTCGTAGTTTATGTGACATTTACTATGGCCCGGGTGGGTAAACCAGGGTTGGTCTTTACGACCCGCTTCTGACATTATAGTTTTTATGAGCGAAAGGCCTAAATAAACGCTGTTGCTGAAACGATACAGAAGCGGTAAATAACTTGCTGTATGAAGCTTTTTTTAGAGTAAATACAAAATGTATTTACATGCATCAGTGACAATTAAGTATACGCCTTCGAGAGGAGACAGAGAAGACATTGATAGAAGAAAGAATAACGAGCTCCATATGAATCAAAAATAAAATGGCTGACCAGTAGAAACTTGTATATATATACATATCTATAGTAATATCATAGAGGTAGAGAGGAAAGATTTGATTTTTTTGAATTGAATAGACTCCGAAACTACTGGACTGATTTGAAAAATTATTTCACCATTAGAATCCAAAATTTTCCCTATATGAATAGAATATTTTCAAAATTTGCGTTTACTCTCAGTAGATCCAGTGATCAAGATCCATTTGAATCCATTGAGAAAACTTTGGGATCCGAATGAAAATTTTTATTTTTGTTAAATACTTCAGCGAAGCCCGGCGGACTGCTATAGTTTTACATAAAAATAAAAATTCAATAATAGCTTTCTCCTGTTTATTTCATACAATGGACGATGTAATAAAAAAAACTAACTCCGTAATAATATAAGAAACAATATTTTTCTGCCCACCAAACTATTTGCTTCCAATTCCACAAGGCAAGTCCAAAGTCCTAGTCGATCGATAGTCGATGTTAACTCGATTAGGGGACAGTCTGTGGGGTCTTACAGAGGCTCTTGTTACCAAACGAATACCACGTACTACAAGGTGTTTCTACCATAATTAGTAGAATATAGATTGCAAAAAGATTTTCCAATTCAAAACTTAACCTTAAAACCATAAGTCTAAATAAATTAGGTGTAACAAACCTCATTTTATACCCAACTTCTGTAGCCATAGAAAATATTAAATTAATGTTTTCTAATTGGTAATTAATTTTGAAGTAAACCTAATTTATAAGTAAACAGACATTTTTGATTTGACCAAGAGTCCTGTAAGTTCCTAACCGTAAGGGAATAAATGACTTAGCATTTTATTAAACAACTTTGTGTGAGCGTGTAGTCGAAGAAAAACTGCTCTGTGAAAAAAATATATTTCCCGGTAGAGAGTACGAGTTAAATTTTAGCTGAATTTAATTACAAAACTTTACATACCTCCTTTTCAATTAATGTTCAGATTACATCACATAAAACCAAACACCCTGTATATCAGGCTAACTTAATAGAAGCATATCGTATGAATCGCTCGTTTAACATTTGCGATGGGGTAAGAAGCAATAAGAAGGGTCGGAAGATATTAGAAACGCATTCTGATAGGTTTTTGATTGGCTCGCATAAGGGCGGAAAGGTCATGTGGGGTGTTGAACAGCTTGTCCGTAGTTTGGTCAAGTTTTGTAATACTCATCGAAGCCCCAGTATACATTTATGTATACTGTGTCGAAGCCCTGTTTTATGCATATGTATCTATATGTATACTGTGTCGAAGCCCTGTTTTATGCAAGAAGAGGAATATACGTTTACATATACGGATGCTCGTAAGAGAATGTTTCCAACAACAGTGACTTGGGTAGCCAATTTACGTATACACAAACAAACGATCCGGTGTTACCTACTATAAGTTTACTAACTCCCAAATGGATGACTTTTTATGATTTTACTATAGTTTTTTGCGTAAAATTTGCGTTGATCGTGATATTTTTTTGTTTGATAAAAGTTGGTGCAGCAGGTAACTCCAATTTCAGTTTTAGTCCTTATTCCCATTTCTAAGTAAAATCTACAATTTGTGATTTTTATTTAACTTTCAAATTCAAATAAAAATATAAATAAATTTTATTTTGTAAGGTAATACATAAAAATAAAACATAAACCTATAACTGAAAAAAAACTGTCAAAACCTTTCCTACTTTTTATATTTTTTGCTTTCACCCCCTCCTCCATCGTCACACGTAATTAGTTATCTCTAAGTAAAAAGTACATTCATCCATCATCCTCTACATTAGGACCCTCGTTTTTCAGTGTTTCTAGATCTATTTCCTACATATACGTCGACACCGGATATCCGGGTCAATGAGGGTTGAAGCCAGATGACTTATAGTCAGCTATTATATTGGATTGGTATAAGACTTGAGGAAATTCATTGTTTCGCTTTCAGCAATAAGGCCATTTTAATTTAAATAAAAGTTACTGTTTCTATCTATCACAGTATTTGTTTTTGGTAACTCCTTAATTTATCTATGTCGTCATATTATGACGACCGTTAGCTCGGTGAGCGAAGGTCCGCCTGCGATGCAGGAGGTTGCGGTTCGATTCATAAGAAATTGACATCAAAAACTATACTGACATGAAATAAGGTAGACATCTAATATAAATCAAATTGTTCTCAATTCTATATACCTACTATAATACATGATTATTTAATATTTTATAAGAATTTGAAATTATTTACGATTGTGATAAGGAATAAAGGATTTTTATTTTATTTATCTATCAGGGCACGATAATATAAATTTAATGTTGCGGAACAGAACAAAACCAAAACCTCCTCAATCTAAATTAATCTTCCACTCTCATCCAACAATATTGCTAGAACCTGGGACCCATACAAATGTTGACACTCCCTTTATCACCGCGTTTTAGCCAAAACCATCTTCCTCTTTGCGAGTTCTACATTTCATACCCAATTCCCTTACACTAAGGATGAAAATAGCTGATAAAAATTGAGGATGTAAAAGAAAACAAAGCTGTTTTGTTTAGGACTTTAAGGGCGCCGTGGTTAAAATAAATAAGAGAAGAATCAGGATTGATAAGGGTAGGCGGGAAGGGGCGCAGAGCTCACGAGGCACTGTGGAGGGTGGCTTATTTTTAAAATTAAATTCAATAGGTCTCAAAAGCTTTAAAGTTGATCGTCATGGGTTGAGCCCAGATTTTTTTTCGGAATAGAAATAACAAGTACGACAAGTGCGAGTGTAACTCGCGCGCCGAGGGTTTTGAACTTTTGTCGTCTAGGTAGGTACGTATATGACAACCTCTTGGCGCGGTGGGCTTACAACGCAGGAGGTGGAGGTTTGACGCAGGAGGGAATGGTAAATTTTTTGACCTTTTTCAAAATATTTCGAAAAGTATAAAACTTATCGAAATTTCAAAAACTGTATTGAAATGTACAAACCAATACCTTTCATTTGATACCCAACTCGGTGGGGTAGTCACCCCTTTAGAAAATTTTCCCGCCCTTTTTTGACCTTATTTCAAAAAGTATTATTTTTACAGATTTCTCTATATTTTTCCTGTAAAATATAGATCGATATCTACAAACACTTGGTACATATCACATCGATCGCTCTGCAATCTTCGGAGATAAGGGGGGGGGGGGGGGGTACCGGTCAATTTTTCGACCTTTTTCAAAATATATCAAAAAGTGTAAAATCTGTTGAAATTTCAAAAACTGTATTGGAATGTACAAGCCAATACCTTTCATTTGATACCCAACTCGGTGGGGTAGTCAGCCCTTCAGAAATTTTTCCCGCCCTTTTTTGACCATATTTCAAAAACTATAATTTTTACAGACTTCTCTATATTTTTCCTGTAAAATATAGATCCATATCTACAAACACTTGGTACATATCACGTCGATCGCTCTGCAATCTTCGGAGATAGGGGGGGGGGAACGGTAATTTTTTTGACCTTTTTCAAAATATTTTAAAAAGTATAAAACCTACCAAAATTTCAAAAACTATTTTGAAATCTACAAACGTGTACCTTTCATTTGATACCACTTTTGACTTTGTACGTTCCATTTAAAATTTCGATTTCAAAATTTGTATGGAAAAATCTTCATTTTGATTTTACATTTATTTTCATTTATTTTTCTATAAATATGTGCGGGCGCACAAAATGTATTATTATTTCAAATTTCAAGTCAATAGCTGCAGTAGTTTCTGAGATATTAAGGATTCAAAACACAAAAGAGACCCAAAGCGATTTCATAAGGGTTTTGCAACCGATGGCAAAACCCTAACAAGTGGTCTGGCCCGGCTTCGCACGGGTATTTAACAAAAATCCCTAACTTTTTTGAAAATATTCCATAGCCAATGTTCTGCAAAATTTTGGATTCTAATGGTGAAAGAGTTTTTCAAATGTGTCCAGTAGTTTCGGAGCCTTTTAAATTTAAACAAACAATTAAATCTTTCCTTTCTTATTAGTATAGATATAGATTAATATAGCCCAATAAAAATAAGATTAGAGGTCGCATAAAAAAACCGTGAGAATTTTTTTTTGTGAAAACGGTCTGTACATGATCAGAACCATGATTTTTTACAGAAATTCATTGATGCTCAGGTTTTAGATTTGAAACCGTTTTTATTAGGAACCGTTTTATTTTAACCCCAAAATCGGGAATTCTTAATAATTTATGATACACAAGCATTGAATTTCCGTTGTTCATGCATATTTATATAAAATTTTACCGGAATGCAACCTTCTCCATACAAAACTTTCTATATTGAGTGGACTTCAAGCTATCAATCTTTGCAAGATCAATGACTTATCTCTAACTTTAGTGGTTTAAGACATGGTCATCACCACCCTTCTCGAAAAACCAGTGTATCTATTATACCTACGTACATTATTGATCATATATTTTTTATGTCAATAGTTTTTGTGTTTCGAAGAATTTTTCACTTTTACAAGACATCTGTTTGTAGGATAGATCTTTATATCTCTACTAGCAGTCCGCCCCGGCTTCGCACGGGTATTGAACAAACATTGAATTTTTCATACGGAACCCTAACTTTTTGAAAATATTCTATAGCCTATGTTCATCATGGAAAATTTTGGATTCTAATGGTGAAAGAATTTTTCAAATCGGTCCAGTAGTTTCGGAGCTAACAAACAAACAAACAATCAAATCGTTCCTCTTTTTAATATTTGTATAGATGTAAGACTTATCCGTTAAGTTAGGCACTGCCCTTCATAACATAACCCGGAATAGAATTCTGAAGGAACTGTATTTACCTAGGTATCTATTCATTATGAAAATACCCGTAAAATATCCGTACACTTGTATTGTTCTAAAACATTTAAATTGTGGCAGCGTAGAGTTTGTGTTCATTGTCTTTCCAAAGTGAAAAGATGCGTGTCGTTCGGGTTTTGGCGTGTGGTGTGTTCGTTTTGGTGAGATTTTAATAATTTTAGCTTGAAGTATTCCTTTTTGTGAACTGAAGAAACCTACGAAATAATATCTATATTTTGTTTCAGTTTGCGTGCTCAAGAAACGATAATGCAGGTAAAATAGAACAGTACTGTGACAATACTAAAAAAACTATATATACTTCAGCCAAATTCGATGTGAAATGATTGTTAACAAATCACACATGCCACAGATAACAAGTAAGTACCTACTAGTAGCTTAACCTAAAATATAATTGGTTTTTGTGTATTGTCTTTACGTAATTGACATACCCTGTCGATTTGAGATCTAATCACTACATTAATTATGCATAATTATGCATATTAGATAAAAGAATTCATGCATGTCGAATTTGATTGAATTATAAGTAGGTGCAACGGTGAGTGAATATTTTTAATACAGGTTGTGTTAACACAGAGCGCCATCTAGTTCTAAACTTATAAATCAAGCGCACGGCAAAGCTTGGCGCGGGATCCAAGATGGAGTTATTCGTTTGTTTGAATTATTTTAGAGGTTTGAAAACTTCAAAACCGAATATTGTAATAACAGAACACATAATAAAGGTCCATGTAATACTCAGAGAATAGCCTGTATGTCTCACATCTTATCTCACTTCACTAACAAGATTTCTAGGTAAGTATTCAAATTGACTAGATATTAAATTGGAATATTCCTAACGCACTTAATAAGTAAGCAAGTAGCTCTACCTACGCACTCTATAAATTATCCTCCACTGTTAACATAGAAACACTATTTACAGTTTATTATGGAACGGTAGAGTCTACATAAAATGCTAGCGGACCGCCCCGACGCACGGGTATTTAGCAAAAATTTAGAAAATATTTTTGTCACATTGGGTTACTTTATTCAAGTTTTCATGTTGGTGAAATAAATTTTCAAATCGGCCAGGTAGTTTCGAAGCCTATTCAATTCAAATAAACAATCAAATCTTTCCTCTTTAAAATATTCGCCCGGCTTCAAACGGGTGCCATGATACAAAAACTTTCCTCTTGAATCATTCTATCTATCAAAATCCGTTGCGTAGTTTTAATGAAGTACCTCTACCTACGCAGGGACGAAGATCTGCATAGCATAGGGACAAACAGACAGAAAGCGGGAAGCGACTTTGTTTTATACTATGTATTTAGTGATAAAAATTTTGTAATGTAGGTAGGTACGTAACGTAACACAGCATTTTGTTCAATCAAATAAACTTTCTGTCACTAAGCAACCAATGTTAATTGCGTATATTAAACTTAAACTCAAATTACTTATTAGTTTTTAAATAAATAAATAAACCAAAATAAATTTATACAAATGTTTAACTTTTCAGTGTCCGCAGCCGCGACCCCCAATCCGGACCCCTGTCGGATATTCTTCGGCAGGCCGTACCCTAGAAGCCTCACCACCACCACGGAACCACCCAAGACTGAGCTGCAGGTAGCTCTTGAAGCCAGGAAGGAGAAGGTCAAACAGTTTGAGACATGTAAGTATTGTGATTTGATATGTAAATAAATCAATAAATAATGCCGGACAAATCCACACAGCATCATCTAGCCCCAAGCTAAGCAGAGCTTGTGTTATGGGTACTAGATGACTGATATACATAATACAATATTATTAAATAAATAGATAGTTTTTATTATACATAGAAAACAACCGGAACACCCAGAACAAATATCTGCAGATCGTATAAATATTTGTCCCGAAGCGGGAATCGAACCCGCAACCTCCTGCGTCGCGGACCTTCGCTCACCGCGCCACAGAGGTCGTCATATGTATTCAATATTTATTTGGAACTTATCAAAATATTATGCGGAATTTTAATTAAACTACGCTATGTAACTTTTGTGATATGTAAATTGTATTTCTGTATTTCTGACTTAGATAGATAGATACCTAGTAAATACTTTATTATACCTATCTAAAGAAAGATAACATTACAAACAGATATGCTTAAAGTTAAGGAAGTATAAAGGGCGGCCTTGTCGCTATGAGCGATCTCTTCCAGGCAACCTTGAACTGTTTAGAAATACAAACAAACCCAAAAACGACATGAGTAGCAGTCCGCTCCGGACTAAAAATTATAAATTCTTACACAAACCTACAAGTTGGGTTACATTATTGAAGTTTTCATACAGAACCCTAACTTTTTTGAAAGTATTCTATAGTCTATGTTGATCAGGGATAATGTAGGATCCTGATGGCGAAAGAATTTTTCAAATCGGTCCAGTGGTTTCGGAGCCTCTTCAATCAAAACAATCTGAAAATCTTTCTTCTTTCTCTTTATATAATTAAATTAGTACCTATAGATAAACCTTTGATTGAAGTCATTATGTTGGGGTTGGTTCAACGAGGATTTTCTAAACCTAATTACCGCAATAAATATGTATTATAAGCAAGCAAGCTAACTTATAATTTACTTTGTTTCAGTGCTTGAAGAATTCCGTAAGTATCAACCGCATCACAACAACCACTATTACGAAGACCTATAAAATCATTGATTTACATTACACCATACAGCTTGTACCTTTCAATCGAGATTCTGGGCTTAATTCATTGATAAAATAATATTCTTTTACACTCTGAACTCTCTCCTACATCAACATGAGACCTCCACTGCCGGCGCGGCTGTATACCATTGGGAGGCACCACCGAGCAGGCAGTGAATGCATTAAATTTACTTAGTTAAGCTAAGCCCTTAAACCATGGCATGGCATCAAGTTTAGTCAAATCCATATACCATGGCATGCCATTAACTTTACTAAGTCAAACCCATTTACCATGGCATAGCATTAAGTTTACTTTAGTCAAACGCATATACCATGGCATAG